>CM019826.1:82430009-82463998 GCA_009763385.1 Coix lacryma-jobi var. lacryma-jobi | reverse complement strand
GCATCAACAACCCCCCCCCAAACACACACACATCTGCATATGTATAATATGTCAAAAATCAATATAATATTATAATTCATGACAATCAGGCCAATTGGAGAGGTGCGCCCGATTCTAGGGGATTTCAGAGTTTCAGATTGTTGCCAGTCACGGGAGGAAAGGTTATTGTGGAGGAGCGAGACCGCTGAAAATGGTGTGACAAATGATAGATCAGCTTCCATCTTGGTCAGTATTCTTGGACACATAGCCAATGAGACAAAATTTGCCCATTGCACGCATTTGAAAGTATAGCCGACATTAAAACGTGCTATCAAGGGTTATAAGAAGAAAATAATTAGAGATTGTGAGGTAAAACTTTTGTTGAAAATGTGATTTTTCAGTTTGAGTATGGCTTTATATGTGCTGATATTGATCCCATCAGGTTGTCTTTATAGGGAAGTTTATCTACCCCACTGAGGACTTCACCAACTTACAAGACGACTTAGTCCTACAAAACTGTTAAAAATAGTGGAGAGCATTCAAATCTAAGTGAAGAGAAAATATTTTAATCCCAACAACAGATCACTGACTTGCCCCAATTGGAAAGCAATAAGCTAGAAGATGTCAATGAACATCAAAGGCGTTGCTCTTGTTGGAAATGTGTGGAAAAAATATAAGGTGTGTCTCATTATCTATCACTTAAATTGAGTTCCAAAGGTGATGTCTAGAAGTACAGGAATTATTTACCACAAGCATTTAGCTTCCAAGGTTTGGTTTATTGTGCTACTAAAATATTTGTGAATATTGTGCAAAATCGAAACATCATGGTGCTGAAATGAACAACAGAACCAACACAACGCAGGAAAAGCCATGCTAGACTCAAAAAGAGAGATGGTCATCTCTGATCTCTTGTTAAAGTTTCTATCTAACAACATGAATGGGTGAGTGATAAATTAATGGATGGTCACAATTTTTCTTTGATATGAAGGAAGATGAAAAGAAGGAAGGGTGAAAGGAAGGGTCAAGAGGATTGAATTATGGGACAAAGCCTCATACAAAAAAGGATGGCAGTTATGCCAATCGCCAGAGGTTAGACAGATAGTTATGGTACTTTCCTCTCTTACGAGTTAGATTGCATTGAATCTAAAAACTCTTTCATATGTTAATAATTTTGTATATGTTCCTATACATCCATTGATGAAGTAGAACAACCGACAATAGGTATTATTTTGAAAAAAAATTATGAGGAGGTGTTTCGATGATGTAATTGGAAGGGTCAAAACCATGTGGTTACTATGATGACAAAGTATTGAGCAAGTGAGGTATATCAAGCTCTGGCTTTTGTCGAGCAACCTGAAAAACGAAGGATTTAACAAAACAACGAGGCACAAACTCATAAATAAGGTGAACCACATGCATGATCTGGAATGAATGTTTCCTGGAGAGGATTGGACAAATGGATCCTTGCCATCAGAAAATGATGTGGTACGAACCTAGGCCATGCCTTTTCTATTGGAAATAAATGTATATTTAGTGTTGTCATGTTTTTCATTTGTTGCTTTGCTAATCAGGTTGAAAGAGTGTGTTGATAGCAATAATCAGGATTCTGATGAGAACCGTAAAGAACCAAATGCTAATGCTCAGTCTCCTAGAGCATCTGTACAACTGGCACATTGTTTATCTCACACTGCTTTTCATTAACAAGTATAGAATTCCATATTTAATGTCTTCAAACTGTGTTTCACTAGGGTGCAACCACATTTACAGAGAAATACTAATGCCCCAAAATACGATGAGGTCTCTGCTAATTCATCTTTACTATAGGACAACACACTGTAGTGGTATGTTAGAAAATATTAAACTCTAGTATAGACCAAATAAGACACTTTTTTCTATCGCAATATTTCTCTAAAAAATGATGCAAACTTTATTGCAGCATCATAATATTAAGAATCATAGTCAAGGTAACAAGGGCTATGTAGGTTTAGCATTACCACGTGAGTGCCTACCAAAATCAAAGCAGGTATGAGAAACCCATGATATGGAATTACTTAATGCTAGCTGGAATGCCTTTTTTAGAGTTTATGATTATCCTTGCTTGATAAATTATTTGTTGATGATCAAATTTCACTTATACTAGGTATGTCCAAGCAACATAACAATAGATTGTAGTCGACCAATATTTGTATGTTCTTCACCTTATTTTTTTAATATAAATTATTGACATGTTCAGATGTAATAGTATCAATATTTTGAATGGTAGGATCTAAAACAGGTTACTTGATGTCACTAGGCATGAAAATAAAGTTGTTGCAAAAGGAAACTTAGTCTCTACTGATAGCACACATGTGGTTGGAGGAAACATGCTTGGACATGAATATGTCGCGGTTTATTCACAATGTTCGTGACACTAGGGATGAGAATTTGCCTAGACCATATGAAAGTCTTCGCACAGTAGGAGATGCCATCGGCTGTATTGTTGTGGCCTAGATCACGTGTAAGTTCAATTCCACACTAACCTATATAGGTGAAAAGACCTAAAACTTCAACTCCAAGATGTGCATGATAACTTGGTTAGTTACGTTCTCCTGTAGTTGTTGCTACCAAACTTACTATCCTTTAATTTTGAAAAGGCCATTGCCTAATTTCTTCACTCTCTTATTTTACAGCAGAATGGAATGATTCATATGAATGAAGATTGTTGATGAATTAGCTAATCAAGTAGTCTGCCGAACTTATTTATGGATATGTACATATTACTTGTAGATTGTTTTACTACTTATTACTTATTAGAAAAATTCTATGGATGTTTGACTCTAGTTATATATTTTTTTAAAAGCATTAGTGATGCACAAGTTCTACACTTTGTTGTTTATTTATCAAAATAGCATCTCTTAATCTGATAACGTGACTGTAACATGAATATGATTAAAATGATTTGTATATTACACATAAAACATGTCTAGTTAGTAGACACGAATATAAACACATTTGTAAAAGCGCATCAATTATTATTAGCACATAGTAAAACATTACTACAAAATGTGTCTATACATCGGTAAATGCATAATGTAAAAGTATATATAAGAGCATTCCTACATATGTAAACACGCTTCAAAGCATCTATAAAAGCATATCAAAGCTCTTAGACACGTTTAAAGTTTGTCTACACATCGTGACACGATATGGTCTAGACACACAAGGAATGTGTCAATAAAAACGTCTCAAAGCCTCTAGACACGTTTTCTAATTTGTATGTATATATCCAGACATGGTCCGTAGGGAGACGCTCCAGACACGCTTTACTAAAACATATCTATAATCCCATAAAGATGAAATAAAGCGTTTCAAACCCTTATAAAATGTATCTACAGGGGGTGTGTTTGTAGTGGACAGAGGAGGCTCGACGATGAGGATGCTAGGGTGCTCAGGAAGCTCAGGGGTTCCGATGCTCGCGCTGGTTCAGGCGGTGGCGGTACAGAGAGAGGTCGACCACGACGGTAGTGGCTATGGTGGCGTGAACGGTGGCATGGGTAGCTCCCCAGCAGCCTAAGGCGGTAGGGTTCAAGCAATTGAGCCAATGATCATCAAGACCCCAACGCGAGCTTAGAGCATGACCTGTCAAGGCACGCGATGCTCTGGTGCGTCCTGGCCACGATGAGGTGGTATGCGGCCGCGCTCTGCTCTGCCGCGGAGGAAACGATGGTGCTACGGTGCTTCCGTTGGTGGAAGGCTATGGGAGCGGCTTCTTGAGGTGTCTAACAGTGAGACAGAACTAAGGCGCAAGCCGAAGGACAGGGAGAGAGGCAGCGGGCAGCAGAGGAAACTCGACGGCGGAGCTTGCTTTCACGGCCATGGCGGGAACAGGGCAGAGGAAGAGAGACGGTGGACCAGGGTATTTATAGGCAGTGGGTGCCGGGGAAACAATGGCACGTAGCAGCATGCGCAGCCACGACAAGCAGAAGCTAGCGCCTTCGTTGTTTCTAGGCGAGGGACGATGACGTCGGTGCAGCGGCAGCAGGTGCTCTACACCTCCCCTGTTTCCCCGCTCCCGAATTACTGTAGCGCAGATTCAAATTCCATTTTCTTTCCTCTAATACTCCCAAAACTGTACACAACAAACAAAACTTTGAACATGAAAGTTACTCCAAAATTAGGATCTACAACTTTCATTTAAGGAGCACACCCAAATTCTAGCTAGAAGTCAAAATCACATTTTGAATTTGAAAAGCATTCAAACTTGGATTCAAAATTACTTTCAATTTGCTTAACAACTTTAAATTTACCAAAATAAAAGTCATTCCTTATAAAGTTATCTACAACTTTGCTCTCGTCACATATCAAAATTTTGCTTAACTTTTGAACTACAAAAAGGGGATAAAACTAGGGTTTAGAAATTAACTTTCAATTTGAAACCTAATCAAGCTAGTTTCCCAAATTGCTTTAGATTTTCTTTAATAACTTGAAAATCTTAATTAATAAATTTTGTTTATTTAATCCTCTCTACAACTTTGCTTAAAGGACCAAGTTCTAATTCTTTTAGTTTTTAAATCTAGTTTAGGGGTAAAGTTTAGGGTTTGAAGGATGTCAAATCTATTCAAAATTTTGTATAGAAACTTTGAAAGCTTTGAATACCAAAGTTGTACCTCTCAACAAGAGCTACAGCTTTGCTTTTGAAATCCTTTTGAAATTTGACTTACTTTTCGAGCTATTGAAAAGGGGATAAAAGGACTATTGAAACTAGGGTTTTGACATTTCATGTAAGTCACAACATGTCAAGCCAACACACATACAAACATGGAAGTCATCATACAAGATTATGCAACACTCAAGTACTCAAACATGTAAAGCATCACAATTATACCTTAAACATGAAATGTTTTATGCCATGATGCCAGATGATTATGTATACTAATCAACTTAATTAAGGTTTTAATTACTGCTTAACACCAGGGGTGTTACATCATGTGCTGACCCTTCCCAGCCAGCCAAGACATAGGTGAACTTGAGGTCAAAGTTAACAACAAATAACATTTTGTGGGGATCTTTCTTCTTACCCCTGAAAGCCTGCGACATGCGTATAGGCACCCTAGTCAAAACATGGGTGCCATCAATGGCACCAACACATTCCTTAGAAAATGTTAGAAGTGTGGTAAGCTATATGGTAGGACAAACACTAGGGCCTAGTTAAACACTAGAAAATATCAATTACCTAAAAGTAATGGTTCCATCTATGGCTGCCAAGAATCTTTGGATATGTGCCATTTGTGGGGGACTTAATCAAATCATTTCTTAGCTCACCAACATCATACAAACCTGGTGAATGTGCCTGTCACTGTCTTAATTGACCTAAAAAAATTAGTGAACCACACTAAACCTTTGGTTGTGTCCTATTATATGGAGGAACATAGCAACTTGTTCCTCAATGGTGCAATCAGACTTCTCTGTTACAAGGACTCTAGTTCTAAAAAAGTTCACACAACGCAAAAATGGAGGTCTGGTCATCCTAATCATGGACAAACACTCTTTATCTGTGGACCTATAAATGGCTTGTAGGGTATGTTTTCTATGCTGCTCAGCATCAGACCTCAGTTGAAACACTAGGTCTGGTTCAGGGATAGGCCTGCTAATCCTACTTGCAACAAAGAAAACCATAACAACTACCAAAGCAGAGGCTTGCTTGGCCAGTGCATCTCTTTTCTAGGTTAGATCCATCTACAATGCATGAACATTTGGACACAACATAAATTTAATTGACCCTGCTAAGCATCAACATGAATGTGTAACAATGCATCATAAAAAAGTCACGGCTGCATGATTGAACATGCCTCCCAGTGACACTGGACATCATCATCGACCAGAGTGCACAACAAAAACCATAATCTATAATCCAACACCATTCAGCGACAATAGCACCCACCATCAAGATCTAGGCAAAAATATCATGCATAGCACAAAAAAAGTAGGTCACCGGGAAAGCTTGGGAGCTTGGGGAAGGAGAGCTGCTTATAAAGGCACCAGTGCTCCCATGCCGCCCCTGTAAGTGCAATCAAGCCCTAATTGTGGGTTTTGGTGATAATGACCACACGATTGGAGAACTAATGAGATTTATGAAGATGACAAGCAGGTTAATGATAAGAAAGGATGGTGTATATGCGTTGGTGGACCCCTCATATGTTTTCATCGGTTCCGGACTCAAAGTGCTATACAAGCTTTTTCATTTGAATTTGAGTTATAGGAATGTCGTACTATCAAGGGGGAATGCAAATACATTGCTATGGCTGAATGATATGTGCTCAAACCAACCCAAGCCATCCTATTTCTAACCAAAGACAGCTGCACTGAAATCATTCGATCTATCTCTGTCTGTCTGGTAGGCGCGGCAGTGCCACCCAGGGCGCGCAGTGCCGGGCCGGCACTGCCGGGCTAAGGCCGGCACTGCCGACTTATTTCACCGTTGGAAGGCAGGGGTATTTACTCCCTCCTGCCACCCCAACGGTCACCCACGACCATAACTCTTCTCCTACCTCCAGACAAGGCTTCCTCTCCCATTGAAGGCCCCAAGCTCTCTCTCACCAATTGATTCCTATTGATTCCAAGTGAGTTAGAGCCTCAAACCTTCACCAAAGAGAAGCCCTAGCTGAGATCTACTTCCTAGAGCACTTGATTTGAGCCATAGCCGGTGGATTTGCTTCTATTACTCTTGGGTTCTTGGAACCCTAGCCGGCTAGGCGTCGCCCTAGCTTGCCAACTTGTGTGGCGGCCTAGGGAGGTTTGTAATCACTTGTGCAGCTAGTATTATTACCCCTCACTCAAGGATTTGGTTCCTTGACTTGAGAACGAGGTAGAGTTGCAAAGCTCATGACCTAAGTGGTCAACCTCAACAACGTGGAGGTAGGCAAGCCTTGGTGGCGAGCTGAACCACGGGATAAATCACTTGTCTCTTGTGCTTACTTGCTTTCATATTCATACTTGTGAGCTTGTGATAGATTCTATGGGTTTGGCCCGATCTATTCATACACATATTTGGCTTGTTAGAGTTGGTTCTGCTGGTTCAGGAAACTAGTGTACATTTCCATTCATATAGAATGGTTTGTTGTGGCTGGATTTCGAATTGCAGTTCAGTCTGCGCGGCAGTACCGGCTGAGGCCGGCAGTGCCGGGGGCGGCAGTGCCGGGCACAGGGGTAGTCGGGCTATCTAATTAAGTTTTGAGCTGTGATTTTTGACAGGCCTATTCACCCCCCTCTAGGCCACACAGGTCCTTACAAGTGGTATCAGAGCCTGGTCTCTCAGCAGCACTTCACCGTGCGAGAGAATGGCCACCGACGGAGGAACGGGTAACTAGTGTTGTGCAACCCACACTCGAAGTGGAAATGCACACCTAGCAGCAGCGAAAGCTCTCCACAGCAAGTGAAGGCACTCCTCAATGGATGTGTCGGCCGGAGAGCTCGCAAGAAGAAAAGAAGAAAGAAGGAAGGAGAGAAGCAAGAGCCAAAGCAAGAGAAGATGTGCAGCTCTAAAGCAAAGAAGAGGCTCAAGAAAAGAAGAGAGAAGAAAGATTAGAAGAGAAGAAAGAGCCAAGAGAAGAGAAGAAAAGAAGAAGAAGAGCAAGCAAAGAAGAGTGTGAACTTGAGTGATGACTCAAGTAGCACCGAAGATGGAGACGATGACACTCCTATACCCAAGGACAAAAGAAGAAGAAGGAGGAGAAAGAAGTCATATGGAGAAGTATCCTTTAACTATTCTTCTATGACTAACCATGATTCTAGGCCTCTCATCAATGTGCCCGCGGGCAAGTTACCTCGTTTCGACGGGACTAACTTTGCCAAGTGGAAGCACATTATGAAGACCTATCTTATTGGTCTCCATCCAGGTATTTGGGAGATAGTGCACAATGGACTTGAAGCACCGGTTGATCCAAAGAGCCCCACTCAAGATGAATTCCGCAACATTCATCTCAATGCCCAAGCCACTAGTGTGTTACTTAGTGCCTTGGATGGTGATGAGTACAACAAGGTCATGGGAGTTGAGGTTGCAAAAGAGATTTGGGACACTTTGCACATTGCTCATGAGGGGGACAAAGTGAGGCAATCCAAGATTGACTTGTTGATGGCTAAGCTCAACCGGTTTGTGATTTGTGATGGTGAAGGCCCACAAGAGATGTTTGATAGTTGATGGTCATTGTTGGCAAGATTAGAGGGCTAGGTGGAAATGAAATCAATGATCACAAGGTTGTGAAGATCATGTTGGAGGCATACTCACCTAGGAATGAGACCGTAGTGACATTGATTAGGGACAAGAAGAAGTTTGAGCAATTCACACCTAGTGATGTGCTTGGGAGGATTACACTTTGATATGCAAAGAGAAGAGGCAAATGAGAGAAGGAAGCTTGGAGAGTTGCAAGCTAGGCTAGATGGGATGAAGATCAAGGATGTGGCACTTAAGGCTAGCAAGCCATCAAGGCAAGCAACATCAAGCAAGGCAAAATCAAGCAAGCAAGCCTCTACAAGCAAGCCCAAGCAACAAAAGAAGAAAATGAAGTTGAGGACAACATCATCTCGTGAAGTGAAGTGATGGTGAAGAATTTGAAGAAATTGTGATATAGCTCTTTCATGAGAAGATACCGCAAGGGGCTCAAGAAGGAAGGTTACAAGTTTGTGAAGAGAAGGTTTCCAAACAAGAAGAAGAGAACTTGCTACAATTGTAGCACCGATCATTTCATAGCACATTGTCCACATGAGAAGAAGGACAACAACTTCAACAAGGGCAAGAAAGATGACAAAGGCACTTACAAGAAACACAACAAGAGATACATGGGAGAAGCTCACATTGGACATGAATGGGATTCAACCGCACAAACCTCAAGTGAAGAAGATGAGAAGATAGCAACAATAGCATTTCAAAAGTCATCTCCTTCACCAAGCTATTCAACAACTTGTCCGATGATGATGATGCAACTCCCACACTTGTCTCATGGCCAAGAAAGAGAAGGTGAAAAAGACTCCATAAAACCTCTCTTCCACCTAGTGACATCTCTAGTAGTGAACTTAGTGATTCCTCTAGTGATGATGATTCTAGTGATGAAGAGATAAACATGATAACTAAAATTGGACAAGAAAACCAAACTCTTTATCACTAAGCTAATGGAGGAACTAGAAGTGTACAAGCCGAGCTAGCAATAAGTGAGGATGCCTCATCAAACAAGAGGACCTCTATATTGCTTGCAAGGAAGCTCTTGCATTAGAGAGAAGTGAGTTGGACGTCTTGCATGAGGCCTTGGCCAAAGAGCAAGATGAACATGCTTCCCTAAAGAAGGCTCATTGCACTCAAGGAAAAGTATTGTGTGGAAAAAGCACAAAGAACTTGAGCTGCAATATAATCTTCTTTGGGAAAGCAACTCAACTCTCCTAAAGCAAATGTCACTCTATTCCCTCCACTAGTGAAGGTTGTGGAAAATGCTATAATGTTGATTTGAATGCTATTCCACTAACCTTGTGAACATGGAGGCCATGAGAAAGGAGATAGCAAGATTGACAAAATCATTGCAATGGTTGTGTCAAGTCTACCACAAGTGCTAATGAGAAGACTCAAGAGAAGAGCAAGCCCAAGTTCAAGAATGGAGACGTCCTTCCATAAAGATGGGTTGGGGCACGAAAAAGGAGCCAAGACTAATGGAAGAAGGACAGTGAATGGCTATGAGTGTGTGAGGTTTGAGAAGAAGGGTCAGATTGGTACAGTTCAGCCTGCACAGACCGCGGCAGTGCCGCGCCAGAAGGCGGCAGTGTGGGCCCCGGCAGTGCCGCCCCCAGGCCGGCAGTGCCGCGCCCCAAGAAAGGGAAGGCTACCAGTTTCCCTTCTGCTCAGTCTCACACACAGCACAAGCAGTGCCCAACCCAAAGCAAGATCTCAGAAACCAAAGGAATCTATTTGGGTGACCAAGAACAAGTTTGCACATCAACCCAAGATAGAAGCCCCAAGGAAGAGCATGTCATCTTGTTACATTAGGACACAACAACAGTGGTAAAGTTGTTGAAATATGTTGGTGATAACAAGAGGACAGCCGACAAGTTATTTGGGTTCCTAAGATACTTGTGACTAACTTGCAAGGCCCCAATATCAATTGGGGACCTAAACCTAGGAACTAAACTTGTTTTGCAGGCATACTCCTCCGGTGGATCAAGTTGGGTGCTTGATAGCGGATGTACAAATCATATGACCGGAGAAAGGAGTATGTTCTCATCATATTCCCCAACTTCAAAAAGTGAAAACATCATTTTCGGTGATAACTCCAAGGGGGATGTGTTAGGTCTTGGTAAAGTTGCTATACACTTGAGCATTCAATTACTAATGTCTTACATGTTGATTCGTTGAGTTACAACTTGTTATCCGTTTCACAATTGTGTGGAATGGGTTTCAATTGTCTCTTTACGGATGAGGGTGTGGAAGTCTTTAGAAGGGAGGATTCCTCTATTGTCTTTACGGGTCGTTTGAAAGGGAAGCTTTACTTAGTTGATTTCAACAAAAGTGAAGCCAAACTTGAGACTTGTTTAGTGGCAAAATCTAGCATGGGTTGGTTATGGCATCGCCGACTAGCTCATGTTGGGATGAGGAACTTGGCCAAACTTCAAAAGGACAACCACATCCTAGGACTAACCAATGTTGATTTTGAGAAAGACAGAGTATGTGGAGCTTGCCAAGCCGGAAAACAAGTAGGCGTACCTCACCCACCAAAGAGCTATGACACTACTACTCATCCATTGGAGTTGATCCACATGGATCTCTTTGGACCGGTTGCCTACCTTAGCATCGGCGGTAACAAACATGGTCTTGTTATTGTTGATGTTTTCTCGTTTCACTTGGGTATTCTTTTGCATGACAAGAGTGTAGTGCAAGAGAAGGAAGATGTTCATACGAAGAGCTCAAAGGGAATTCGGTTTCAACATCAAGAAAGTTCGTAGTGACAATGGAACCGAATTCCGAAACACCCAAGTGGAAGAGTTTCTTGATGAGAGGGCATCAAGCAGTTTTCAGTTCCATACACCCCTCAACAAAATGGTTGGTGGAGAGGAAGAATAGAACACTCATTGACATGGCAAGGACGATGCTAGATGAGTACAAGACGCCGGACATCTTTTGGGCCGAAGCCGTCAATACCGCTTGCCATGCAATCAACCGCCTCTACCTCCACAAGAGAAGAAAGAAGACCTCCTATGAGCTGCTCACCGGTAACAAGCCAAAGGTGTCTTACTTTAGAGTCTTTGGGTGCAAATGTTTCATATTGAACAAGAAGCCCAAAGCCTCTAAGTTCGCATCTAAGGTTGATGAAGGTTTTCTTCTCGGTTATGGATCAAACGAGCATGCCTATCGTGTTTTCAACAAGGCCTCCGGCAAGGTTGAAATAGCGATAGACGTGACTGAGTTTGATGAAACTAACGGCTCTCAAGTAGAGCAAGTTGATGAAGTTGTTGTAGGAATGAGGAACCACCTTGAAGCAATCAAGCAATTAGCCATTGGTGATATTAGACCACAAGAACAGCAGGCTACTGATCAGGATGGTCCTCAAGCTGAAGCCTGCTGGGACTGGTGATACAGTCCCCGGCAGTGCGCCACCCGGCAGTGCCGGCCGGCAGTGCCGGACCCGGCAGTGCCGGGAGAGCCCAGCAGTGCCGGGCACCCAGGGCAGCTGCAGCCACTCCACTTCATGGAGTGAACCTACAACCCATCTTCGAGCAAGATGAAGAAGATGCGAAGATGAGCAGAACCCATAGATCATCCAAGGCTCAAGCAAACTATTCAACGGGATCATCCCGTTGACAACATTCTTGGGAGTCTTCGAAAGGGGGTAACGACACGCTCTCATTTGGCAAATTTCTGTCAATATTACTCGTTTGTTCCTCTTTGGAACCTCTCAAGGTAGAAGAAGCTGGAGATCCAGATTGGGTGATGGCCATGCAAGAGAGCTCAACAACTTCGAGCGCAATCAAGTATGGTCACTTGTGGAAATGTCATTGGAACCAAATGGGTCTTCCGCAACAAGCAAGATGAAGAAGGTGTGGTGACAAGGAACAAGGCAAGATTGGTAGCTCAAGGTTCACTCAAGTAGAGGGCTTGGACTTTGAAGAAACATATGCACCGGTTGCTAGGCTTGAAGCCATTCGGATTCTTCTAGCCTATGCAGCCCATCACAACTTCAAGCTATATCAAATGGATGTGAAGAGTGCATTTCTCAATGGCCCTATACAAGAGTTGGTGTATGTGAGCAACCACCGGGTTTTGAAGATCCCAAGTTCCCCAACCACGTCTTCAAACTCCAAAGGCGCTCTATGGGCTTAAACAAGCACCTAGAGCATGGTATGAATGCCTTAAGGAATTCTTGCTAAACAAGGCTTTGAAATAGGCAAAGCCGATCCTACTCTCTTCACTCATAAAGTCAATGGAGATATTTTTGTGTGCCAAATATATGTCGATGACATAATATTTGGTAGTACTAACAAATCCTTTTGTGATGAGTTTAGTAGGATCATGACTAAGAGATTTGAGATGTCTATGATGGGTGAGCTCAAGTTCTTCCTTGGTTTTCAAATCAAGCAATTGAAGGAAGGGACTTTTCTTTGCCAAACCAAGTACACCCATGATATGTTGAGAAGTTTGACATGGTGAACGCCAAGCCTATCAAAACTCCCATGCCAACTAATGGACATCTTGATCTCAATGAGGAAGGGAAAGCCGTGGACATCAAGGTATATCGCTCCATGATCGGCTCTCTACTTACTTATGCGCATCTAGGCCCGATATTATGCTTAGTGTGTGCATGTGTGCTAGATTTCAAGCTAACCCGAAAGAGTGTCACCTAGTGGCCGTTAAGAGAATCTTGAGATATCTAGTTCACACACCAAACCTTGGCTTGTGGTATCCTAAGGGCTCCAAGTTCGAACTACTTGGCTATTCGGATTCCGATTATGCCGGTTGTAAAGTAGATCGAAAAAGCACTTCGGGGACATGTCAATTCCTTGGATGCTCCTTAGTGTCTTGGGGTTCTAAAAAGCAAAATTGTGTAGCCCTTCCACAGCCGAGGCCGAGTATGTTGCAGCAGGTGCATGTTGTGCGCAACTACTTTGGATGAGGCAAACCCTTCGTGATTTCGGATGTCATTTACCCATATCCCACTCTTGTGTGACAATGAAAGTGCCATAAAACTTGCAAACAACCCAGTGAGTCACTCAAGAACCAAACATATAGACATCCGACATCACTTCTTGAGAGATCATGAAATCAAAGGAGATATCGCAATTCACATGTGAGCACCGACAAACAACTAGCCGATATCTTCACTAAGCCTCGATGAGTCAAGGTTTTGTGCTTTGAGAAGTGAACTAAATATACTTGACTCTCGTAACGTAGTTTGAAACCTAGCATGCTTGATTGATCAACTATGACCTAGGCAAAACCAATTTCAAAACTTTCATATATTGTGTTTCAAAATCTTTGAGAAAGAAACTTGCTTGAATGACCATTGTTCTGTATTGATTGATTGTCACTGGTCATAACATGCAAGGTATGTGTCCACTCAAGAAGAGATGTAGTAGCTTAGAGATAAATCTGTTCAGTTGGTAACTGTCCGGCAGTGTCGGGCTAGCCGCGGAACTGCCGGGCCCGGCAGTGCCGCGCCTGGCGCGGTAGTGCCGCGACTTGTCGGTTCAGCCTGAATGAATCGACTGTTACCGTGTGGGGCCATAGAAAAAACTTTCCTATTCTACCCTATGGCCTCACCTCTCTCTTTCTTCCTCTTTCTTATCCAAGCCAGTAACATCTCTCGCTCTCTCTTTCTCTCGGGCGCTCAAGAGGGCGATCGGCGGCCGCTTCCTCTCCGGGCTTCTTCCCGGCGACTCCGGCCACCGGCGGTGCTGCTCCGTGCTCCCCTCCGTTGCTGCACCAATCTCCCTTCCCCAAGGGTCTCCTTCCCTTTCCTCTCCATCTCAAGGTGATATTTCAAATCCCTAACCCTAGTTTTCCCGATTTGCAAAATGCGCCATGGTAGTTGTTCTTAGAGGTTGTAGAAGAGTTTGTAGATGATAGAGAGGCAGTGGGAATGATGGATGTGGTGTTCCTTGGCTCAGATCTAGCCTGCCTGCGCGGCAGTGCCGGGCCCCGGCAGTACTGCTCCCTGAGCGGCAGTGCCGGACTATGAGCAGGGGTTTGATCCAAGTAACACCCTATCCATCCAAGCCTATTGCCTCACTATAACCTACTAGCCCTTATGCAGTCTTCTAATTCATAGTTTCCATGTTTTAGATATCGGGGGAAGAGGAGATGAGAGAAGGGTGAAGCAAAGGATGGATCCGCTCAGGGGGAGGAGCAAGCAGCCATCTCGCAGAGGTGGCTCTAGTTCCCAAGGGGATGTTTCAGCACGACAGCAGATTCGTGATGAGGCTCGCCTGCAGATGCAAGGGCGACAAATTCGGGATGATCTCTATCCTAACACACCAGAGCATCTCGCAGAGGTTAGCCGAGCTCACCTGCAGCCCTACACAGAGGATGTGCAGGAGAGGCTTCCTCAGGACACCAAGGACAGGCAGCCAGTGTCCTACTATTAGTAGTTCAGCTTAGTGAAGACACAGCGCCAAATCAACCCCTATAATGCTCAGAAGGATCTCACTACAATATAAACCCTCTTCTACCAACGTATGCCCAAGAACGGAAATAGGGATTCGTTGCTAATCACGTATCCCACTTACCACACCGCCTCTCACGGCCCACGAACGTAGATCACGGATAGTATAACTACCCCATAGGAATATCAGGATTCATCGTGCCTTCATCTATTGGGTAGGTTGCGGTCTTATCCTCCTCCTCTGTCTCTGATACGAGGTCCTTCAGATTCACTGGTGGTGAGCATCCACAAGGAGGCAGCCGGATCTGAAGGAGGACATGTCATTACTACTCGATCCAACGTAGTCCAAGCCTGCATCTCCCTCGTGAAGATGAGCAGTCAGGTATGATCCCCCCCCCTCTTGTTAACCGATCCAACCATCCTGCATTACCGTGGAGATGTATGCTCTCTCCCCTCTCAATTTATAGATTATTGGTTCTGTACAATTTCTGGCGTGGTGCCTTCAGTGACCAACAACCACCTCGTCTCCCATGCCCTGGACTCTATCAGCAATCTGTTGTTCCCTTTTATCTACAAGGTCACATGCTATCTCCCCTTCTTTGGTTCTTTCTGTATCAGCACAACTATCTGTTTACCATGTGTTCGATGGAATGTTTCGTAGAGATACCACAAAAAAAGATTCACTAATTTTTATCGTATCATACCATTTAGACTGTCAAACAAGTTAGGTTATTAGGAAATATTAAAAATACAGTTAGAAGAAATTTACGTTTCTTCCATATGTCTGAACTCACTGATTTTTTTTAGTTTCCAGTCTTCTTGTACACAACAAATTGGAGTTATACTGCACTAAACAGAATCATACAGGTAGGATGAATGGCCCGAAAATCATATGATTATGATTGCCACGCGGAGGTGTGTGGATTATATGGAAGAAAATGTTTGTACATACACTAGTTATATGACATGGTTGCAGAAATGCTGACAACAAGATTCGATTTCCAGTCTGCTTATGATAGTGACGGGATATATTAATTTTTTATTCCTGTTGAAGAGAGCATTGACCGCTATTCTATTTCAGTTATACCATTACTTAATACTTATCCCATGTTGGCATTTCTGTACATAACTGTAACTTTGATGAACTTCAGTTTCAGGTGGTTGTCCACAATCATTTGTCCTCTTAAAAATCGTGCTTAAAAGACTAACTTAATGCTTGAAGAAGGTGTCATCTCATATATTATAAAATCTGGAGAAATGGTAAGGATTGAGAAGCTTTTTTCGAATTATCAGAAAGAAAATTTACAGAGTAGATTTATTATGGCTATATTGAGAATGGATTAAATACACATGTATCGTAGCCATTTCTTAAGTTTATTTCTTAGAAACAGCTTTTCTTCATGTACTGATGTTTCTAGAGGTGTTCAAGTTGCAGGCTAAATATTAAAATGAGTGAAGACTGGGCTGCTTCACATAATCAGTCGTTGTAACAATAGCTCTTTTTTCTGGGCATTTATTGATCAGGTGATGCATTTTTTTGACTAAAACTTCTTGAGACATGCCTGAGATAATTACAGATGTGCTATATTCTTCATGCAAAATTGGTGTATGTTACTGTATCTCACTTCATTTAGACTAATTCAATTGTTTCAGGAAATATGATCCAAGTCTCAATAGTATTATTATATTTTCTATTCATAACTTTGATGGTAAGTGTTTTCTTAGCGATCCTTTTTTGGTTCTTATTGCTACTAAAAACATGGATCAAGCGTTCTATATATCTGAATTTCTCATGTAAGTAGATGTTTCTAAATTTTTTGTGCTATAATTAATCGACTTTCAGATACAATGATCATGTAGGAATGATGTACCTGATTATTTGTGCTTAACAAGATGTGTATTCTTTGGGATGCAGGATGACCACTTTGCCAAAATGGACACAAGAAAAAGGATGCGAAAGGATGATGTTGAGAGTGGATGGACAACGATGTAGAATCGATAGATAATAGATATGTTAGATATATGTATTTTTTGTTGGGTTTTGTAATCAAAGAAAATTGTTTTTTCCAAAGCTTGTCAGTCCATTCTTGCAAGTACAATCATAATGAATATGAAATTTGAGTGAAATTGTGCACATTTGGGCATGTTCGAAATTTTATTAGTGCTTTGTGAAAATCAATATATATATATCAGGAAAAAATATGTCACAAATATTAGGAAAGCCTTTATGATGGGACAGCAACAGTACCAACACATATAAGTGTTGTTGGATGTGAATATAGTATTGCAAGGTTGCAACACTTATTTGCGCTAGTTACCAACACATGGAGATATGTTGCAGTAGACCTTTGCAACACCATCTATGGCAACACATATATATGTGTTGGTATAGACCTTACCAACACTTATTTTGACTTCTAGCAACACATATATGTGTTGCAAAAGGGGTGTTCCACTTGTAGTGTCTGGGCATGACTACAGGTTCTGGAATGAGTTTCATTTCGATTTCTATCGTTCAGTCATGTACAATGCCAAAAAGCAGAAAATACTGAGTATGAAGTATGTGGATTGGGAACACTTGGAGGCCAAGCATGATCGTGATATCAACAGGGTAGTGGCAGCTTGCAAGGAGAGGAACATGATGACTTGATGGGTTTCAGTTACAATTGGAATACCAGATCATCCATCAATTTCATGCAACACTCTATGTTGATATGTGGTGGGGAGATGCATTGGATGACCGAGGGACGTCACTACAAGGTCTCTTATGAGACCTTTGCTAGGATTCTCGGTTTGGGCAGCGAGGATAGAGAGCTTGATAGTCTGCACCAGGAGAGGACATTGACCGATAATGAGATTGCTTTCATGTATGAGGATCCTCGGAAGGCAGACGGGTTGGTCAAGGGGCTGAAGGGCTATTATTACATGTTGAACACCTTTTCAGGCAGACTCTCAACCCCAAGAGTGGGTCTCATTCTAACCTCTATGGATATGGCAGGAACATGTTGGCTAGGATGGCCCCCAGGACGAACCACTTCTCCATTTCTAGCTTCATTTGGACTGAGCTACAGGTTGCAGCCGAGGATGCTAGAAGGCAGTGCTCTATGCCCCTATATCATGTACATGATTGAGATGGTCTCTGGCTACACTTTTGCTAAGGATGGGCTGCATGAGCCTATAGAGCAGAGAAGAAGAGGGCAGCAGCAGTTGACAGGCCAGAGAGCTCCCGCCCTTCCTATCAGAGGAAGAAGAAGAGCAAGCTGGCCAAATGGATTAATGCCATCTTCTCTACTTGCACAACGCAGCCCAGACAGCTCACTAGACACTTGTTGAGCGAGCAGAGCGAGGAGAGCGGGCGGGTCGTTCGCCGTTACCTCACCCTGCTCTCCACCTCACTTCGACCTCTCCAGTCTCGATTCAGATGATATAGATCAGATGACGACGAGGAGCAGGAGGAGATAGTGCCTGAACCGTCACGTCGTTATACACGTGCCTCGACCGCTACACCAGTACTACCCATCGTCATGGGAAGACCGTTGTAGAGTCCGACGACGACGATGACGATGACGACGACGACGATGGTGATGATGATGAGGGCGAGATTCCGTGGGACAACTTAGCGTCCGATGATGAGTGAGTGTTGGACACTCTTCTCTTCTCTACTTCTCTCTTTTTGGTGACTTGTTGCCAAGGGGGAGAATTAGGCGAAGAGAAGGGGGTACAACACTTCTTGTTCATGTCCCCATTTTAGTAGTTGTGAGTTGTGAGAGAGTTTGTTAGTCAAAACTCTAATTGTAACACTCTATGTTGCTACTTCTTAGACTTGGATGTGGATATGTACTTTTATCTGCTCTTAGCTTGTCATATTCTGTTAGACTTGTTGTTTATTATGCTTTGTGGCTGTTTTAAATTCCGCTGCGTTTGCTGTCTGCAAGTCTGAGCGGCAGTGCCTGTAACACCCCTGGTGTTCAAATGTAATTAACTTGACATGTCATCATCTTAAGCATTAATTATTTCCTGTGATGCATTTGATTTGCCTAATTGCTATGCCTTGATTCCCTTTTCAAAAACCCTAAAAGCCCAATTCTCTCTAAGGGCAAAATGGTAATTTCACCTCTGTGCCTAGTATATTTAATTCTTGTTCAATTTAGTGCCTGATGTTTGCTGCATTGATCAAAGTTCAACAATCAGATTTGATTTGATTTTCCCTTTTGCAAAACCCTAAAATCCCAATCCTGGATTTATTCCCTTTTCATAACTTTTCAAAAGTCAAATTTTGAGTTGGTTCAAAAAGCAAAGTTGTGAATCTGATCGAGAGGAACAACTTTGGTATTTACAAATTTTCAAGTCTCAGTTTGAAATCCAAAGTAATTTTGGTTTGAATCAAGTTTGAAAAAGTGTCCCCTTTATGTTTTCAAATATTGTTCAAAACTATTTGGAATTTGAAAATGTTCATATTGACAAAGTTGTAGATCTCTTTTTTCTGAACAACTTTCATGTTTTGAGTTTGTTTGCCCAGTTCAAATTTTGGGAGAAATTTGCAAATTTCTGAAACTGCTCAAAAGTCAAACCCTAGCCTAGTCTACTGTTCTTCCTCGCGTAGAGGGGGGGGCCCCGGCCATGGCCAGCCCGCGGCAACTCGCACGCCGCACGCCTGGCTGCTCCCCACGCGCCACCAACCTGCCGCCGCTGTTCCCTTGTCCCCTTCGCCCGCACGCGCACAGTTGACCCGTCCCGTCCCCTACCGAGCCCAGCGCGCCGCGCCGCGTGGCCATTGCCGGCCAAGCTTGCGCACCGGCCCCGGCTGCACGCCATCACCTCCGCCTTAGCGCAATCGAGTGCGCACGCTCCGCCGATTTATCCCCCACCGTGCTCTCTACCGGCCTCTGGCCGCGGCTTATATAAGCCCGCCGGAGCCCCGAGCTCCTCACTCATCTCCGCCACCGTGGCCAGGCCAGTCCAGTGCCTCCGCCGCTCCACCACCTAGCTCAGAAGCTCCGCCTTGAGCTCGTGAAGCTTTCCCACCCTTCAATTTCATCTCTACCGCCCTCAATCGCCCGGCGTAAGCTCGCCGTTCCCATCTCGGCAGAAACCCGGCGAGCTTGGGTTCGTGAAATTCGCCGTCTCGGCCATGATCATCCCTCACCGACCCCGTGTCGTGTTCTTTGGTTCCGTGCGACTCTGACCAGGCCATTGCGGTCTCATGTGTTGCGCAGGGTCGCCGGAGCGCCGCTCGCCGCTCGCCGCGAAGGAGCTCCACCGAACCACCGCCCCTCGAGCACGTGTCGAGTCTCCTTCCTCGAGCCTCACCCTCGAGCCCGTGTCGAGCCTCACCCTCGAGCCTTACCCTCGAGCGCGTTCCCGAGCCACACCCTCGGCACACCCTCGAACCCCGCCCTCGAAGCAGCCGAGTCTAGCTCAGCCTCGGGCGAATCGCAACTTCCACCAAGCCCCGAGCCTCGAGTGAGTCGAGGCCATCCTCGAGAGGCTACCCGCAAGAGAACCCGCCGAGGCCTCGCCGTCAAGCCCTCTTATCCATCCGCCTCGCCGAGCCTTGCCTCTGACTCTCGGTGAGCCCAGCCTCTGTTTCCTCAGCCGAGCCTCGAGCCTCGACGTCGAGCCCGCTCCGACTCGAGCTCAGTGCTTTTTTTTTAGATATATGAATAGTCTTGTTATTTCATCTTTTTATGATTTTCTGTATTGCTCTTCTGAAAATTTTACAGTTGAGTCTTTATACCATGTAGTATTTTATAAAAATAAGAAACTTGACTTTTCTGCAAGATTTTGAAAATGTAAAATTCCCCTTTTAATTGAAAAAAGGATGGTTTTGGATTTTTAGAATAATTATCTCCAAAAATCATGAGATAAATTTTTGTGAGCTTCTATGCCATGCTTAGTCTCTGGTGTAATTTTGAAGTCTTTTGGAACAAGTTGTTTTTTTTTGGGCATTTCTTTTAAATTGTTAAATAGTGCCTTTTGTTATTTAATGCCTAGATTTAATTGAGCACCTTAATGACCTCCAAAAATTATGAAATTTGTTTTGCCATGTATTTATACCATAACAAACTTATGTGATTAATTTGGTAATTTTGGAGCACCTTCATAAAATGACCTTTTAAATAATTAAGAAAAATAGAAGAAGGTGATTAGGGTTAGTGTGAATGCCCTGTGATGTGACTTTTGGATTGTTTGATGTTCATAGATCCATACCCCTCTGGTCTATGATGTTTGTGATGTCATGCCTTGGTCTATGCTTAGGCTTAATAAAGGTCGCTTAATTAAATTTGTTAATATTGCTAAAAAGGGATGAGTAATTTTCTGTCTACTTCAATAATCACTTATACTTTGAAAAGCTATACTCTAGGATTGCCCTGTGCATTTTGTTCATGTCAGCATACTCATGTGCATGCATTGCATTCGTATAGTCACCGAAGGAGGAGTCAAGGTCGAGACCGCCGCCGACGAACCGACTTCCGAAGCAGTCCCGAGCTCCGACCTCTGCACCTCCAACCCCGAGTCTGCAGTCTTTGCTCTTCAAGGCAAGCCCCGGTGCATTTAACCCTTTCCTTGATTTTATAAAATGATTTCCTTAAATGCTTTTGAGTAAACTACTGCATTAGGTTTATAGGAGTTGAGTGATATCCTATCTGATGCATTATCCACCTTGACCACTGATACACCCGATACCTGCTTTTCAAAAGTATTTGAAAAATGCTTAGCAATGCTTATTGAATTAGACTTTGCAATAAAATGTCATTTTCAAAAGTGTGATCACTGAAAGATCTTTTATGGGAATTTGGCTTTACTTCCCGTTCGATGACTGCTTGCCTAGCTAGCATGTGGTCATTGTCGAGAAGAGGTTGTCCGCGCGTACGGTGCCGTCATGTTGTAGTCCGGGACTCAACAGTTGACACCGACCGGGACAGGGTTGAAAAACTGACAGGACTATTACGCTTGGGTGAGATATAACCAAGGTGTAGTTCTGGCTGGAAAATTAGGGACCATCCGTATGGGGGCCTGCTGGTCAAGACTTGTAACTATTCACATACTTCGGAAAGCTCTGGCTCCGAGGAATCCTTTATTGGACCGACAACCGCGCACTGGGAGTGGAGAGATGGCGGAAGTAGCATGTACCCACGTGTCAGGACCTGTACTCTTGGGTTAGAGTCCCAAGGTACTTGTCGCTGGCGGAAAATTGGAGGGTTAAAGTCCCGAATTGGAGTGGTGTACTGTACTTCCGGGTGGCGTAGGACCGGGCCCAAATTGGAGGAATCGTGGTAGACGAGTTGGCATATGCAAGCTTGGGTGCTACATATGCAGTGTGGATAGGGACCCTCAGCTGAGTATTATTTATCCGGATTAACGTTGCTCCTCGGTTATGGAGACTTGGTCCACTGACTGTCAACGGAGAGTGGTTCTCAACTAGGAATGTTTTGAAATGTAAAATGAATCATGAATGATGAAGAATTGAGAAATACTGAATCTTTCAAAAATAAAATAAGGTTTACAAAAATGCTTTTCTGCAAAATACTTGATCTTGCTTAAGCCTTACCTTGACTACCCTAAGCCTCTCATTCCTGAGTCTTCTCCCTTTTTCTTTAGTCGGGTAAGTCTTGTTGAGTACCCCAGTACTCAGGGTTTGTTACCCATGTTGCAGGTATGCCTGAGACCCCGATGTGTCTCGCACCCTGTTGCGTGACCTTCATCCAGGAAGAGGCCGATGAGGCCGATGAGTAAATGTGCACCCTCGGGCTGGGTGTTACATGTATCTATGTTAATGTTCCCGCTACGTTGTCTACTTTGAAATTCCCGAACAATGGTTTGTAATAACTCCTTACCTCATTTAAAACCTCGGTTTGTAAAACTATTGTTATTTAAGTCTTCCGCTCTTTATTCCGATGTTATTTGTAAAAGTATGCAATGCTGTAACCGAATTGTGAGATGATCCTGCGGACATTGGGCACTGATGTAGCCCGGTGGCGAACGGGTCTTAATCACATGGAACATGGGTTCGGCTGTCAGAGGTTGACAGGGACACGTGGGCCATGGGATTAGGGTCGTTCCGTCACAGAGTGGTATCGGAGCATCTCACTTTAACGTTGCAGTGTTCGTTTTGCGAAAACTTCAAAAGACCTTTTGAGTCCAAACAAACTAAACTTGACTATTTTGAGTCCAAATTGCTTCTCTCATCTTGTCTCTCATATGACAACACTAGCTAGTGGAGCAACATGTCTTAAGCCCTATATATGTTACTTAATGCATTACCTTGTTCCGTAGGAACGATTCATGCATCATGTCATAATCACTAAAGTTAACTTCCTCTCTAAGTTCGTTGGGGTAGAATACCTATACCTTTTCTCTTGCTAGCCTTTCTCTCATCTACCTTCTCTTGTCCAGGCATGGCTCGCATCAAGCTGACTGCCCGCAAGTCGACTGGACCGCATGGTGTGCCGCGCCACCAGCTGGCACCACGCGTTGGAGAAGAGACTGCCGAATCTTCAAATGGTCGTCGCTTTCCCCGCCGCACCCGTAAGAACCAGGAGGAAATCAAGAATCTGAAGGCTGAGCTGGAGAACTTGGAGCATGACTTCTACCACTCACGTCTGGAGTTTTATGAGGCACGAGCTTCCCTGGAGCAGGCCAACCGGAACACGGTTCGCGCTATCGAGCAGCGCAATGATGCTTGGACCCGCGAGGACGTCACCAGAGCCGAGCTCCACGGACTGCAGCAGTACACAGCTCAGATTGAACAGTTCAATGATATGCTTCATGAGGAAGTGCATCAGCTGTATGATCAACTTCACCCCTTGGTACCCCCGGTTATGGAAGAACCTGAGGACGGAGTAGTAGAAGAACCTGATGTGGGTCAAGAGCCAGATGGACGAAGGAATTGAACCTGCTGAGGACATCCACGCTGAAGACGAGGACGAGGAGGTTGAGCCTGAGCTCATCCTCGAAGAAGAAGACGACGACGAAGAAATGATCATCATCGATGAAGACTAGACCCGTCTTTAGGAGATGGAGTTCCCCTGTGTCTGTACCACCTGCTTACCTAAAACCTTAGTTTAGGTTTGGGAGCGTTAGTCTGTAGTTTGTTAAGAGGAGTCTGTATCTTTCTTTCGTACCTTTTCCCCTTATCAGTCAGTTGCCACCTGTCAGTCATCTGTATCCATCATATCTTTGAATCAATGAAGTTTCTCAGTCAGTTGTTTCAGAACTTAATCTTTGTATGCTAAGTTCCAAGTTGTTTAACAGATGCCTGTGAACACCCGCTCTGGAGCTGGAGGTTCCGATGATGCCAACCTTCCAAACCCTCCACCAGTTCCTGCTACCCTGGCAGATGCCATTGCAGCCTTGGCCGCCGCTGCCAACCTGATGGCTCAAAATCAGGGGCAGCACAACAATGGTCACCGTGGTCGCCGCGACAACAACAACCATGAGAGTACATATGTGGATTTCACTGAAACCCGTCCACCGGTTTTCACCAGAGCCGATGAACCCCTCGAAGCTGATGATTGGCTCCGCACCATGGAGCAGAAGTTTGGTCTCATCCGATGCACTGAAATCCAGAAGCCTCGGTTTGCTTCACAGCAGCTTCGTGGTCCCGCAAGCGCTTGGTACGCCAACCTGTTGGCTGCCCAGCCAGAAGGTCATCAATTGACCTGGGAAGAGTTCCGAACTGCTTTCCGTGCTCATCACATCCCTTCCGGATTAATGAAGATGAAGCTTGATCAGTTCCTGGCTCTCCAACAGAAAGACTCCACAGTCATGCAGTATGTGGGTCAATTCAATCATCTCAGCCAGTATGCCTCAGAGTATGTCAACACAGATGAGAAGAAAAGGGATTGTTTCCTCAGAGGATTACATCCGAAGATCCGCAGGAGCTTGTCCAATAACCTGACTGGGTCTTATCATGATGTTGTTGACCGGGCTGTTGCTTTTGAAGAAAGCAATCGCCAGTATCAGGAAGGAAGAAGAAGAAGAAGAAAGCTGGGTCAAGCAGCTTCTCTGGCGGTCACAAACGCCAGAGGATCATCTATCACCCCAGCCACCACCACAACCGTCCACCTTACCCTCATCAGCAAGTGGTCGTCCGTACTGCGGCTACCACCCACAACGCCAATCAGCAGAGTGCCACGCAGCCGAACGCCCCAGGTGTTCGTATCACCACCCCACAAACAGCCTATAACCATCCCTGCTACAACTGCGGCCAACTTGGCCACTGGTCTCGTGATTGTCCGAAACCCAAGAAGTATGCACAGAACGCGCAGAAGGGTCCTGGAGGACCACAGCAGCAGCAGCACCGTGCACAGCAGCAGCATGCTCAGAAAGGCAGGATTGTCAAGAAGCACGGGCAAGTCTACTACACCGCTGTCAGCGATATACCAGAAGGGGAGCCCGTCATGATCGGTAGGTTTCCTGTTGCCAATCACCCTGCAGTTGTGTTGTTTGATTCTGGTGCATCGCATTCCTTCATCAGTCGTACTTTTGTCATCAAGCATGAAATATCAATTGAGGATTTAAAAGAAAGTTTCTGCATATTTTCGCCTGGAGGGCGTATAAGTACTAAGGAAGTGGTTCGCAGTATACCAGTAAGGTTGGGGGAAACATGTCTTTCCTACCACCATGTTAGTACGGCGCAATCAAGAGATAGAGTCATCTTAGGCATGAATTGGATGTGTCAGTATAAAGCCATGATAGACATCTTGAATAGAGTTGTGAGAGTGGATATTCCTAACAGCACTTCCAAACTCCTTCTCCAACTTCCTATGCCTCAAAAACCAGCAACCACCCAGTTGAATACCGCCTGTGTTCCGGAAGTCAGGGATATTCCCGTGGTCTGTGAGTTCCCTGATGTCTTTCCAGAAGATCTACCCGGTCTGGCCTCCTGACCGTGATGTTGAGTTTTGCCATAGAGCTAAAGCCCGGGACTGCTCCGATATCCCGCAGAGCTTATCGAATGCCTCCCAGAGAGTTGGCAGAGCTGAAGATCCAATTGCAAGAGCTATTGGACAAGGGTCTCATTCGCCCAAGTTCATCTCCTTGGGGCTGTCCTGCTATTTTTGTGAAGAAGAAGGACAAAAGTCTTCGTCTGTGCGTTGACTATCGCCCACTCAAACGAGGTCACCATCAAAAATAAATATCCCTTGCCCCGCCATTGACCTCCTTTTTGACCAGTTATCTGGAGCCAGAGTGTTCTCAAAATTGATCTCAGATCTGGCTACCACCAGTATAAAAATCGTCCAGACGACAATTCCTAAACAGGCTTTCACACCAGATACGGCCTCTATGAGTATTTGGTCAGTCCTTTGGCTTGACCAATGCCCCCGCTCATTTCAGGTATCTCTATGAACTCTGTGTTCATGCAGAGCTCGATAAATTTGTAGTCGTGTTCATTGACGACATCCTTGTCTATTCAAGAACTCCTGAAGATCAGCCAAGCATCTTCGAATCGTTCTCTCTCGTCTCAGAGATCACCAGCTGTATGCCAAGTTCAGTAAATGTGATTCTGGCTAGATCGAATTCAATTCCTTGGTCATGTCCTGTCCGCTGAAGGTGTGTCAGTTTGACCCTGAAAAAGTGGCAGAATCTTTGGATTGGAAGCCACCTACCACTGTCCGCGAAGTTCGCAGCTTCATGGGAATGGCTGGATACTATCGTCGTTTCATCCCAGATTTCTCCAGAGTCGCCAAGCCTATCACAGAGTTGTTGAAGAATTCCGTGGATTTCGTTGGTCACCAGCCCTGTGAGGCAAGCCTTTCAAAGCCTTGAAGAAACTGCTAACTACCTCACCAGTCCTAGCTCAACCAGATATCGAGAAACCCTTTGATGTATACTGTGAGCATCTGGTACTGGTTTGGGCTGTGTTTTGATGCAAGAATGACGAGTAATTGCTTATTGCCTCACGACAGCTTAAGCGACATGAGGAAAAACTACCCAACCCATGATCTTGAGCTAGCAGCAGTCGTGCATGCCTTGAAGATTTGGCGTCACTATCTGTTGGGCAGTATCTGCAATATGTATACGGATCACAAGAGCCTAAAGTTATCTTCAACTCAAGAAGAATTGAATATGAGGCAGAGAAGATGGCTTGAGCTTATTAAAGATTATGATCTCAAAGTACATTACCATCCAGGTAAGGCAAATGTAGTTGCCGATGCCCTCAGTCGCAAGTCACACTGCAACTGTCTGATGACGAAGCCCTATGATCTTTCCTTGTGCCATGATCTCGAAAGGGATGGGTATCGAAATAATTTCGCAAGGAAGCCTGAACAATGTCAGCATCGAAACAACCATCAAGGATCAAGTCATTGCTGCTCAGAAGGATAACCCTGGAATCAAGCACATCATCGAAAAGGTCCAGACTGGAAAGACTGATTGTTTCAGGATCGATGATGTAGGAGTTGTTTGGTTCAAGAACCGCCTAGTAGTTCCCAAGGTGCCTGAATTGAGACAGTTATCCTTGATGAAGCACACTTGACCAGATTCTCTATTCACCCCGGCAGCAACAAGATGTACCAAGACTTAAAGCAGAGATTCTGGTGGACTAAAATGAAGGTTGAGATTGCCCGGTATGTCGCTCAGTGTGATACCTGCCAAAGAGTCAAGGCAGTACACATGAAGCCTGGAGGAGAATTGCAACCTTTGTCAGTACCCGCTTGGAAATGGGACGACATTAGTATGGATTTTGTCAATGGACTACCCAAGACCCAGAAAGGTTTTGATTCCATTTGGGTAATTGTGGACCGACTCACTAAGCAAGCTCACTTTCTGCCAGTGAAGACCAGTTACACCGTCCCCATGTATGCCACCTTGTACAAGAACAACATAGTGAAGCTTCATGGCATACCCAAGACCATTGTCTCTGACCGTGGTACCCAGTTTGTCGCTAAGTTTTGGAAAGCGTTCCATACCTCACTTGGAACCAAGCTCTTACATAGTACGGCATATCATCCGCAAACAGATGGACAAACTGAGCGAGTCAACCAAGTGCTGGAGGACATGTTGAGAGCCTGTGTTCTTACCTTCGCAGATACTTGGGATGACTGTTTGCCTTTGGCAGAGTTCTCTTATAATAACAGTTACCAAGAGAGCATCAAAATGGCACCCTTTGAAGCACTGTACGGTCGTCGTTGTCGTACACCCCTCAGTTGGTCTGAGCCCGGAGAAAGAGAATTCTTTGGAGTTGACCTGGTTAAAGATATGGAAGAGAAAGTCAAGCAGATACAAGAGAATATGAAGATTGCCCAATCTCGACAGAAGAGTTACGCTGACAAGAGACGTCGACCTCTGAAGTTTCAAGTTGGAGATTATGTATATCTCAAGGTCTCACCAACCAAAGGAGTCACTCGTTTTGGAGTCAAAGGAAAGTTAGCACCCCGTTACATTGGTCCGTTTGAGATTTTGGAATGTTGTGGCAAGGTAGCTTACAAGCTGAAGTTGCCCGATCATCTCTCCGCTGTCCACAATGTTTTCCATGTCTCCCAACTCAAGAAATGTCTCAGAGTACCAGAACATGTCGTGGAAGTTGAAGGTGTTGAGCTAGAGCCTGATCTGTCCTACTCAGAATATCCAGTTCGCGTGTTGGACCACAAGGATCGCGTTACTCGAAGAACTACCACGAGATGGTACAAAATACAGTGGAACCAGCACTCTGAAGAAGAAGCCACCTGGGAATCCGAAGACTTCTTAGCAAAGAACTACCCCGACTTTCTCGAATCCCTGTCTATGTAAGGTTTGTCTTATCCCCTCTTTGTCCTTCCTTAAGACGCAGAATCTCGGGGCGAGATTCTTTTAGGGGGGGGAGGCTGTAACACCTCTGGTGCTTAGCATGTAATTAACTTGACATACCATCATTATCATCATTAAGCATCTTAATCATGATTTCATGTGTATGCATTTGCTAAGTGTATCATTTTATGTGAATTACCTCTATTTCAAAAACCCTAATTAGCCCACTTCTCTCTACTAGGGCAAAATGGTAATTTCATCTCTCTGTGATTAGCTTTGTGTAATTCTTGTTCCTTTGGTGTCTTGTAGTGTTTGTTGTGTTGGCCAAAGTTCAAAGATCAGAATTTGATTTCAAATCCCTTTGTGAAACCCTGATTTCCAAATCCTGGATTTTATCCCTCTTTTTGTAATCAAAATTATTCAAAATTTGGGATTGGCCCAAAAAGCAAAGTTGTAGATCTGTCAAAGAGAAACAACTTTGGTATTTACAAATTTTCAAGTTGCAGTACAAAGTTTTGAGTTATTTCAAATTCAATTCAAACTCCAGTTTTTGTCCCCTTTTCAGTTTTCAAAATGAGTTCAAAAACTAATGAGTTTCTGGAAAAGTGTATAATAGCAAAGTTGTAGGTTTTGATAAAAGGAACAAACTTTCATGTTTACAGATTTTCAAGTTTCAGTTTGAAATCCAGAGTAATTTTGATTTGAATCAAGTTTGAAAAAGTGTCCCCCTTACTGTTTCAAATTTGTTCAAAAACTATTTGGAATTTGAAAATGTTCATATTGACAAAGTTGTAGATCTCATTTTTCTGAACAACTTTGGTGTTTTTGAGTTTTTGTCGCACAGTTCAAATTTTGGAAGTAATTTGCAAATTTCAGAAACTAGCCAAAAGTCAAAACCTACACCCTACACTGTTCATCTTCTCCGGTAGGGGGGGGACCCGGCCATGGCGCCCCGCCGGTGCCGCGTGCACCACGCGCCTGGCAGCCGCACGCCCGCCCCCGACCTGTCGCCCGCAACCGCGACATCATACCGCTCCCGCACGCGCCAAAGTTGACCCGTGCGCCGTCCCCTACAGCTCCAGATCGTCGCTCCGCCGCCGCGTGGCCATCGCCGGCGAGCTCACGCCCAGGCCCCGAGCGCGCGTCAACCCTGCTGCCAGAGCACAATCGAGTGCGCACGCCTCCGTGAAGCTTACCCGCCTGCCCGTGACACCTCTCCGCCCCCGAGCGCGCCTATAAAACCTCCCCGCCGGTGAGCCGAAGCTCTCACCGCCTCCGCCACCGTGGCCAGCCCAGTCCGAACCCTCCGCCGCTCAACCAACTAGCTCAACAGCTCCGCCTTGAGCCCGTGCAGCTTCCCCACTCCTCAATTGGTCTCTACCGTCCCTGGTTGCCCGGCGTAACTCGCCGTTCCCATCTCCGGCGAGAAGCCCGTCGAGGTCGGGATCGTGAAATACTCCCTCTCCGGCCTTGATCATCTCCCTCCGACCTCCGCATCACCTTCCTTACTCCCGTGCGACTCTAACCCCGCCCCTGTGGACTTGTTTGGTGCTCAGGATCATCGGGACGACGATCGCCGCCGTGAGCTTTCCGCCGGCCACCGTCGACCACCTCCCTCCGTTCATCCCCTTCCCTCGCCGAGCCGCTTAATCGACTCACGGTGAGCTCCTGAACCTCTCCATGCCCTCGGTTTCGCCGCGGAGTGCCCGCAGTGGCCGGCGCAGCAGCGCCGCCGCCGTCGGCCGGCCGCCGGCGAACGGAGGAGAAGAACAGTGTTGTTTTTCAATTTTCTCATACATGTGAATAGTGTTCAGATTTCATCTTTTTGTGTGATTTTCTGTGTTGATCCATAAACTCTGAAATTTTTGTGGTAGACTCTTTATGCTCTGAAGTATTTTATAAAAATATAAAACTTGACTTTTCTGCAAAAATTTGAAAATGAAAAATCTCCCTTTTAATTAATAAATGATGGTTTTGGATTTTTAGAAAATGATTTATAACTCCAAAATTTATGAGATCACTTTTTGTGAGCTAGTTATGCCATGACAAGTCTCTGGTGAAATTTTGAAGTCTTTTGAAACAAGTTGATTTTTGGAGCTTTATTTTAATTAAGGAATAGTGCCTTTTGTTAATTAAATGTCTAGATTTAATTGAGCACCTTAATGACCTCCAAAAATTATGAAATTTGTTTTGCCATATAGTTGTACTCTAATGAACTTGTGTGATTAATTTGGTAATTTTTGGAGCACCTTCATAAAATGACCTTTTTAAATAATTAAGAAAATAGAAAAGGTGATTAGAGTTAGCGTTGAATGCCCTGTGAAGTGACTTTTGGGATTGCTTGATGTTCATAGACCCCTACCCTTTGGTCTATGATGTTTGTGATGCTATGTTGGTTGATGCTTAGGATAGTTATGATAAAGTCTAGTTTAATCAAATTTTGCTTAAGGAAGAAATGGTTACTTTTATGCTCAACCTAGATTTCGTTTATGCCTTGCCTTAGAGTAATCTAGTATCAGTGGTTTGTCTTGCACCTTAAGTCCATATCACCATTCTCATGAGCATTCATCATTGCATCCGTATAGTTGACGAAGAAGGCCCTGAAGTCGAGGTAGCCACCGAAGGATCTGTCCCCGAGGCAACCCCGAGCTCCGACGCTTATACCTACCCCGAGTCTACTCTTTTTGCCGTCCAAGGCAAGCCCCGGTGCATTTAACCCTACCTTGCTTTTATAAATGCTTTCTTTAAATGTTTTGAGTTAAATTATTGCATTAGGTTGATAGGAGTTGAGTGAAATCCTATCTGATGCATTATCTACCTTGACCAATGATACACCCGATACCTGCTTTTCAAAAACTATTTGAAAAATGCTTAGCAATGCTATATGATAGATTTGCAATAAAAATGCCAAGTTCAAAAGTGTGATCACTTTAAGAATATTTATGGGAATTTCTGGTTTACTCCCACCATTGGCTAAGTATCTGATCCGTACCTAGTCAATGGGAAGGAGAGGTTGTCCTTGCGTACGGTGCCGTCATGTTGTAGTCCGGGACTCAACAGTTGACACCGACCGGGACAGGGTTGAAAAACTGACAGGACCTGTACTCTTGGGTTAGAGTCCCGAGGTGCTTGTCGCTGGCTGGAAAATTTAGGGACCACCTGTATGGGGGCCTGATTGACTAAGACTTGCAACTATTCACATACTACGGAAAGCTTCGGCTCCGAGGAATCCTTGATTGGACCGACAACCGCGCACTGGGAGTGGAGAGATGGCGGAAGTAGCATGTACCCACGTGGGTTAGAGGCCCGGATTGGAGTGGTGTACTGTACTTCCGGGTGGCGTAGGACCGGGCCCAATCTTGGAGGAATCGTGGTAGACGAGTTGGCATATGCAAGCTTGGGTGCTACATATGCAGTGTGGATAGGGATCCTCAGCTGAGTATTATTTATCCGGATTAACGCTGCTCCTCGGTTATGGAGACTTAGTCACTGACTGTCAACAGGGAGTGGTTCTCAACTAGGTCTGTTTTGAAATGTAAAATGAATCATGAATGATTATGATGGAACAAGGAATACCGAATCTTTCAAAATAAAAATAAGGTTTACCAAAAATGTTTTTCTGCAAAATACTTGAACTTGCTTAAGCCTCACCTTGACTACCCTAAGCCTGCATTCCTGAGTCTTCTCCCTTTTCTTTAGTCGGGTAAGTCTTGTTGAGTACCTTTGTACTCAGGGTTCTTTTACCCATGTTGCAGGTATGGCAGACTCCTCAGTATGCCTCGGACCCTGCTGTGTGACTGTCGTTCAGGAAGAGGCCGATGAGGCCGATGAGTGATTATTCACCCTCGGGCTGGGTGATGTATCTTTATCTTTTAGTTGTTGTCATCTGCTACCCTGCCAACTCTATTTGAACTATGGTCTGTAATAATTTCACTTTAAGTTTATGTTGAACACTGGTTTGTAAAACTATTGTTATTTAAGTCTTCCGCTATTTACTCCGATGTTATTTGTCAAAATGTTCAAGAGATTGTAACTGAATTGTGAGCTGATCCTGCGGACATCGGGCACTGATGTAGCCCAGTGGCGAACCCGGTCTTAATCTCTTGGCTGTACGGATCGACTGTCAGTGGTTGATAGTGATCAGTGGGCCATGGGATTAGGGTCGTTACGTCACAGGTCCACACCTCCGGACAAAGTCTTTTGTGTCTTGGTACATGGTTGGCCAGAAAAATCCACTTTGCTAGATCTTCGCATGTGTTCGGAATGCCCCATAATGTCCTCCATATGGTGAAGAGTGACAGCGTTCAATGATCTTGATTCCTTCTTCAGCTGGCACACATCTTCTGAGTAATCCATCAGAGCATACTCTGAATAGATATGAATCATCCCATATGTGGATCCTACTCTCATAGATCAGCTTCTTCTTATTTGCTCCCGGTGGTACATACCCTGCAACTATAAAATTGACAATGTCTGCGTACCAGGGGTCAGATCTAGAGACTTGAAAAAGCATGTCATCCCTGAGTGAGTCATTTATAGGCAATTCCTGAGGATTTTCAAAATGCATTCTAGACATGTGATCAGCTACAGAGTTTTCTACTCCTTTCTTGTCTTTTATTTCTAAGTCAAATTCTTGGAGTAGCAAAACCCATCTTATCAAGCGTGGCTTAGCATCCTTCTTAGTGAGCAGGTATTTTAGTGCATCATGATCAGTATAAACAGTCACCTTTGATCCCACTAAATAAGATCTAAACTTGTCTATAGCAAAAACAACAGCCAGAAGTTTTTTTTCAGTAGTAGCAAAATTAAGTTGAGGTCCTATTAAAGTTTTACTGGTGTAAGCAACTGCATGATGCTTTTTATCTTTATATTGTCCTAGCATTGCTCCTACAACAAAATCACTTGCATCACACATGATCTCAAAAGGTAGAGACCAATCAGGAGGTTGAATGATAGGTGCAGACGTGAGCACTTTCTTAAGAGTGTTAAAAGATTCTAAGCATGCATCATCAAATTCAAAAGGATCATCCTTGGCCAAAAGATTTGTGAGTGGTCCAGCAATGTGAGAAAAATCTTTTATAAACCTACGGTAAAAACCAGCATGGCCAAGAAAACTATGAATTCCTTTGACATTAATCAGTGGAGGCAAACGTTCAATTACTTCAATTTTAGCTTTGTCTACCTCCATTCCACGTTCAGACACTAAGTGACCTAGCACTATACCTTCTTTAACCACAAAGTGACATTTTTCCCAATTAAGGACTAAGTGCTTTTCTTCACATCTTTGCAAAACCTTGTCTAAATTTTCAAGACAATCATCAAAAGTTTTTCCATAAACAGAAAAGTCATCCATGAAAACTTCCATGATTTCTTCAATCGTATCAGAAAATATAGACATCATACATCTTTAAAAAGAAGCAGGTGCATTACATAATCCAAAAGACATTCAACGATAAGCATAAGTTTCGTATGGACATGTAAAGGTCATTTTGCTTTGATCATCTGGGTGGATTGGGATTTGGTGATATCCAGAGTATCCATCAAGAAAACAGAAGAAAGAGTGATTTGCTAACCGTTCTAACATTTTGTCTATGAAAGGTAGCGGGAAGTGATCTTTCTTAGTTGCCTTGTTAAATTTTCTGTAATCAATACACATTCTCCAACCAG
>CM019826.1:82410671-82429509 GCA_009763385.1 Coix lacryma-jobi var. lacryma-jobi | reverse complement strand
CGATAAGGACCAACAGCCGATTCGAACGATCGGCTCTCGGAGCAATTTTGAATAAATAATCCAACTGATGGTAATGGGAAAAGTCGAGACCAAGTTTCGTGTCGGCTGATAAGGAATAAAGTTTGATGGTGAAGCCGAAATAGACCAATACGTGCGAATTTTGATCCCGAGCATGTTTGAAGTTAATGGACTTTGAAAGAATTCTGCTTATTTCTCCATTTCTAAAGCTTAAGAAGATCAGAAAGAATTTGTATAAGGTGATGTACAACAGAAGCTTTGTGAAATGAAGGATATATGAAGGCACTTCCACAACTTGGTGATCGTTTCAAGTTGTACGTGACAGTCGATAGCCTTACAGTAGGATCGGCCCTTATACAAAATTTAAAGGAAAAGTGATAGCTTGTTTTAGCCGAAAAATGTTAGACCACAGACGGGTATTCGGCTATGAATTATTTTTGTGTTGCTTATGTATCGAAGCTTCGACATTAGTTAAAAGCCGAAACGCATGGTAATTGTATGTAAGGCGGATTCAAGAATGTTTGTATACAAAGATAGTCGATGCAAAGCATCGCCTTTAGTAGAAAAAATGTTCCAAGAATTTAAGTTATAGCCGATATGTTTATATCCTTTGGTAAGAATATTCGTGACCTGGTAGCCTAGCTTTTTCAAGTTAGCAGGTCTATCGGGAGAAGAGAAAGGTGAAGAGCGGTAAGTAAGATGCCGGGCGACATGACATGTCAAAAACGAGATCTAATTGGCTAAGATGACGTCATGTGTTCGAAAACGTTTCTCTGAAGGGATGTTGCAATCAGGAAAAATCACTGAGAGGTGAAAATGGAATTATTCAGGGAAGAACAAGTTTCATATGTTAAAAAACTCATTCACGATCTGTCCTAGTACAAACTACCTTGGAATAATTTGTTCATAACGACTGTGGATCAGTAGTTTCAGCAATGGCAGCGGCATGATCATCGTAATCTTCGATACCTTCCATTCATCCAGGATTCACCTGCGAAGCCGACTGGCAGAAAGAGTAGTCCTCTTGGTCCAAAAATCATTGCCGCTATGTGACACCCTAGTGTCAAGCACTGCATTAGGAACTTCATTAGCTACTAAAGGAGCATAAGCAATGCATTGCATCATTGCATGTGCATATGAGTGCTTGTTGCCTTTTGTTTAGTTATTGGCTTTCTTATGTAGAGGATTTAAAAATGGTTTTCAGAAAAAGTGTCTTATATGAAGGTTGTAGAGAAAAATGTTTTGAGCAACTTTTGTATTTTGGTCAAAACCTAGTTTGGAGTTTTTGAAATTTGAGTGGTCAAAGTTTGAAAGAATTTGGAAAAAGAAAAAGGAAAAGGAAAACGTTTTTTTCCAGTGCCACCCCTTCGGCCCATCTGGCCTTTCGGCCCAGCCTCGCGCGCGCCGCGCGCTGACGCCGCTGCCGCCGCCGCCTTACGCCGGCCGCAACGCCGCGTGGCGGCACGCCTCTGCCGCGAATCCTCCTCGCCCACTCCCCGCGAGATCTTTGCTCACCCGATCACGCCACAATCCGCCTCGCCCGCCTCCGCGCTCGCCTCGCCGACGCGCGCCGCTGCTGCCGCGACGTCCCGTCGCCGGCCCCGCCACGACCACCGGCCGGTCAAGCCGATCAAAACCCGAGCGCACGCACTCCCCTCTCCCCACTGCCATTTTCACTCGCCCGATCTCACTCTCGCTCTCTCCCTCACTCTCCCACGAACACGCCGAACACCTCCCCCGCTCGCCGCGACCATCAGCCGCAAAAGCCCCGCCGTGTGCCGGCCTCACCGGAGCACCATCCACCCGATTCGTCCGCACACCAACTCCGTCTACACCTCGGACACCCGGTGCTCCCGCTTGCACCACCTCTCGAGCCCCACCGACGCCGGAGATCGGAGAGCGCCGCCGCGGACGCCATCACCACCGATGAGTCCGCGACGCTGTTCCTCGCCGACCCGAGCACCACTGCCCCTCTTCTTCATCCTCGACCTTCACCGAGTCAAGGCAAGGTAAGAACACCGACGAGCTTCAACGCTACCGCTCCCTATCGCACTCTTCTCCCCGGCCGAGCGCCATGGGCGCCGCCGCAGACCTCGCTCGTGGCCAGGCTCCTCTGGAGCCACCCGAGCCAAACCAACCCCGTAGCTTTGCTCCTTAGGGTTCACTCGAGCTTTTGCCTCCCCAATTTCACCGGCGACCGCCGGAGACGGCGTAGTCGCGTCACCGCCGCCTCCGTGCGCTGCCGCTCGCCGCCGGCACACTCCGGCCATCCGCTAGCCAAACCACCTACACTCGATGCGCCTCGTCGAGGTGAGTTCACAAGCCTAGCTTCCCCGCCGGCGACCTCACCGACGGCGAGGAATCGACGGTCAAACCTCTCCCCTGTTTCGTCTCGCCCGAGCCCTCGAGCCAGGCCTCGGACGGGCGTGTGTTTCCGTCTCGCCCGAGCCCTCGAGCCAGGCCTCGGACGGGCGTGTGTTTCCGCCTCGCCTCGAGCCAGGCCTCGGACGGGCGTGTTTCCGTCTCGCCCGAGCCCTCGAGCCAGGCCTCGGACGGGCTGTATTGTTTCCGTCTCGCCCGAGCCCTCGAGCCAGGGCCTCGGACGGGCGTGTGTTGTTTCCGCCTCGCCCAGAGCCCTCGAGCCAGGCCTCGGGACGGGCTGTCGTTGTTTTCCCGTCTCGCCCGAGCCCTCGAGCCAGGCCTCGGACGGAACTAGTTGTCCGTCTCGGCCCGAACTCGGCCTCGAGCGAACCCTCTGCCGCCTCCCGGGTCTACGTTGCGAAGCCAGGCTCGGCGATCCCCTACCGCCGTGCGCTCGAGCCAGGGTGGGTTCCGTTGACCCACGGGCCCCGCGCGTCAGCCACTCGTGGTCCATGGACCGGGTGTGCACGTAGCCAGCCGGGATAAATTCAAATGTTTTTCTTTTAGTTTTAATTTCCAGAAGATGCTTGTTATTTTTGTACAGCATGATTTATAAGTCCAAATGGAGTACTTTCAGTTTTGTTGGCTTGTTTATGAGTAGATCTATCATGGAAAAATATGAATGTATTTTTTGATAGCAGTTATTTTACTGTTTTCATTTATTTCCTTGTACATGCTTTGTTGGGATAAATGGAATTAAGTGTTTTCTGATGGAGTTAATTCATGGGAAAATTTGTATAGGTTCTTTGTTATGTTTGGTGCCTGTGAAAATTATATGAAGTACTAGTTCTTATGAAAAGAGTTCCTGTTATGGTTAAAAGTTCCTTTTTGCTGATTTCTTAGAAAAAGTGTTAAGGTGTTTTATAGGTTGAAATAAAATATGGGAAATTTTGTGCAGTCTCTGTATGCCATGAAGAGTCTAAGAAAAATATAAACCTGATCTGTTTTATGGAAAAAGTTGTAGTTGCTTTACAACTGTGCTTGTCTGTGTTTATCTTTGGAAATTCCTGTAAGAAATAATACAATGTTTCTGTTCATGGAACTTTCTTGATAACATAAAATGTGAAGTAGAATCTGGGAAAAATATGAAATAGAGTTGTGCACCCTTTTACAGTAGGGTTGTAGTTCAAAGCACCTTTTTGGGCAGTTTGCTTGTCATTTTTGTATCTGCAGTTCTATAGTTTATTTTTGGCTGAAACTTGTTCAGTAGAGTCCAGCAAGTGTTGTTTACTTTCTGGAATTTTTGTGGATTTTTCTGAGTCCAGAAAGATGCACTTGCAGTTCAATCGGAGTTTCTTTGGTTTAAATTAAATAAGAAAAAGAGTGAATAACCAGATTTTGTTTTACGAAATAATTAAGTAATTACCTCAATGTCAAAAGTGGTTCAACAAGTTGACTTTGTTGGTTTGCAAGAATTATTCTTTTCATGTCACCTTCATCTTGCACCGCATTTATTTAAATATATATTCATCGCACGCAATAGGATCGACCCCGCCGGAGCCCCACCAAGAGCAGGAGCTAAACGCCGAGCCGGAGATCCAGGAGCTGCAGCAGCCAGAGGAAGTCGACCCCGTCCACGACCCTAACTTACCTGAGTGCCCCTCTCACGAGGCAGCAGTCTTCACTCAAGGCAAGCCCCGGAGCATATTAAGCCTCCTATCTTTTTGCAATTAAGATTACTTGAGTCCTTTTATATTGTGATGCATTAGGTCTAGGAGTTGAAATGAATCCTACCTTGCTGCATTACCATTCCTTGGTTATTGATTAATATCTACCTTGTTATCCTGTTATTTAGTTACAATGTAGAATTGCTTAGCCTGCTTAATAAAAGTGGTAGTTAAGGATGTTTCCGTAATACCCGGATGGGTATTTACCGGATCACGGTTGGCTATATTTGCTATCGTGGAAAAGAACCTGAGTAGTAATGAAATACGGTCAACGGGATGGCAGGGCACAAGTTCGGAAACTTGGGGCAGTCCATCCGTTGGATCGTGTAGGTTTGTATCGATGTTGGCCCTCGTTCATTTTTGAACGCGCCCTTTTACTTAGGGATATGTCGGTGCTGTAATCATCGACCCCAAAGCCGGTTAGAAGCTGTTCGGGCCGGTTTCAACCCGTGTCGTGCCCTCTAGTACGGAAGTTGCGATCTGCCGCGTGAGGCCATCGCCAGACTCTGATTGGGCGGTCCGTGCTTGAACCGCGACGATTACCACCACGAACAAGCGTCGAGCGGTTGCCCAATGCATGGACCCGACGGGGAAAGTGTGGGCTGGTATTAAAGGTCTTTCATCAGCTGATTTGGAATTCGATTCGAGTCGCCGTCTCCCCCGGTTAGTGGGAAACTATGGCGAGCTTCACCACGATACAACTCCATGTAATGAATTAAGGTTCAACTAAAATGTGGATAAGTCAACTGGATATGGTTATATTATTGAGTGGTAGATTCAAGTGAGTGCTCTAGTACAGGTGAAAACCTAGAATTAAGGAATAGGTCTAAAAATGGCAGCTCATCTTTATCACTAATTACTTCCTATCTGAACTTGAGCTTCTCGCAACTAAAGATCCCAGCTCCACCCGAAAAGGCCTTGCATACCCTTGGTGTCTTTATTTTCAGTTGGACGGGTAAGTCTAGCTGAGTACATTCCCGTACTCAGGGTTTATCCCGTTTGTTGCAGATGGCCAGGTCTACTTTGGCTATTGTAAGCACTGCCTCTACCCGGTGGAAGGTGATGAGGAGTAGGCCCAGGGCAGGGTCGTCCAGAAGCTTTCCCTTTTCTTTTGCTGGACCAAGACTACTAGTGGCACATTATCTTAAAAGGGAGGAGTGAGTTGTGTCGAGTGGATTTATCAAACAATGAAGTTTTATTTGGACCACATGTGTGGTGGTCGTGTTTCAAACTATTTCAGCTTCCGCACTTTAAACTCGGTATTGTAATAACTCCATTTTAAATTCGCACTCTGATATTTTAAATTCGGTTTCGTTTTCGTTATGATGTATCTTTACGAATGTAATCCTTGAACGATGCGATCCTGTTTGAGGTATGGTGTTAGAAATCCTTCGAGATTTCCGGACTACCGGGGTTGTATGGGTTCAAGTATCAGTCGAAGTCAGACGGATTTGGCTAAGATAATACTTGAGCTCTTATAATCAGGACGGTTCCGCCACAGCTTGGTATCGGAGCATGGTTCAAGGGATTACCCTAGTAAAGAGTTATTTTCGAACTAAAATGGGTATTTCAAAATAACTATTTTCAATTACTAAGTGTGCCCAGTCTCGTCCTTAAGCCCTATACTAGGATTCAGGTGGCTTAACTACTAACAGGGTTCAGGGATTTGTTCATGCTGGATCTTTATTTGCTGGTCCATTCTCGAGGGAAAAGAGAATGTGTCGATTGCGAAAACATGCATAAAATGATTTTGTGAGATATGAGAGCATGACCGTCCAACCGTCGGTCTAGGCAAGGGATTCTTATACCAAGTATGTGCGAGCTTTACGCGGACACATATGAAGGTATCAATGATTTTAAGGGTGATTTCTATTGGTGCATGGTGTTTGTGTTGACCTTTATGTATTTTGCGCATACTGGTCAATACTGAATTGTTTTATCATTGGGAATTTCTTTGGGCTGAAATGAATCTTCTGCAGGTACGCTAACTATGCGATCGAGTAGAACGTGTAGTTAACGCATGAGAGATCGTTCTTGCCACCGACTAGAACGTTAGGACTTACGAGTCATTATTAGTGAGTGAGAACGTAAGTACGATCATAGCATCATGTTTATATTCATGCATTTACATTACCTCCCCTTAATTTAAAAGTTGTCTCTTTTCTATAAAATATTGCCAACTTAAGTATCCGTCTCACGAGAGTTCGAAACCCTTTGTTTCTACAGATGGCCCGGACCAAGTTGACTGCTCGCAAGGCCACCGGAGGCAGAGGAGTTCCGCGTCATCGCTTGGCCACCAAGCTGACCCGGAGGACGTTCTTGACCTATTTTGGGCTGCCGACTATCCTTTGGAGGATTTTGCAGGCAGTGGGTTATGAGGAAGGACAGGAGCCCAAATACTCATGGCAGAAGGAGAGCTACGGGCAGGATTCCTTGGTCATGGTGGAGATCAAAGTCAAAGGCTTTGCCGCCAAGCCTCACTGGACAGGGTGGACAGAGATCACCAGAGGCACTTGTGCCAAGGATGGAGCCAACAGGGCAGCATACCTAGTGCTGAAGGATATCATCGCCCGCTTCCCCGCCGACCTGGCAAGTGCGATGGCAGGAGTGTTTCCCCGTGGATCACTTTTCCCATTGCGCTGGAAGCAGACTTCAGAGTCAGTCTTGACAGGGAGCCCAGAGGAGAGGTTCTACTGTGAGACGCCTGCGATGAGCGCCACCGGAGCTTTGTTGGGTGTATGTGAGAGTTTGGAACACACTCTCGAGAGCGTGTCCTTCACCCTCACCGCCACCTACCAGAGCAAGAGGAAGCTTCAGGAGGACTTCAACGCTGAGGTTGCTCGTCTGCAGGAGAGGATTCAGCAGCTCACTCTGGAGCGTGACGACGCCCGCACCACAGCAGCAGCACAGTCCACTGCCAGGACAGTTGCAGAGCAGATGTACCTGACTACCGCTCTTCAGAGGGATGAGGCCCGCACCGCGCTCGACCAGCTCAGAGAGGGAGCCCACCTGTTGATACAGCAGATACACGGACAGCAGGCCTATATCGACCAGCTCCACGAGGCCGTCCATCAGATGCACCACGCCGCGCAGGAGGCCGCCACCCCAGCAGCTGGGGTCCCGGATCCCCAGGACGGAGAAGTCCTTGGTCCCGACGCCCCACCAGAGGAGGATCATGCTGACGAGCCGATGATCGACGTCGACGCATAGGACGCTGCATCCGCCGCTGGAGACGTCTGAGCGCTAGTTTAGCTAGGAGACGTTTTTCTTTTGTATAGCTTGAGCTTGCTCGCTAAGTGATGTAACACCCTACACATGTGCTAGTGTTATGTTTAAATGGTTGATGGCATGTAAGCTTTTGGACAAAGTCCGGACTTCGATCCGGCACCTTTTATGGAAATCCGTCGTTTGCGTGTCTAATTTTTGAGCGATTATTCTGTGACGTTGTATGGAAATGAGTAATTATACTTGGTCGTGTGCTAAATTTTCGAATTATGTATAGCGCAGTATTTTATTCATGATCAATGTAACATCACCTAATGATTGCTTAATAATGGGATATGCAGATGCCGGCACACACTCGCAGCCAACGTGGGCAAGGGGCAGGACAGGAGGAGAATCTGCCACCTCCCCCACCGCCGCCGGTGACGCCGGAAGCATTCTTTGGCCAATTCTTGGGCAGCCAAAGGAATATGGAGGAAATGCAGAGGCACATGGAGGCCACCCTTCGCAATATCGCTAACAACACTGCACAGCAGCATCATCAACGTCAAGGTCCGGAGCCCAACCAGTACAGCTCTTACCGTGACTTCTTGGACACTCGCCCTCTTGTGTTCAAGGAAGCCACCGAACCGCTCGAAGTTGATGAATGGCTCAACTCCATCACCCAGAAGTTTCGTCCTGCTTCGTCTGACGGAAGAGCTCAAGGCAGAGTACGCCGCCCACATGTTGGAAGGACCCGCCGGTTTGTGGTGGGCCCAGTACCGTGCATCCTTGCCAGTGAATGCACGTACCACTTGGGATCAGTTCTCCACCGCTATGCGCAACCACTACATCCCTAGTGGACTGATGGAAATGAAGGTTGCAGAGTTCATGAGGTTATCCCAGGGGACTAGGTCTATGTCCGAGTACCTCCACAGCTTCAACAATCTGGCCCGCTATGCCCCAGATTTTGTGGACACTGAGGCCAAAAAGATTGCAAGTTTCAAGCGTGGCATGAGTGCCACCATGCTATCAAAGATGGGTAACAGTCACCGCACCACTTTCAGTGACTTCGTCAGTGACTGCCTGAATCAAGAGGCCAATGACAGCCGGCTAGCAGACAGAGACAGCGCCGTCGTGCAAATGAAGGAGGTTCGTCCCAGCAGAGGACCCCTTTTGGAGCACGCGCCCCTTATCGCCCGCCTGTCAGCAGGAGCACGATACCGTCCCCCACAGAGGAAGATCACTACCAGTCGTTCCCGTCCCAGCTTCCAGAAGCCGTACACCGCCCCCATGATGCAGAACAAGAATAAGGCAGGAAGTGCAGCAGGATCCAAGACCCCATATGTGATTGGTCCATGCTATAACTGTGGCCAAACTGGACACTTGTCACGTCAGTGCCCTCGCCCAAAGAAGCAGTACACTCAGCCCCCACCTCGTACCGGTCATGTGCATCACACCACCGTGGAAGAAGTGCCAGAAGGAGAGCCTGTCACCGCTGGTACGTTTCTTGTTAATCAATGCCCCGCAGTTGTGCTGTTTGATTCTGGAGCATCGCATTCTTTTATAAGTGAGAACTTTGTTATAAGAAGTAATCTTGAGTTGATAGAGTTAGACCGGGGATATCAGATAAGTTCCGCCGGAGCTGTTCTCTCCGCGCGTAAAATGGCTAAATGAGTGGAAATGACCTTTGGGGATAAACAAGCCGTAGTGGACCCCATAGTCATTCCTGGTCTAGGTTTGGATGTAATTTTGGGTATGAGTTGGATGAAACTATGGAAGGTTAATCTAGACACCGCAGAGAGAATAGTGTCCATGGTTAGTCCCAGGAATGGATCTTCCTTTCGGGTTCAAGTTACCCCGAAACCCCCATGAGATTGGAGTGTTGTTCAATATCACGGCAAAGCAGATAGCTGAAATTCCGGTAGTAGTGTGAGTTTCCGGATGTCTTTCCTGATGAGTTGCCTGGTTTACCGCCTGATAGAGATGTGGAGTTTGCTATAGAGTTAATCCCGGGAACAACACCTATATCCCGAAGACCGTATAGAATGCACGCTAAGGAGTTAGCAGAGCTTAAGGTTCAAATACAGGAACTTTTGGATAAGGGTTTGATACGTCCTAGTTCGTCACCTTGGGGATGTCCCGCTATCTTTGTGAAAAAGAAGATAAAACTCTGAGGATGTGTGTGGATTATAGGACCGCTTGAATGCAGTAACCTATAAAGAACAAAGTACCCTTACCCTCGAATCGATGTCTTGTTCGATCAGTTGTCGAAAGGCGAAAGTGTTCTCCAAGATCGACCTGAGGTCAGGATACCATCAGATTAAGATCAGAAGAGAAGACGTGCCAAAAACAGCTTTCTCTACCAGATACGGACTCTATGAATATTTAGTTATGTCCTTTGGATTGACCAATGCACCTGGCACATTTCATGTACCTGATGAATTCAGTTTTCATGCCAGAGTTGGATAAGTTTGTTGTAGTGTTCATCGATGACATCTTGGTATACTCTGAGAATGAGAAGGACCATGCTGAGCATCTACGAGTTGTTTTGACCCGGCTTAGAGAGCATAAGTTGTATGCTAAGTTCAGCAAGTGTGAGTTTTGGTTGAAGAAGGTACCTTTCCTTGGTCACGTCCTTTCAGAGGAAGGGATCTCTGTAGACCCTTCTAAGGTACAGGAAGTTATGGATTGGCAAGCACCTACCACCGTACATGAAGTACGCAGCTTTTTGGGTTTGGCAGGATACTACCGTCGGTTTATTCCGGATTTTTCAAGAATAGCCAAGCCTATGACTCGTTTAACGCAGAAAAACAAGAAGTTCGAATGGACTCCAGAGTGTGAAGCAGCTTTCCGCACTCTGCGAACGTTGTTGACATCCGCACCTGTTTTGGCTCAGCCAAACTTGGAGGAACCTTTTGATGTGTTTTGCGACGCATCCAAGATTGGACTTGGATGTGTACTCATGCAAAATGGAAGAGTTATCGCCTATGCTTTTCGCCAGTTGAAATCGCACGAAGAGAACTATCCCACTCATGATCTGGAACTAGCAGCCGTCGTGCATGCACTCAAGATATGGAGACATTATCTTATGGGAAACCTATGTCATGTGTACACAGATCATAAAAGTCTGAAATATATCTTCACCCAGCCAGAGTTGAACATGAGGCAAAGAAGATGGCTAGAATTGATTAAGGATTATAACCTAGAAGTGCATTACCACCCTGAAAAAGCGAATGTTGTAGCTGATGCCTTGAGTCGCAAGACTCATTGCAACTCTCTACAACCACTGTTCGAAGATGGATTTAGTCTTATGCACCCCGTCATGCTAAACAATATCACTCTTCAGTGCACCTTGGAAAGTGACATCATCGAGAGACAGAAGACCGATGAAGAAATCTGTCAGATAAAGAAGAGGTTGGAAACCAGTAGTTCGTTGAACTTTAGAACAGATGAACAGGGAATTCTATGGTATAAACGAAGGATAGTTGTTCGTAAGGATTCAGAGCTGAAAGAGAGGATTCTGAACGAGGCTCACAATTCAAAGTTGTCTATCCACCCAGGAAGCAGTAAGATGTATCAGGATTTGAAAACCAGATTTTGGTGGTCAAAGATGAAGAAAGAAGTCGCAGCCTATGTCGCCAGATGTGATACTTGTTGCAGGATAAAGGCAATACATCTGAAACCCGCCGGACTGTTACAACCGTTGTCAATCCCAGAGTGGAAGTGGGAAGAGATCAGTATGGACTTTATCACCGGACTTCCCACTACTCAGAAAGGGAATGATTCGATTTGGGTTATCGTAGATCGGTTATCTAAAGTGGCTCACTTCATACCAGTTAAGACTACTCACCGCCCCCATCAGTATGCAGACCTGTATATTCAGAATATCCTGAGGTTGCATGGAATTCCAAAGCGGATAGTTTCTGATAGAGGACCCCAGTTCATAGCACGTTTTTGGGAACAGTTGCACAAGGAGTTAGGAACCAAGTTGGTAAGAAGTTCAGCCTATCACCCCCAGACTGCAGGACAGACAGAAAGAGTGAATCAGATTTTGGAGGATATCCTAAGAGCTTGTGTCTTATCTTCAGGAGAGTCATGGGAGAAATGGTTACCCCTTGCTGAGTTTTCATACAACAACAGCTATCAAGAGAGTATAAAGATGGCACCTTTTGAAGTTTTATATGGACGAAGATGCAGAACCCTAGTAAATTGGGTTGAGTCTGGAGATCGAGGATTCTATGGATCAGATTATGTAAAAGATGCCGAGGAAATCGTGCAGACCGTACAGCAACATATCAAGGTAGCACAGTCTCGACAAAAGAGTTATGCTGACACCCGAAGGAGACCTTTGGAATTTCAAGTTGGAGACTATGTGTATCTCAAGGTTTCACCTATGAGGAAGGTCCAACGTTTTGGAATCAAGAAGAAGCTAGCACCTCGATATGTGGGACCATACCCGATCATAGCAAAGAAGGGACAAGTGGCATACGAAGTACAGTTACCCCCAAAAATGAGCACAGTTGTCCCGGTGTTCCACGTATCACAGTTAAAGAAGTGTCTTCGAGTTCCAGAACAAGAGGAAGTTCGGATTCCAGACATCACCATCAGATCGGATCTGGAGTACTACGAGCAGCCCAAGGAGATTTTGGATACCAAGACCCGAGAGACTCGTAACCAAACAGTGAAGACTTACAAGATTCTCTGGAGCAATCACGGACCCAACGATGCGACATGGGAAACCGAGGAGTACCTACGCGTAAGCTATCCCGCTTTTGTTAAGAAATGGTACGTAACTCAAATCTCGGGACGAGATTTCCTTTAAGGGGGGAAGGGCTGTGACACCCTAGTGTCAAGCACTGCATTAGGAACTTCATTAGCTACTAAAGGAGCATAAGCAATGCATTGCATCATTGCATGTGCATATGAGTGCTTGTTGCCTTTTGTTTAGTTATTTGGCTTTCTTTATGTAGAGGATTTAAAAATGGTTTTCAGAAAAAGTGTCTTATATGAAGGTTGTAGAGAAAAATGTTTTGAGCAACTTTGTATTTTGGTCAAAACCTAGTTTGGAGTTTTTGAAACTGTTTTGAGTGGTCAAAGTTTGAAAGAATTTGGAAAAAGAAAAAGGAAAACGTTTTTTTTTCCCAGGTGCCACCCCTTTCGGCCCATCTGGCCTTTCGGCCCAGCCTCGCCGCGCGCGCCCGCGCGCTGACGCCGCTGACGGCCGCGCCGTACGCCGGCCGCAACCGCCGCGTGGCGGCACGCCTCTGCCGCGAATCCTCCTCGCCCACTCCCCGCGAGATCTTTGCTCACCCGATCACGCCACAATCCGCCTCGCCCGCTCCGCGCTCGCCTCGCCGACCGCGCCGCTGCTGCCGCGACGTCCCGTCGCCGGCCCCGCCACGACCACCGGCTGGTCAAGCCGATCAAAACCCCGAGCGCACCGCACTCCCCTCTCCCCACTGCCTTTCACTCGCCCGCTCTCACTCTCGCTCTCTCCCTCACTCTCCCACGAACACGCCGAACACCTCCCCGCTCGCCGCGACCATCGCCGCAAAAGCCCCGCCGTGTTCCGGCCTCACCGGAGCACCACCACCCGATTCGTCTCGCACACCACTCCGTCTACACCTCGGACACCCGGTGCTCCCGCTTGCACCACCTCTCGAGCCCCACCGACGCCGGAGATCGGAGAGCGCCGCCGCGGACGCCATCACCACCGTTGAGCCCGCGACGCTGTTCCTCCCCGACCCGAGCACCACTGCCCCTCTTCTTCATCCTCGACCTTCACCGAGTCAAGGCAAGGTAAGAACACCGACGAGCTTCAACGCTACCGCTCCCTATCGCACTCTTCTCCCCGGCCGAGCGCCATGGGCGCCGCCGCAGACCTCGCTCGTGGCCAGGCTCCTCTGGAGCCACCCGAGCCAAACCAACCCCGTAGCTTTGCTCCTTAGGGTTCACTCGAGCTTTTTCCTCCCCCAATTTCACCGGCGACCGCCGGAGACGGCGTAGTCGCGCGTCACCGCCGCCTCCGTGCGCTGCCGCTCGCCGCCGGCACACTCCGGCCATCCGCTAGCCAAACCACCTACACCACTCGATGCGCCTCGTCGAGGTGAGTTCACAAACCTAGCTTCCCCGCCGGCGACCTCACCGACGGCGAGGAATCGACGGTCAAACCTCTCCCCTGTTTCCGTCTCGCCCGAGCCCTCGAGCCAGGCCTCGGACGGGCGTGTATGTTTCCGTCTCGCCCGAGCCCTCGAGCCAGGCCTCCGACGGGCGTGTATGTTTCCGTCTCGCCCGAGCCCTCGAGCCAGGCCTCGGACGGGCGTGTGTGTTTCCGTCTCGCCCGAGCCCTCGAGCTAGGCCTCGGACGGGCGTGTATTTTTCCGTCTCGCCCGAGCCCTCGAGCCAGGCCTCGGACGGGCGTGTGTGTTTCCGTCTCGCCCGAGCCCTCGAGCCAGGCCTCGGACGGGCGTTTGTTTTCCCGTCTCGCCCGAGCCCTCGAGCCAGGCCTCGGACGGACTAGTTGTTCGTCTCGCCCGAACTCGGCCTCGAGCGAACCCTCGGCCGCGGTCTCGTTCGAGCCAGGCCTCGGCCGATCCCCTACCGCCGTGCGCTCGAGCCAGGGTGGGTTCCCGTTGACCCACGGGCCCCGCGCGTCAGCCACTCGCTGGTCCATGGACCGGGTGCACGTAGCCAGCCGGGAGAAATTCAAATGTTTTTCTTTTAGTTTTAATTTCCAGAGATGCTTGTTATTTTTGTACAGCATGATTTATAAGTCCAAATGGAGTACTTTCAGTTTTGTTGGCTTGTTTATGAGTAGATCTATTATGGAAAAGTATGAATGTATTTTTGATAGCAGTTATTTTACTGTTTTCATTTATTTCCGTGTACATGCTTTTGTTGGGATAAATGGAATTAAGTGTTTTGTGATGGAGTTAACTCATGGGAAAATTTGTATAGGTTCTTTGTTATGTTTGGTGCCTGTGAAAATTATATGAAGTACTGTTCTTATGAAAAGAGTTCCTGTTATGGTTAAAAGTTCCTTTTTGCTGATTTCTTAGAAAAAGTGTTAAGGTGTTTTATAGGTTGAAATAAAATATGGGAAATTTTGTGCAGTCTCTGTATGCCATGAAGAGTCTAAGAAAAATATAAACCTGATCTGTTTTATGGAAAAAGTTGTAGTTGCTTTATAACTGTGCTTGTCTGTGTTTATCTTTGGAAATTCCTGTAAGAAATAATACAATGTTTCTGTTCATGAAACTTTCTTGATAAACATAAAATGTGATGTAGAATCTGGGAAAAATATGAAATAGAGTTGTGCACCCTTTTACAGTAGGGTTGTAGTTCAAAGGACCTTTTTGAGCAGTTTGCTTGTCATTTTTGTATCTACAGTTCTGTAGTTTATTTTTGGCTGAAACTTGTTCAGTAGAGTCCAGCAAGTGTTGTTTACTTTCTGGAATTTTTGTGGATTTTTCTGAGTCTAGAAAGATGCACTTGCAGTTCAATCGGAGTTTCTTTGGTTTAAATTAAATAAGAAAAAGAGTGAATAACCAGATTTTGTTTTACGAAATAATTAAGTAATTACCTCAATGACAAAAGTGGTTCAACAAGTTGACTTTGTTGGGTTGCAAGAATTATTCTTTTCATGTCACCTTCATCTTGCACCGCATTTATTTAAATATATATTCATCGCACGCAATAGGATCGACCCCGCCGGAGCCCCACCAAGAGCAGGAGCTAAACGCCGAGCCGGAGATCCAGGAGCTGCAGCAGCCAGAGGAAGTCGACCCCGTCCACGACCCTAACTTACCTGAGTGCCCCTCTCACGAGGCAGCAGTCTTCACTCAAGGCAAGCCCCGGAGCATATTAAGCCTCCTATCTTTTGCAATTAAGATTACTTGAGTCCTTTTATATTGTGATGCATTAGGTTTAGGAGTTGAAATGAATCCTACTTGCTGCATTACCATTCCTTGGTTATTGATTAATATCTACCTTGTTATCCTGTTATCTAGTTACAATGTAGAATTGCTTAGCCTGCTTAATAAAAGTGGTAGTTAAGGATGTTTCCGTAATACCCGGATGGGTATTTACCGGATCACGGTTGGCTATATTTGCTATCGTGGAAAAGAACCTGAGTAGTAATGAAATACGGTCAATGGGATGGCAGGGCACAAGTTCGGAAACTTGGGGCAGTCCATCCGTTGGATCGTGTAGGTTTGTATCGATGTTGGCCCTCGTTCATTTTTGAACGCGCCCTCTTACTTAGGGATATGTCGGTGCTGTAATCATCGACCCCAAAGCCGGTTAGAAGCTGTTCGGGCCGGTTTCAACCCGTGTCGTGCCCTCTAGTACGGAAGTTGCGATCTGCCGCGTGAGGCCATCGCTAGACTCTGATTGGGCGGTCCGTGCTTGAACCGCGACGATTACCACCACGAACAAGCGTCGAGCGGTTGCCCAATGCATGGACCCGACGGGGAAAGTGTGGGCTGGTATTAAAGGTCTTTCATCAGCTGATTTGGAATTCGATTCGAGTCGCCGTCTCCCCCGGTTAGTGGGAAACTATGGCGAGCTTCACCACGATACAACTCCATGTGATGTTTAAAGGTTCAACTAAAATGTGGATGAGTCAACTGGATATGGTTATATTATTGATTGTTAGATTCAAGTGAGTGCTCTAGTACAGGTAATAACCTAGAACTAAGGAATAGGGTAAAAGATGACTGCTCACATAATTAAATGGTGAACCCCTGTAACTTAAGCTCCTTGCAAATAAAGTTAGCCAGCTCCACTATTTATACCAGCCTTGCATACCCTTGGAGTCCTTTTATTTTCGGTTAGACGGGTAAGTCTAGCTGAGTACATTCCCGTACTCAGGGTTTATCCCGTTTGTTGCAGATGGCCAGGTCTACTTTGGCTATTGTAAGCACTGCCTCTACCCGGTGGAAGGTGATGAGGAGTAGGCCCAGGGCAGGGTCGTCCAGAAGCTTTCCCCTTTTCTTTTGCTGGACCAAGACTACTAGTGGCACATTATCTTAAAAGGGAGGAGTGAGTCGTGTTGAGTGGATTTATCAAACAAGGTTTTATTTGGACCACATGTGTAGTGGTCGTGTTTCAAACTATTTCAGCTTCCGCACTTTTAAAATTCGGGTTGTAATAACTCCGTTTTAAAATTCGTACTCTGATGTTAAATTCGGTTTCATTTCCGTTGTGATGTATCTTTACGAATGTGATCCTTGAACAATGCGATCCTGTATGACGTATGGTGTTAGAAATCCTTCGTGATTTCCGGACTACCGGGGTTATATGGGTTCAAGTATCAGTCGAAGTCAGACGAATTTGGCTAAGATAATACTTGAGCTCTTATAATCAGGACGGTTCCGCCACACTACTTATCAGCGTGCCATCCAAGATTGTTTGGGCGACCAAATTGACCGCAACGGGGAAGCCTATGTTGATGATTTGGTCATAAAGATGAAGGATCCGACTACCCTTATATCAAACCTAGAGGAAACTTTTACCCGGTTACGCTCATACCTATGGAGGCTTAACCCTACGAAGTGTGTATTCGGAGTACCCTCAGGCCAGTTACTCGGATTCCTTATTAGCCATCGAGGCATCGAGGCTAGTCAAAAACAGATCACAACCATCATCAATATAAAGCCACCTACTTCTGTCAGGGATGTTCAGAAACTCACCGGGTGTATGGCTGCGCTCAATAGATTTATCTCACGGCTGGGCGAAAAGGGATTACCTTTCTTCAAACTACTCAAAGCCGACGATAAATTTTAGTGGACAACAGAAGCGGACAGGGCCTTTGAACAGCTCAAAGGATACCTCACCAATTCTCCTATACTCACGCCACCAGAACCTGGGGAACCGATGATGCTATACATTGCAGCTACAACACATGTTGTGAGCACAACAATTATAGTGGAGTGCAAGGATGACAAGCACATCTATAACACCCAACGACCAGTATACTACATTAGCGAGGTACTCTCTGACTCGAAGATCAGGTACCCACAAGTGCAAAAGTTACTTTACGCTTTACTCATATCTTCAAGGAAGCTACGACACTACTTCGAAGCCCATGAGATCATAGTTGTTACGGACTTCCCATTGGGAGAAATCCTTCACAACCGCGATGCTACCGGAAGAATTTCCAAATGGGCAGTCGAATTGGGGGCACTAAATATTAAGTTCACTCCAAGGAAGGCAATCAAGTCGCAGGCTCTAGCTGATTTCGTCGCCGAGTGGACAGAAATACAGCAGGTTCAAGACAACGCTATTCCTGAACATTGGAAGATGTACTTTGATGGGTCCTTAAAACTCGGTGGAGCAGGTGCCGGAGTGTTACTTGTATCACCCGCTGGAGAGCAGCTCAAGTACGTTCTGCAGATAATGTGGCCCGCTACCAACAATGAAGCAGAATATGAAGCGCTACTACACGGGCTAAAGCTAGCAGTCACATTGGGCATCAAGCGACTCCTAGTCTATGGCGATTCTTCCGTGGTGATTCATCAAGTTAATAAGGATTGGGATTGCACCAAGGAAACAATGAACGCCTATTGCACTAAAGTCCGTAAGCTAGAGAAAAACTTCTCAGGATTAGAACTCATTCATATTACCCAGGATCTTAATGTAGCAGCAGATATCCTAGCAAAATTGGGATCCGACAGAGCTCTGGTTCCCAGCGGTACCTTTGTGCATGAGCTATCCAAGCCTTCAATCCAAGAGAAGGAAGAGGTTGATCCTACACCCTCCGCTCAGATTTTAACTCTAGCACCCGACTGGACACAAGTTTTCATCGACTACTTCAAGGAGCATAAACTGCCCAGTGATAAAATCACCGCAGAGCAGGTCACCAGACGTAGCAAAAATTATGTTCTAGTCGGAGACAAGCTATATCGATGCGGTGCCTCATCAGGAGTCCTCCTCAAGTGTATTTCACTAGAAGAAGGCAAAGAAATCCTGAACGAGGTTCATTCTGGGTGTTGTGGCAACCATGCAGCTTCAAGGACATTAGTCGGAAAAATCTTCAGATCAGGGTACTAATGGCCCTCAGCCTTGAAAGATGCAGAAGACTTAGTCCGTCGCTGTCAATCATGCCAGTTCTTTGCCAAACAGCAGCACGTACTGGCTCATGAGTTAATCTGTATTCCCCCGTCATGGCCTTTCTCATGTTGGGGACTCGACATGGTGGGTCCTCTTAAGCGTGCCCCAGGAGGATTTGAGTATGTCTACGTTGCAATTGACAAGTTCACCAAATGTATCGAGTACATGCCGCTGGTCAAATTCAATGCCTCAAAGTCAGTACAATTCATGCAGAGCATCTTCCATCGCTTTGGGATGCCACACAGAATTATCACTGATCTTGGATCCCCCTTCACGGCAATCGAGTTCAAATCTTGGGCGAGCGACTGTGGAATAAAGATAGACTATGCATCAGTGGCCCATTCACAATCAAACGACCAAGTTGAGAGAGCAAACACCCTCATCCTTGCTGGTTTAAAGCCAAGACTATTCGATCT
>CM019826.1:82366507-82410171 GCA_009763385.1 Coix lacryma-jobi var. lacryma-jobi | reverse complement strand
GAAATGCTATAAAAGGCAGGAAAAATGCATAAAACAGCATTAGCAATAAAATACCGAAGTGCCCACCGTACCGTGCAATCCAGGGAATAAGAAGCATGCATTTTACTCATATATTACATTTATTGCTAACCAAGTTCCACATGTAGTGCAAAGTTGTTTTGCAGACCATAAACATGCATACAGGTGGATAACAAGCAAAAAGGCGCAATCCAACACGCCGAAATGCGCAAAATGAACAAGGACACAAAAAAAGCCCATATAGAAGTGCATCAAACTTCAACCAGATTCAGACCCAGCACAACATTTCAGGCCAAATGGGCTTTGGCCCAGCCCACGGGGGCCCAGCCAGGGGGCGGCCGCCCCTGGGTCGACCACCCCCCCCAGAACGACGGTTTCAGCCCAATTTTGTTGAGGCGGTGCATTAACTCCTCCCTAAGGCGGTTCCGGGTGATTTTTGCAGCGAAGTCCCTCCTAAACCGACCTAAAGCACCTATATAAGGAGAGGAGGAGGGGAGGCCAAAACAACAACACACAAAGGAATAGAAGAGCACCTCTCTTTTGAGTAGATCCCCATTCCTTAGGGCTATGCCCTAGTAGCTTTCTAGAGTTGGAGAGTGAGATGTGAGGGAAGAGAGCGGGGAAGTACCGGGCTTGTCGGTCTCTCCCCGAGCTTGTACCTCGACGAGCCCTTACCTTGTACCCACATCGGGATCCATACATAGTAAGTGTTCGTGTTTCTACAGTATTATTGTTCTTTGATTAGATAAGCTTTATCTCTTCTTGTTTGCGGGTTCGTCGTCCGTTCTCGTAGCGGATACTCTAGTAGAGGAACCTCTGAATCATTTGGAGGGGTTCCTGCGCAACGCTAGAGTAGTGATCAATAGCGTAGACGTGGTGTCTAGGCTAGGGTTCACCTTCGTTTGCCTCGTAATCCACGGGTGAGGGATCGGCGGCAGGTGGTGACAGCCCTGTTTGCCCTTAGTTTTCCCCACGTTCGGTTACGGGTAGAGCTACACAAAGGCCGGAGTTACCTGGCAGACCAGGTATAAGCCGGTGCCCGAAGTGAACAAGTAGAAGTAACGTTTATCTATCTTTAGACAGTAAAGCTTTAGCGATCCGTCTCTATTCCCTTCTCCTTCTCTACCCTTGTGTTGTCCTTGGACGAACTAGATAGAAGAAATACCTCCGTTCCTCGTGGAAATACGATACCCTGAATACCACCGGGTGAAGTGCTACAACGGTAATTCCGTGCGCTTGCGGATTCTTCTGCTTACGCTAAGAAATACCAACAAGCATTTCTGGCGTCGTTGCCGGGGATGGATCGTAAGGTCCATTCTTAGTAACGACGTTAGTAAGTGTCAACACTTGTGAAACAAGGCCGAATAGAGATCAATCTAGATTGGGCAAAAGAGTGTTATAGGAATTAAATAAATAAAACACATAACACATGATAACTTAATGAATCTACTAGATCTACCAAATCTAATAGAGCTGATAACTATTTTTACTCATGTCTTAATCCGCCGCACGATACAAGGCACAAGCAAAAACTTCCCGTCATAAGCTTAAATTCGCCGCACGATACTAAGCTTAACATACGACACTACTTGCATCATATCTAAATCCACCGCATGATACTAGACATGATAACAAGGTTGCCGGTACTTACGGAGGTCGACGGATCGATGTTTCCTATCGAAGAACTCGACGACACAACTTAGGGACTCGAAGATGGCATGGGGCCGGTTTGTATTGATGTGGTTGTGAACAATTTTACAATGGTCGAGGGTTTATATTTATACCCTGGATGAAACATGAGTCCTAGACGATTATGATTTACATAATAAAATATGGAAAGACACAAATCCTACTTCCTAATCCTCTTGGCGTCTTTCCATTGTCACGTGTCTTCTCGTGCAAGCTGGCTTTGCTTGCAACATCCATCTCCCGAATGGAACCACCGCCTTGTAAAATAGCCGACCGCACAAGCATGCACCGAAACCCTGAGGACCAAATAGTCATCCGACCGCTTGCCGAATCCTTTCTTCTCTGCTGGCTGGGTCCACCTGTCATATTCTTGTGCGTGCAAAAATCTGGTGTCAACACTAAGTTAGACAAATGGAGCAAAGGAGCAACAAGTCATAGGCTTAGACCAGGAATGTGCAAGTGTGTGGTATTTATTGTGGCTAATACTTTCATGGCACTTCTCCTTTCTATCTCATTTGTGAGATCATAGCTATGAATGAGAGCATTTGCTCTTTTGGATATTCTCTTCCTTCTAGAGCACTTGCTCTTTTGAATTTTCTTTCTAGAGCACTTGCTCTTTTGAATATTCTTTTCTTTCTAGAGCACTTGCTCTTTTTTTTACTACTATAGCCATGTCCCTGAGATTTTATTATGGAGCATGATATTTTGCCATGGAGTATTCCTAACAATGAATGGAAATAAAGGCATGTTGTGTTCGTATTCTCAGTGTAAGAATAGCACTATATAGGTGGGTGCAAGTGAATTCCTTGGTCTAAAAATATGACAAGTTTCTCTACCATGACTATCAACAAAAGTCTAACTAGCTCGACACTAACATGCAACAAGTGGAAGCTCCTACTCTAAGAGTAAAAATTATTTGGCTCTGGTAGGACTTTCTTTGCCACAGAAGCACTTAGAGCAAGTTTTTAAATTTTTCAAAATAATTACTCCACAAACTTGACTTGCTCAAGTCAAAGTAGAAACTTACTTCCCCTTTACTTAGTCTAATGCTCATGTCTCAAGTTTAGTTCTAGCATACGTTCTCCCATGATAATTCTAATGCGTGGCATACATTTTTATTTAGAAAGACTTACAGTGAGAGCGTTTCATTTATTACTATTTATTTATTATTAATATATTTTTTTAACTGCAAATTAACTAAGATAAAACTCAAATTTAAATTACTAAAATAAAAATAAAAGTATCAGTAATAAAGATGGTAGTGATACTTACCTCTTTGACGGGGTCCTCCCCCAAGCTGGTTCTTCACGGTGGTTGTGGATGAATGTAGGCACCGATGAAACTTGATGTCGGGTGTTTTCCGGTCGCTGTGTGAACTGGAATTTCTCCTCCTTTCCACTGATGTGGTGCTGAATTTCTCCAGCTCCTACATCAATGGTGGCTTTTGCAGTGTTCAAAAATGGTCATCCCAAGATCAATGGCGTCCGGTGGTCGAGATTAATATCCAAAACCACAAAATCTACCGGGACAAAGAGATTCCGGATTTTCACCGGAATATTCTCTGCTATTCCCGCGGGATATCAGAGCGATTGATCGGCTAGCTGCAAACACATAGAAGTAGGGGACAAGGTATGATGATTTAATTTATCATATATTACCTTGGGCATGACGCTGACGCTTGCTCCCACATCACAGAGTGCATGCTCAAAGTGCTGCTCTCCAATTGAACATGCGATCGTTGGGTTTCGTGGGTCCTTCTTCTTTTCTGGGAGTTGGTTTAAAATGACCGCACTGCAATCTTCGGTCAATTTAACCACATCCCTACTTGGAATTGGTTTCTTCTTATTGAGCATGTCTCTCAAATATCTTGTATAAGTTAGAACCTGCATAGCGTCAATAAATGGCACATGTATATATAATTTTTGAATTACCTCAATGAATTTCTTGAATTGGTCGTCTTTCGTCGGATTTCTGTTTCGATCTGGAAAAGGTAATACATGTGTATCATAGAATTCATGAGGAGCAGTTCGTACCTTGGATGAAGGTTCAGCTGGGGTCTCCTCTTCTTCGTCTTCTTCAACATTAACAATATTTTTCTTTGTAACAGAATTACTACTAGGAACCACATTAGGATGAGGGGGATCATGAGTGGATTTACCACCTCTCGTGGTTACAGCTTTTACCTCCTCATAGTATTTAATTTGAGATTTAATGTTATCTACTTTTTGCTCTAATCTCTTATTAAAATTAATTTGTTCCTTAAATGCTTCAGAAAAATCTTTTAGTTTAGCATAAATTCCTTCTAACATTTTATCATGTTCAATTAATTTATTATTTATGCTATCATTAATTCTACCTTGATTAGAAACTAATTTTCCAATAGGAGAATTAAATACGGAGGTTTGAGGCATACCTTTATTATTCCATTGTTGGATCATTGGAATTGGAGGTTCTCTGTAGCCACCATTATTAAGAAGGGATTTGGCATCCTCTTTCTTAATTTCTTCTTGGCCTTCACTTGACGAAGCGGCTCTTTGCTTGGCGTAGTACTCTTTTGCAGCACGATCTCTCTTCTCATTTATTCTTTGCTCTAGCAATTTTACCAAAGTTTGCAGGGTAACAGGATCAGCTTGCTTAATTTCAGACATACCTCTAGCACGTTTTTCCGTCCATCCTTGATTTGCCACCATTGTCTCGATCAATTTGGTTGCCTTCTCTACAGTGAGAGAGAGGTATGCACCTCCGGCGGCAGCATCAATGTGTTGTCGAGATTCTTGCTGGAGTCCATGGTAGAAGCTCTGGATCAAGTACCAGTCTTGCATACCATGGTGGGGACAGTATTCAACATACTCTTGTAGTCTCTCCCAAGCTTCAGTGATTGTTTCTTCGTCTCCCTGTCCAAAGTTGGAAATTTTGCTACGGAAAAGAATAGTCCAACTTATCGGGCAGAACTTGTTGAGGAATTGATCCGTGCATCTCACCCACGTCAGCAGGTGTCCAGAGTTGAAGAGAAACCACTGCTTCGCTTTTTCCACTAATGAAAATGGAAAAAGACGAAGTCTGATGGCATCCTGCGAAACTCCCTGCACAGAAATTGTACTACATATCTCCAGAAAATTCCGGAGGTGAGCGTTGGCATCCTCGAAAGGTTTGCCATTAAATGCAATAGCTTGAGCCATACACATTAAGTGAGGTTTAAGCTCAAAGTCTACATTACTAGTAGAAGGTAACACTGAAATGTGAGCAAGAGTAGGCATGGAATACTCATAGAGTGTTTTGGTCGACGTCGATGTTGATTGATCGTTGGAGCAGCTTGGTTCGTCAGTCACTTTTGACTGGGATTCTTGTCTTGATGAACTCCTCTCGCGAAACTCACGGTTCTTCCTCGGAGGAGTGAGATTAGCTCTCGCTCTCCTAAGAATGGCCTCAGGATCTTCTTGATAGTCGCTCGGAAGATTGAATCCGGCCATGACTACTTGAACGATCACAAACAACGAACAATATATATACCCGCTAGAACTACGGGGGTTAATTCAATAGAAATCACAAAGAATTAATTCTAGCCAATTGCTTCCCCGACAACGGCGCCAGAAATGCTTGTTGACTCTTGCTAACGTCGTCACTAGGAGTAGGCTATGAATCTATCACCGGCAATGGCGCTAGAAAGGTTTGTTGGTACTTCTTAACGTAAGAAGTATAACTAACTATTCATATGACTATTGGTAGGTTCCGCAAGCGCACAGAATAAGTCTATTGTAGCACTTCACCCGGGAGTAACCGAGTATCGTATTTATTTCCACAGGGAAGCTACTATGGCAAAACTAACACTAGGACCGCTATGAACAACTAGTGATTCTATCAGGGTTGATCGAAAAGTATGAATGGGGGTTGGTTTCTACTACTACTAAAAGAAAAGAAAGAAAGACTAAATACTACTAAACTAAATCGGCGGGGTCTGGCCGATGAACAGATTAATGTTTTCCTACACACTTACGATCACAACTAACTTAGCGATAAAGAGTTTATCTAGTTCTTCGAACCGTACACACCCTCTGGACTATTTACCTCAGACGTGCACAACGAGGTTTATGATTTAAGAACTAACCCGACTACGTGGTGGAATTCAAGGCTCCCAGGGCTGTCACCACCTGTTTGCTACCACAGCTATCCGGAGGGCTAGCCACAAACTAAGGTATAACTAGTCTAAGCACTGCACTTACACTAATATATACTACTCTAATCTTGCGTCCAAAACTAGAGCACTGATTACTCAGTGAAGAACCCAAACTAGATGCAAGCTAAATACTAAGTTATCTATGATCGAAAGCACTCAACAAGAACAATAAGTAAGGAACTTAAAGTAAATGCTGAAAGTAGAAGAACACTAAGATAAATGAAGAAAGACTTGGAATTATACCAGAGACTTGGAAGATCCTCTATTACAACTCCAGCTCTTCTCTTCTTCACTCTCGCTCTCACTCTAAGTCTCTCAACTAGAGTGTTCCTTCACCAGAGCTTAGCTTACAAGAGAGTGGGACTAATGAGGTGAGGTCTGAGTACAAATGAGCTCGGGGGGTCCTATTTATAGCCTAAGGGACCTAGGGGGTACTTATGGACCTAGGGTTAGGTCAGGGGGTGAGTGTGGTGGCGGGCGCCAGCCCTAGGTGGCGGCCGCCACCCCCCTGGCCGTTGGATCCACCGCCTTTGCTTCAACGGCATCCAGGAGCTCCAGAGATGCAGTTCCAAGGTCGGTTGCATGTCCAAATAACCGTCACATGGGCAATTGGGTCATGATCCTTCTGACATCCCTTCTTGGCCCTTGGATGTAATGACCTAAGGGATCAATGGCTGCAAATGAGTGTGGCATGCCTCCCCTGGATCAGTGACGTGGCAGGGGAGGAGTTTGGGCCTCACTCCCCTAACGGCCGCAAGTGATGGGTGGCGGGGGCCAGCCCACCTTGGCCCAAAGTGAGCCCAGGTGAGTGTGCTCGCCTCCTGGTGGGTCCTCTTGGTCATTTTGCTCAAAAACCCTGCAATTTCCTACATTCAAATAAAACTCAAGGACAAGTGGAAATCTGTAACACCCCTGGTGTTCAAATGTAATTAACTTGACATGTCATCATCTTAAGCATTAATTATTTCCTGTGATGCATTTGATTTGCCTAATTGCTATGCCTTGATTCCCTTTTCAAAAACCCTAAAAGCCCAATTCTCTCTATAAGGGCAAAATGGTAATTTCACCTCTGTGCCTAGTTATATTTAATTCTTGTTCAAATTTAGTGCCCTGATGTTTGCTGCAGTGATCAAAGTTCAAAAATCAGATTTGATTTGATTTTTCCCTTTTGCAAAACCCTAAAATCCCAAATCCTGGATTTATTCCCTTTTTCATAACTTTTTCAAAAGTCAAAATTTTGAGTTGGTTCAAAAAGCAAGTTGTGAATCTGATCGAGAGGAACAACTTTGGTATTTACAAATTTTCAAGTCTCAGTTTGAAATCCAAAGTAATTTTGGTTTGAATCAAGTTTGAAAAAGTGTCCCCTTTACTGTTTTCAAATATTGTTCAAAAACTATTTGGAATTTGAAAATGTTCATATTGACAAAGTTGTAGATCTCTTTTTTCTGAACAACTTTGATGTTTTGAGTTTTTGTTGCCCAGTTCAAATTTTGGGAGAAATTTGCAAATTTCTGAAACTGCTCAAAAGTCAAACCCTAGCCTAGTCTACTGTTCTTCTTCCTCGCGTAGAGGTGGGGGGGCCCCGGCCATGGCCAGCCCGCCGGAACTCGCACGCCGCACGCCTGGCTGCTCCCCACACGCCACCAACCTGCCGCCGCTGTTCCCTTGTCCCCTCCGCGCCCGCACACGAGCGCTGACCCTCCACACCCGTCCCCTACAGTGCCCAGGGCGTCGCCGCCGCGTGGCCATCGCCGGCGAGCCTTCGCCCAGGCCCTGCACGCACGCCTGTCCTTCCCGCTAGAGCGCAATCGAGTGCGCACGCTCTCGCCGAGCTTATCCACCCCACCCCGTGCTCTCTACCGGCCTCTGGCCGCGGCTATATAAGCCCGCCGGAGCCCCGAGCTCCTCACTCATCTCCGCCACCGTGGCCAGGCCAGTCCAGTGCCTCCGCCGCTCCACCACCTAGCTCAGAAGCTCCGCCTTGAGCTCGTGAAGCTTTCCCACCCTTCAATTTCATCTCTACCGCCCTCAATCGCCCGGCGTAAGCTCGCCGTTCCCATCTCCGGCAGAGACCCGGCGAGCTCGGGTTCGTGAAATTCGCCGTCTCCGGCCATGATCATCCCTCACCGACCTCGTGTCGTGTTCCTTGGTTCCGTGCGACTCTGACCAGGCCATTGCGGTCTCGTGTGTTGCGCAGGGTCGCCGGAGCGCCGCTCGCTGCTCGCCGCCGAAGGAGCTCCACCGAACCACCGCCCCTCGAGCCGTGTCGAGCCTCACCCTCGAGCCGTGTCGAGCCTCATCCTCGAGCCTCACCCTCGAGCCGTGTCGAGCCTCATCCTCGAGCCTCACCCTCGAGCCCGTGTCGAGCCTTACCCTCGAGCGCGTTCCCGAGCCACAACCTCGAGCACACCCTCGAACCCCGCCCTCGAAGCAGCCGAGCCTTGCCTCTGACTCTTGGTGAGCCCAGCCTCTGTTTCCTCAGCCGAGCCTCGAGCCTCGACGTCGAGCCCGCTCCGACTCGAGCTCAGTGCTCTTTTCCTTTTCAGTTATATGAATAGTCTTGTTATTTCATCTTTTTGTATGATTTTCTGTATTGCTCTAAAAATTCTGAAAATTTTACAGTTGAGTCTTTATACCATGTAGTATTTTATAAAAATAAGAAACTTGACTTTTCTGCAAGATTTTAAAAATGTAAAATTCCCCTTTTAATTGACAAAATGGATGGTTTTGGATTTTTAGAAAAGAATTTATAACTCCAAAAATCGTGAGATAAATTTTTGTGAGCTTCCTATGCCATGCTTAGTCTCTGGTGTAATTTTGAAGTCTTTTGGAACAAGTTGTTTTTTTGGGCTTTTATTTTAAATTATTAAATAGTGCCTTTTGTTAATTAATGCCTAGATTTAATTGAGCACCTTAATGACCTCCAAAAATTATGAAATTTGTTTTGCCATGTATTTATACCATAATGAACCTATGAGTTTAATTTGGCGAAGTTTGGAGCAACTTCGTAAAATGACCTTTTGAGTAGTTAAAATAGAAAAATAATTAGGTTTTGCTGTTATATGCCTTTGTGTGTGACTTTCGGATTGTTTGCTGTTCATAGACCCCCACCCTTCTGGTTTATGATGTTGTGATGTCATACCTTAGTCTATGCTTAGGTTAGATCAATAATGCTTAATAGGCTTAACTAATCTTGCTTAAGGATAAAAGATAGGTAACCTTGTGTCTACCCTAGAAGTTACTCCCTTGTTAGAAAGTTATACTCTAGGAGCAGTGCTTTGTCCTGTGTTGCATTGTTCATGTGAGCATCCTCATAAGCATACATCATTGCATCCGTTTAGTGACCGAAGGAGAAGGCGTCAAGATCGAGGCAGCCGCTGACGAACCTGTCCCCGAGGCTACCCCGAGCTCCGACACCTGCCCTGCCGCCCTCGAGCCTGCCCTCTTTGCTCTTCAAGGCAAGCCCCGGTGCATTTAACCCTTTCCTTGATTTTATAAAATGATTTCCTTAAATGCTTTTGAGTAAACTACTGCATTAGGTTTATAGGAGTTGAGTGATATCCTATCTGATGCATTATCCACCTTGACCACTGATACACCCGATACCTGCTTTTCAAAAGTATTTGAAAAATGCTTAGCAATGCTTATTGAAATAGACTTTGCAATAAAATATCATTTTCAAAAGTGTGATCACTGAAAGAATCTTTTATGGGAATTTGGCTTTACTTCCCGTTCGATGACTGCTTGCCTAGCTAGCATGTGGTCATTGTCGAGAAGAGGTTGTCCGCGCGTACGGTGCCGTCATGTTGTAGTCCGGGACTCAACAGTTGACACCGACCGGGACAGGGTTGAAAAACTGACAGGACTATTACGCTTGGGTGTGATATAACCAAGGTGTAGTTCTGGCTGGAAAATTAGGGACCATCCGTATGGGGGCCTGCTGGTCAAGACTTGTAACTATTCACATACTTCGGAAAGCTCTGGCTCCGAGGAATCCTTTATTGGACCGACAACCGCGCACTGGGAGTGGAGAGATGGCGGAAGTAGCATGTACCCACGTGTCAGGACCTGTACTCTTGGGTTAGAGTCCCAAGGTACTTGTCGCTGGCGGAAAGTTGGAGGGTTAAAGTCCCGAATTGGAGTGGTGTACTGTACTTCCGGGTGGCGTAGGACCGGGCCCAATCTTGGAGGAATCGTGGTAGACGAGTTGGCATATGCAAGCTTGGGTGCTACATATGCAGTGTGGATAGGGATCCTCAGCTGAGTATTATTTATCCGGATTAACGTTGCTCCTCGGTTATGGAGACTTGGTCCACTGACTGTCAACGGAGAGTGGTTCTCAACTAGGAATGTTTTGAAATGTAAAATGAATCATGAATGATGAAGAATTGAGAAATACTGAATCTTTCAAAAATAAAATAAGGTTTACAAAAAGATGCTTTTCTGCAAAATACTTGATCTTGCTTAAGCCTTACCTTGACTACCCTAAGCCTCTCATTCCCTGAGTCTTCTCCCTTTTTCTTTAGTCGGGTAAGTCTTGTTGAGTACCCCAGTACTCAGGGTTTGTTACCCATGTTGCAGGTATGCCTGAGACCCCGATGTGTCTCGCACCCTGTTGCGTGACCTTCATCCAGGAAGAGGCCGATGAGGCCGATGAGTAAATGTGCACCCTCGGGCTGGGTGTTACATGTATCGTTATGTTAATGTTCCCGCTACGTTGTCTACTTTGAAATTCCCGAACAATGGTTTGTAATAATCGTACTCCTTACCTCATTTAAAACCTCGGTTTGTAAAACTATTGTTATTTAAGTCTTCCGCTCTTTATTCCGATATTATTTGTAAAAGTATGCAATGCTGTAACCGAATTGTGAGATGATCCTGCGGACATTGGGCACTGATGTAGCCCGGTGGCGAACGGGTCTTAATCACATGGAACATGGGTTCGGCTGTCAGAGGTTGACAGGGACACGTGGGCCATGGGATTAGGGTCGTTCCGTCACAGAGTGGTATCGGAGCATCTCACTTTAACGTTGCAGTGTTCGTTTTTGCGAAAACTTCAAAAAACCTTTTGAGTCCAAACAAACTAAACTTGACTATTTTGAGTCCAAATTGCTTCTCTCATCTTGTCTCTCATATGACAACACTAGCTAGTGGAGCAACATGTCTTAAGCCCTATATATGTTACTTAATGCATTACCTTGTTCCGTAGGAACGATTCATGCATCATGTCATAATCACTAAAGTTAACTTCCTCTCTAAGTTCGTTGGGGTAGAATACCTATACCTTTTCTCTTGCTAGCCTTTCTCTCATCTACCTTCTCTTGTCCAGGCATGGCTCGCATCAAGCTGACTGCCCGCAAGTCGACTGGACCGCATGGTGTGCCGCGCCACCAGCTGGCACCACGCGTTGGAGAAGAGACTGCCGAATCTTCAAATGGTCGTCGCTTTCCCCGCCGCACCCGTAAGAACCTGAAGGAGGAAATCAAGAATCTGAAGGCTGAGCTGGAGAACTTGGAGCATGACTTCTACCACTCACGTCTGGAGTTTTATGAGGCACGAGCTTCCCTGGAGCAGGCCAACCGGAACACGGTTCGCGCTATCGAGCAGCGCAATGATGCTTGGACCCGCGAGGACGTCACCAGAGCCGAGCTCCACGGACTGCAGCAGTACACAGCTCAGATTGAACAGTTCAATGATATGCTTCATGAGGAAGTGCATCAGCTGTATGATCAACTTCACCCCTTGGTACCCCCGGTTATGGAAGAACCTGAGGACGGAGTAGTAGAAGAACCTGATGTGGGTCAAGAGCCAGGCGTGGACGAAGGAATTGAACCTGCTGAGGACATCCACGCTGAAGACGAGGACGAGGAGGTTGAGCCTGAGATCATCCTCGAAGAAGAAGACGACGACGAAGAAATAATCATCATCGATGAAGACTAGACCCGTCTTTAGGAGATGGAGTTCCCCTGTGTCTGTACCACCTGCTTACCTAAAACCTTAGTTTAGGTTTGGGAGCGTTAGTCTGTAGTTTGTTAAGAGGAGTCTGTATCTTTCTTTCGTACCTTTTCCCCTTATCAGTCAGTTGTCACCTGTCAGTCATCTGTATCCATCATCTATCTTTGAATCAATGAAGTTTCTCAGTCAGTTGTTTCAGAACTTAATCTTTGTATGCTAAGTTCCAAGTTGTTTAACAGATGCCTGTGAACACCCGCTCTGGAGCTGGAGGTTCCGATGATGCCTACCTTCCAAACCCTCCACCAGTTCCTGCTACCCTGGCAGATGCCATTGCAGCCTTGGCCGCCGCTGCCAACCTGATGGCTCAAAATCAGGGGCAGCACAACAATGGTCATCGTGGTCGCCGCGACAACAACAACCATGAGAGTACATATGTGGATTTCACTGAAACCCGTCCACCGGTTTTCACCAGAGCCGATGAACCCCTCGAAGCTGATGATTGGCTCCGCACCATGGAGCAGAAGTTTGGTCTCATCCGATGCACTGAAATCCAGAAGCCTCGGTTTGCTTCACAGCAGCTTCGTGGTCCCGCAAGCGCTTGGTACGCCAACCTGTTGGCTGCCCAGCCAGAAGGTCATCAATTGACCTGGGAAGAGTTCCGCACCGCTTTCCGTGCACACCACATCCCGTCAGGTCTGCTGAAGATGAAGCTTGATCAGTTCCTAGCCCTGCAACAGAAAGATTCCACCGTTATGCAGTACGTTGGACAGTTCAACCACCTGAGCCAGTATGCCTCAGACTATGTCAACACAGAGGAAAAGAAGAGAGATTGTTTCCTTAGGGGTCTGCACCCTAAGATTCGCAGAGGTCTATCCAACAACCTCAACGGATCTTATCATGATGTTGTTGACCGGGCTGTTGCTTTTGAAGAAAGCAATCGCCAGTATCAGGAAGAGAAGAAGAAGAAGAAAGCTGGGTCAAGCAGCTTCTCTGGCGGTCACAAACGCCAGAGGATCATCTATCACCCCAGCCACCACCACAACCGTCCACCTTACCCTCATCAGCAAGTGGTCGTCCGTACTGCGGCTACCACCCACAACGCCAATCAGCAGAGTGCCACGCAGCCGAACGCCCCAGGTGTTCGTATCACCACCCCACAAACAGCCTATAACCATCCCTGCTACAACTGCGGCCAACTTGGCCACTGGTCTCGTGATTGTCCGAAACCCAAGAAGTATGCACAGAACGCGCAGAAGGGTCCTGGAGGACCACAGCAGCAGCAGCACCGTGCACAGCAGCAGCATGCTCAGAAAGGCAGGATTGTCAAGAAGCACGGGCAAGTCTACTATACCGCTGTCAGCGATATACCAGAAGGGGAGCCCGTCATGATCGGTAGGTTTCCTGTTGCCAACCACCCTGCAGTTGTGTTGTTTGATTCTGGTGCATCGCATTCCTTCATCAGTCGTACTTTTGTCATCAAGCATGAAATATCAATTGAGGATTTAAAAGAAAGTTTCTGCATATTTTCGCCTAGGAGGGCGTATAAGTACTAAGGAAGTGGTTCGCAGTATACCAGTAAGGTTGGGGGAACATGTATTTCCCACCACCATGATAGTGCTTCATGATCAGGAGATAGATGTCATTCTAGGCATGAATTGGATGTGTCAGTATAAAGCCATGATCGACATCCTGAATAGAGTTGTGAGAGTGGACATTCCTAACAGTACCTCCAAACTCCTTCTCCAACTTCCAATGCCTCAAAAACCAGCAGCCACTCAAATAAATACCACCTATGTTCTGGAAACTAGAGACATCCCCGTGGTTTGTGAATTCCCTGATGTTTTTCCTGAGGATTTGCCTGGTCTGCCTCCTGACCGTGACATTGAGTTTGCCATAGAGCTAAAGCCCGGGACTGCTCCTATATCCCGCAGAGCTTATCGAATGCCTCCCAGAGAGTTGGCAGAACTAAAAATTCAATTACAAGATTTGTTGGACAAGGGTTTCATTCGCCCAAGCTCGTCTCCTTGGGGCTGTCCTGCAATCTTTGTAAAGAAGAAAGACAAGACTCTCAGAATGTGCGTGGATTATCGCCCACTCAATGAGGTCACCATCAAAAACAAATATCCCTTGCCTCGTATTGATCTACTCTTCGACCAGTTAGCTGGAGCCAAAGTATTCTCCAAAATCAATCTCAGATCTGGCTACCACCAAATAAAGATTCGTCCTGAAGATATTCCTAAAACAGCTTTCACCACCAGATACGGCCTATATGAGTACTTGGTCATGTCCTTCGGTTTGACCAATGCCCCAGCTCATTTCATGTACCTCATGAACTCTGTGTTCATGCCAGAGCTTGATAAATTCGTGGTCGTGTTCATTGACGACATCCTTGTCTACTCGAAAACCCCTGAAGATCATGCCGAACATCTTCGTATCGTTCTATCCCGTCTCAGAGAACATCAGCTGTATGCCAAGTTCAGTAAATGTGAATTCTGGCTAGATCGAATTCAATTCCTTGGTCATGTCCGGTCCGCCAAAGGTGTGTCAGTTGACCCTGGTAAAGTGGCAGACATTCTAGGATTGGAAGCCACCTACCACTGTTCACCAAGTCCGCAGCTTTATGGGAATGGCAGGATATTATCGTCGGTTCATCCCAGATTTCTCAAGAATCGCCAAGCCTATCACTGAGTTAGTAAAGAATTCTGTGAAGTTTGTCTGGTCACCAGCCTGTGAGCAAGCCTTTCAAACTCTGAAGAAACTGTTAACTACATCACCAGTCCTAGCTCAACCAGATATCGAGAAACCCTTCGATGTATACTGTGATGCATCTGGTACTGGTTTGGGATGTGTTTTGATGCAAGAAGGTCGAGTGATCGCATATGCCTCCCGGCAGCTTAAGCGACATGAGGAGAATTATCCAACCCATGATCTTGAGTTAGCAGCAGTAGTGCATGCCTTGAAGATCTGGCGTCATTATTTGTTGGGCAGTACCTGCAATGTGTACACTGATCACAAAAGCCTGAAGTATATCTTCACTCAACAGGAACTGAAAATGAGGCAGAGAAGATGGCTTGAGTTAATTAAGGACTATGATCTTGAAGTGCATTACCATCCAGGTAAGGCGAATGTGGTCGCCGATGCACTCAGTCGCAAGTCTTATTGCAACTGTCTGATGATGAAACCCTATGATTCTTCTTTGTGTTATGAGCTGGAAAGGTTGGATATTGAAATGATTCCACAAGGAACTCTGAATAATATCAGAATAGAAACCCCTATCAGAGAGCAGATCATCGCTGCACAAAAAGATAACCCTGGAATCAAGCACATCATCGAAAAGGTCCAATCCGGAAAGGCTGATTGTTTCAGGATTGATGATGCAGGAGTAGTATGGTTTAAGAATCGGTTAGTAGTTCCTAAAGTGCCTGAGTTAAGAAAGTTAATCCTTGATGAAGCACATTTGACTAGATTCTCCATTCACCCCGGCAGTAACAAGTTGTACCAGGACTTGAAGCAAAGGTTCTGGAGGACAAAGATGAAGATTGAGATCGCTCGGTATGTCGCTCAGTGCGATACCTGCCAGAAAGTCAAAGCCGTGCACATGAAGCCCGGAGGAGAATTGCAACCTTTACCTGTACCTGCTTGGAAATGGGACGATATCAGCATGGACTTTATTAATGGACTACCCAAGACACAAAAAGGTTTTGATTCCATTTGGGTGATTGTGGATCGTCTCACTAAGCAAGCTCACTTCCTGCCAGTGAAGACTAGTTACACCGTCCCCACTTATGCCACTTTGTACAAGAACCACATAGTGAAACTCCATGGCATACCCAAGAGCATTATCTCTGATCGTGGTACCCAGTTTGTCGCAAAGTTCTGGAAAGCGTTCCATACCTCACTTGGAACCAAGCTCTTGCATAGTACGGCATATCATCCGCAAACAGATGGACAAACTGAGCGAGTCAACCAAGTGTTAGAGGATATGTTGAGAGCAGGTGTGCTCACCTTCGCAGATACTTGGGATGACTGTTTGCCCTTGGCAGAGTTCTCATATAATAACAGTTACCAAGAGAGCATCAAAATGGCACCCTTTGAAGCACTGTACGGCCGCCGTTGTCGTACACCTCTCAGTTGGTCTGAACCCGGAGAAAGGGAATTCTTTGGAGTTGACCTAGTAAAAGATATGGAAGAGAAAGTCAAACATATACAAGAGAACATGAAGATCGCACAGTCTCGACAGAAAAGTTATGCTGACAAGAGACGTCGACCTCTGCAGTTCGAGATCGGGGATTATGTGTACCTGAAGGTCTCACCCACCAAAGGAGTCACTCGTTTTGGAGTCAAAGGAAAGCTAGCACCCCGCTACATTGGTCCGTTTGAGATTCTGGATCGTTGTGGCAAGGTCGCTTACAAGCTAAGTTTGCCCGATCATCTTTCAGCAGTTCACAATGTTTTTCATGTCTCCCAACTCAAGAAGTGTCTCCGAGTACCTGAACATGTGGTTGAAGTTGAAGGCGTTGAGCTAGAACCAGATCTGTCATACACTGAGTATCCAGTTCGCGTGTTGGATCACAAGGATCGTATTACCCGAAGAACCACCACAAGATGGTACAAGATCCAGTGGAACCAACACTCTGAAGAAGAAGCCACCTGGGAATCCGAAGACTTCTTAGCAAAGAACTACCCCGACTTCCTCGAATCTCTGTAGATGTAAGGTTTTGCTTTTTCCTTCTTAAGACATGGAATCTCGGGGCGAGATTTCTTTTAGGGGGGAAGGCTGTAACACCCCTGGTGTTCAAATGTAATTAACTTGACATGTCATCATCTTAAGCATTAATTATTTCGTGTGATGCATTTGATTTGCCTAATTGCTATGCCTTGATTCCCTTTTCAAAAACCCTAAAAGCCCAATTCTCTCTATAAGGGCAAAATGGTAATTTCAACTCTGTGCCTAGTTATATTTAATTCTTGTTCAAATTTAGTGCCCTGATGTTTGCTGCAGTGATCAAAGTTCAAAAATCAGATTTGATTTGATTTTTTTCCCTTTTGCAAAACCCTAAAATCCCAAATCCTGGATTTATTCCCTTTTTCATAACTTTTTCAAAAGTCAAAATTTTGAGTTGGTTCAAAAAAGCAAGTTGTGAATCTGATCGAGAGGAACAACTTTGGTATTTACAAATTTTCAAGTCTCAGTTTGAAATCCAAAGTAATTTTGGTTTGAATCAAGTTTGAAAAAGTGTCCCCTTTACTGTTTTCAAATATTGTTCAAAAGCTATTTGGAATTTGAAAATGTTCATATTGACAAAGTTGTAGATCTTTTTTTTCTGAGCAACTTTGATGTTTTGGGTTTTTGTTGCCCAGTTCAAATTTTGGGAGAAATTTGCAAATTTCTGAAACTGCTCAAAAGTCAAACCCTAGCCTAGTCTACTGTTCTTCTTCCTTGCGTAGAGGGGGGGGGGGCCCGGCCATGGACAGCCCGCCGGCAACTCGCACGCCGCACGCCTGGCTGCTCCCCACGCGCCACCAACCTGCCGCCGCTGTTCCCTTGTCCTCTCCGCGCCCGCACGCGAGCGCTGACCCTCCACACCCGTCCCCTACAGTGCCCAGGGCGCCGCCGCCGCGTGGTCATCGCCGGCGAGCCTTCGCCCAGGCCCTGCACGCACGCCTGTCCTTCCCGCTAGAGCGCAATCGAGTGCGCACGCTCTCGCCGAGCTTATCCACCCCACCCCGTGCTCTCTACCGGCCTCTGGCCGCGGCTATATAAGCCCGCCGGAGCCCCGAGCTCCTCACTCATCTCCGCCACCGTGGCCAGGCCAGTCCAGTGCCTCCGCCGCTCCACCACCTAGCTCAGAAGCTCCGCCTTGAGCTCGTGAAGCTTTCCCACCCTTCAATTTCATCTCTACCGCCCTCAATCGCCCGGCGTAAGCTCGCCGTTCCCATCTCCGGCAGAGACCCGGCGAGCTCGGGTTCGTGAAATTCGCCGTCTCCGGCCATGATCATCCCTCACCGACCTCGTGTCGTGTTCCTTGGTTCCGTGCGACTCTGACCAGGCCATTGCGGTCTCGTGTGTTGCGCAGGGTCGCCGGAGCGCCGCTCGCTGCTCGCCGCCGAAGGAGCTCCACCGAACCACCGCCCCTCGAGCCGTGTCGAGCCTCATCCTCGAGCCTCACCCTCGAGCCCGTGTCGAGCCTCATCCTCGAGCCTCACCCTCGAGCCGTGTCGAGCCTCATCCTCGAGCCTCACCCTCGAGCCCGTGTCGAGCCTTACCCTCGAGCGCGTTCCCGAGCCACAACCTCGAGCACACCCTCGAACCCCGCCCTCGAAGCAGCCGAACCTTGCCTCTGACTCTCGGTGAGCCCAGCCTCTGTTTCCTCAGCCGAGCCTCGAGCCTCGACGTCGAGCCCGCTCCGACTCGAGCTCAGTGCTCTTTTCCTTTTCAGATATATGAATAGTCTTGTTATTTCATCTTTTTGTATGATTTTCTGTATTGCTCTAAAAATTCTGAAAATTTTACAGTTGAGTCTTTATACCATGTAGTATTTTATAAAAATAAGAAACTTGACTTTTCTGCAAGATTTTAAAAATGTAAAATTCCCCTTTTAATTGAAAAAATGGATGGTTTTGGATTTTTAGAAAATAATTTATAACTCCAAAAATCGTGAGATAAATTTTTGTGAGCTTCCTATGCCATGCTTAGTCTCTGGTGTAATTTTGAAGTCTTTTGGAACAAGTTGTTTTTTTGGGCTTTTATTTTAAATTATTAAATAGTGCCTTTTGTTAATTAATGCCTAGATTTAATTGAGCACCTTAATGACCTCCAAAAATTATGAAATTTGTTTTGGCCATGTATTTATACCATAATGAACCTATGAGTTTAATTTGGCGAAGTTTGGAGCAACTTCGTAAAATGACCTTTTGAGTAGTTAAAATAGAAAAATAATTAGGTTTTGCTGTTGTATGCCTTTGTGTGTGACTTTTGGATTGTTTGCTGTTCATAGACCCCCACCCTCCTGGTCTATGATGTTTGTGGTGTTATACCTTAGTCTATGCTTAGGTTAGATCAATAATGCTTAATAGGCTTAACTAATCTTGCTTAAAGATAAAAGATAGGTAACCTTGTGTCTACCCTAGAAGTTACTCCCTTGTTAGAAAGTTATACTCTAGGAGCAGTGCTTTGTCCTGTGTTGCATTGTTCATGTGAGCATCCTCATAAGCATACATCATTGCATCCGTTTAGTGACCGAAGGAGAAGGCGTCAAGATCGAGGCAGCCGCTGACGAACCTGTCCCCGAGGCTACCCCGAGCTCCGACACCTGCCCTGCCGCCCTCGAGCCTGCCCTCTTTGCTCTTCAAGGCAAGCCCCGGTGCATTTAACCCTTTCCTTGATTTTATAAAATGATTTCCTTAAATGCTTTTGAGTAAACTACTGCATTAGGTTTATAGGAGTTGAGTGATATCCTATCTGATGCATTATCCACCTTGACCACTGATACACCCGATACCTGCTTTTCAAAAGTATTTGAAAAATGCTTAGCAATGCTTATTGAATTAGACTTTGCAATAAAATGTCATTTTCAAAAGTGTGATCACTGAAAGAATCTTTTATGGGAATTTGGCTTTACTTCCCGTTCGATGACTGCTTGCCTAGCTAGCATGTGGTCATTGTCGAGAAGAGGTTGTCCGCGCGTACGGTGCCGTCATGTTGTAGTCCGGGACTCAACAGTTGACACCGACCGGGACAGGGTTGAAAAACTGACAGGACTATTACGCTTGGGTGAGATATAACCAAGGTGTAGTTCTGGCTGGAAAATTAGGGACCATCCGTATGGGGGCCTGCTGGTCAAGACTTGTAACTATTCACATACTTCGGAAAGCTCTGGCTCCGAGGAATCCTTTATTGGACCGACAACCGCGCACTGGGAGTGGAGAGATGGCGGAAGTAGCATGTACCCACGTGTCAGGACCTGTACTCTTGGGTTAGAGTCCCAAGGTACTTGTCGCTGGCGGAAAATTGGAGGGTTAAAGTCCCGAATTGGAGTGGTGTACTGTACTTCCGGGTGGCGTAGGACCGGGCCTAATATTGGAGGAATCGTGGTAGACGAGTTGGCATATGCAAGCTTGGGTGCTACATATGCAGTGTGGATAGGGACCCTCAGCTGAGTATTATTTATCCGGATTAACGTTGCTCCTCGGTTATGGAGACTTGGTCCACTGACTGTCAACGGAGAGTGGTTCTCAACTAGGAATGTTTTGAAATGTAAAATGAATCATGAATGATGAAGAATTGAGAAATACTGAATCTTTCAAAAATAAAATAAGGTTTACAAAAAAATGCTTTTCTGCAAAATACTTGATCTTGCTTAAGCCTTACCTTGACTACCCTAAGCCTCTCATTCCTGAGTCTTCTCCTTTTTTTTTCTTTAGTCGGGTAAGTCTTGTTGAGTACCCCAGTACTCAGGGTTTGTTACCCATGTTGCAGGTATGCCTGAGACCCCGATGTGTCTCGCACCCTGTTGCGTGACCTTCATCCAGGAAGAGGCCGATGAGGCCGATGAGTAAATGTGCACCCTCGGGCTGGGTGTTACATGTATCGTTATGTTAATGTTCCCGCTACGTTGTCTACTTTGAAATTCCCGAACAATGGTTTGTAATAATCGTACTCCTTACCTCATTTAAAACCTCGGTTTGTAAAACTATTGTTATTTAAGTCTTCCGCTCTTTATTCCGATGTTATTTGTAAAAGTATGCAATGCTGTAACCGAATTGTGAGATGATCCTGCGGACATTGGGCACTGATGTAGCCCGGTGGCGAACGGGTCTTAATCACATGGAACATGGGTTCGGCTGTCAGAGGTTGACAGGGACACGTGGGCCATGGGATTAGGGTCGTTCCGTCACACTCTGCGGATCTTGAGATGAATCTGCTAAGTGCTGCCAAACGACCGGTCAGACGCTGAGCTGCTTTCTTGGTCGTCGGAGGTTCCATGTTCATGATGGCATCAATCTTCTCAGGGTTGGCTTCGATTCCTCTGGCTGAGACGATGCAACCTAGCAATTTACCTTCGCTTACCCCGAAAACACATTTTTCTGGGTTTAGTTTAAGTCCGGCAGACCGGAGGTTGCTGAATACCCTCGATAAGTCTGGTATGTGGTTCTCTTTTAGTTCACTTTGAACGACTAGGTCGTCGACATAGGCGGAGACAGCATGCTCATCCTTGAAAACTTCGGAGGTCATGCGAGCGAAGGTTGAACCTGCATTTTTCAAACCTTCTGCCATCCTTCGGAAGCAAAAGGTGCCCGAGGGTGTGATAAAGCTTGTTTTTTCTTCGTCTTCTTCATTCATCCAGATCTGGTGATAGCCTGAGAAGCAATCAAGGAGGGATAGCATTTGGCAACCTGCCGCTCTGTCGACCAGGGTGCTTATGTTTGGGAGGGGGAAATCATCTTTCGGACAGGCTTTGTTCAAGCAAGTGAAATCGACGCACATTCGCCATTTTTTGTTCTTCTTTTGGACGAGGACCACATTTGAGAGCCAAGTTGGGTATTTGACTGGGCGAATGACGCCTGCGTCCAGAAGCCTTTTTACCTCAGCCTTCGCTGCCTCCTTTCTTTCTTCTGACATCTTGCGAAGCTTTTGTTTGATTGGGCGATAGCCTGTTTTGATGTTCAGGCTATGCTCGATCATTGATCTGTTGACTCCTTTTAGGTCTTCTGCGGACCAAGCGAAGGTGTCGGAATTTTCTCTGAGGAAAGTGACGAGGTTGCCTTCTGATTGAGGGCCTAGATTGGCTGAAATGATCACCTTTCTTTCGGCATTACCCTCGAAGAGTTGGACTTGTTTGGTTTCGTCCTTTGGCGCCGCCTTCGCTCTGTCATTGCGGGCCTCGCCCTCGACGCTGATACCGGGGGTTTGAGGTTTGGACAAATTGTGTACATTACGTTGCCCCGGGGCTACGTTCCCTTCAGCTGTCCTTGCAATGTCCTGGTCCCCAAATACCGCGACCACACCCTTCGGAGCGGGAAGTTTCATGCATAGGTAGGCGGGATGGATGACCGCATTGAACGCGTTTGTGACCCCTCGGCCAAAAATGGCGTTGTATGGGTAGAACATGTCGACGACATCAAACGTTATATGTTCCGTCCTGCAGTTGATTTGGTCGCCGAAGGTCACGGGCAGAGAAATTTTCCCGACGGCTCTCACTTGTTGACCACCGAAACCGTATAGGGGGTTGTCGGCCGGTTGCAGAAGATTTCTGTCAAGCTTCATGCTGTCGAAGGTTGAAACGAACAAGATGTCAGCGGAGCTTCCTGTATCGACCAGTATTTTGGTGACAGTCCACCCAGCGAGGTTGGTTTCGATCACCATGGCATCTGTGTGAGGGTAATCTCTTAGCTTCATGTCGCTGGAATCGAAGGTTATGGGGATGTGAGACCAACGACCGAATTTGTGTGGTCCTTCGACGGCCACGTGGTGAACGCGTCTGGCATGTTCCTTCCTCTGCCGTTTGTTACCATGGTCTTCATTTGAACCTCCGGTGATAGCTAGAATCACGCCGAAGGTCGATGTTGGATTGTTGATGGTCGTTTGGCTCGAGGCTTCGGCTTTCACAGGTTGTGGTGCTGGTAACGCGGGGATTGGCGGTGGTGGCGGCAGAGCGCTGGTGGCTTGGTGGGTTGTTGGAATTTGGTTTTGGGGGGTAGGTGGGTATGTGACTGTGTAAGGTGGGTTTTGGCGTTGTGGGGTGGTTGTTGGCTGATGATGGGTTTGGTTGTAGAGTGGGTGGTGAGTGTAGGAGGGTTGTTGCGAAGGTAGGCCGTAGTTTATGGGGGTATAGTGGTATGTTGGATTTGGTGGGTGGAAGCTTGGTTTTCTTGTGTGGTTTATGGTTCGGGAGTCTGACGGGGGAGGTTTCCTGGATTCCTGGTATTCCTTTCCCTTGGCGAAGCATTCGCATTGCTTTGTTGTGTGCCCCTTTCCCATTCCACAGAAGTGACAATACATTTTGGCGGGATCTCGCTGCTGGTAGCGCTGGTTCGGCGGAGGTGGCAAAACCTGCGGGGCTTGGCTGCTCGGGTGCTGAGCGTCCCGTGTTTGATGTTCATAGCTTGTTGCTTTGTTGATTGCACCGACGTTGCTTTGCTCTTGGCGAAGGTTGCTTTCTCTCGGTTGAGGCCTCGGCTGTGGCCTCTGCTGAGACCTCCGAGCGTCGGACTTCGCTCTGAAATCCATGTCAGCTCTACAGTATCTTTCCATTGTTTCATGCAACTCCTCGATTGAGTTTGCCGGTTTTCTGGCAAATTTTGAGGAGCATGGTCCTGGGCGCAGGCCACTGACTGCAGCGAGGATGACAGCCTCGTCAGATATCCCAGGGGTCCTTGCTCTGATTTGAATGAACCTTCGCCAGTAATCTTGAAGCGGCTCGCGTTCTTCTTGCTTGCAATTGAATAGCTCGATGGGGCTTGACGGGGCTGGAGTGATGCCCTTGAAATTTGTACACAGCTTGTCTCTGAGGGAGGCCCAGGAATCCACTGTTCCGGGGCGAAGGTTGCTGTACCAAGTTTGTGCGATGTCTCGCAGAATGATGACAAAGGTTTTTGCCATTGTTGATTCGTCACCGCCTGCTGCGGCAACCGCTGCTTCGTAGCTCATGATGAACTGGCGAGGGTCGGGAAGTCCATCATAGCGGGGTAGGTTTTGTGGATTATAGCATGGTGGCCAGGGTTGGGTTTGGAGTATTTGGGAGAGTGGTGACTTTGGATCGTACGACATTTGGTGTTGCTGATGCCTTCGCTGAATGCGAAGGTTTTGTTCTCTCTCATCTGGGTAGAGTTGGCGGAAATTTGGGTGTCTCACAGGATATGGCTCTGGGTGTACTGGTGGTGGTGGGGGTGGTGGATGGTGACGAAGGTTATCTTGATTCGGCTCCTCATTCCCCTCTCGCAACGGGGGTATCTCCTCATTATCCCAGCCTTCGGCTTCGGCTTCTGCCGCGGCGAGGGATTCTTCCATACGGCGAAGCTGCTCCCTGGCCTCGTCTGCCCTCTGTCTGATCGAGCGCAGTCGGTTATGCCTCTCAAGCTGTTCCAGGCGCCTCTTCTTCTCTTGCAGCTCAGCCTCGAGCCTTTCGAGGGCCTCGAGGCCCACCTCTTCTTCTTCTCCCTCTCCTTCTCCCGAAGTGTGTGGGTGCGGCTGCGTCGCCACTCTGGCCTGGGGGCCCAGGGATTGGGGTTCCGGGGTGACATTCTCTCCTCCCGAGGGCTGTGCAATTTCCTCAGCAGGCGGGACAACCGCCGCCGCCTCTCTAGCAACGCGCTGGTCCCTCGTCGAAAGTGCTCTCCTGTTTCCCGCCATTTCAGACTTCGATCCCCACGGACGGCGCCAACTGTTGGAACGCACTTGCCCCCCCTCCGCACTTGTGCAGGGGAAAGAGCGAAGGCGGCCAAGTGTCGGATGCAGTAGCGAAGGTGAGACGGAAGTGGAAGGTGCTCAAATTCCCTCAAAAGTCGTCCCTTACACTGTTCATCCCCTTGGTATTTATAGGGAATGCCAAGGGGCGCGGGCCAAATTACAAAAGGGTACAGGAAAGATTCCTCGCCTCCGCGCAGGGAGGAAGGGCAAAAGCGTAAATACACAGCTGAAGCGGAAACCCTAATCGGTCACACTCCAGCGCGCCGCCACCTGGCCCTTGTTCACCTTCGGGGAGAGGTGCGGCGGTCTTGACCTTCGGCGAACCTGACCTTCGGCCGCGCTCGCCGGATCTCCGGCTTCGCTTGCTTCTGGGGCAGCGCATACTCGCCGCTTGCCTCGGCCTTCGCTCCAAGCGAAGGCGGCGTCGTGAGTCGGCGAAGGTCTCCTGCTCTGCGACCGTCGCCTTAGGCCTGCACGGAAGTACAACAAAGCGACGAGGGTTGACCCCGCGTCCGGGGGTCAGGGTAACGATCTCCGATGGGAGAGGGACCTCGCAAGGACATTAGGCGTTGCGCGAGGGCTGATTTCGAGCACCAGTTCGAGCGGCGCTTCTGCCGAGGGTTCTTTCCCCCAACAGCTGGAAAACCACTTGGCGTTTCCGGTCATGTGCCTCGAACACCCGGAATCCACCAACCAAACATTCTCCAATCGTTTAACCTACATCAATAAAAAGACATAGGGTGAGCATACGGTCCAACACTGGGGTTAGTGAAGTAGGGAGAATACCAGTGTTGGGCCGGCTGCTCAAAAGAACGGTTAGCAGAAAAACCATTCCTAGCATACCTACGGGGAAAGCGATCACCACGCTGAGGAAAATGTGGTCCGCTAGGGAAGGAGCGCTCACCGCGATACTCAAAACGCGGTGGGGGAAAATGCTCAACTACAAAGCCACCGCCATGGGGTCCATAGCCCACAACTGAAGGCTCCCGCCGGGCACGACCTCCTCGCGGCCTAGGCCAAGGGACTTGAGGTTTTGGACCTCTAGGCCTTGCAGCACGCCTCTGAACATCCGATGAATGTAAATCATGGAAAGGATGGTACATGTCTGTATTATTCATCTCCTTTGCACGGCGCGCCTCTCTCTTGCGCCTAAAGCAAAACTCACTCAAGTGTCCATCTCTCCCATAGTGCTCACAATGGTACCTCACCGCTCTCAAAGGGGGTTGTTGGTATTCACGGTCGTGGGTGTGGATCACTTTGCCCTTCTGTGGCATAAGCTCCTCTTGGATGGGTGGCATGGTGTCTAGCTTGTTCTTGAGGTGGTTTGGTTTTGGAGCCCATGACTATTTCTTGGGTGGAGCTCTCGGAGGTTCAACAAACACCCCATCATTGGTGTTAGGCTTGAAAGGCTCTTTGGGTGCAATCTTGACAAGCTTGGGAGTAGTGGTGGAGTTGGGCTTCTCATATGGGTTTAGACCACTCGACTCTCCAATCTTGCCAAAAGTTGAAACATCAACACCCTGAGCAAAACCTACACCTGGACCTCCAGCAGCATGCTTGAACTGGGAGATCGTCATCTCAAGCTGCGGCTCACCACAAGACACCCATGACAGGATGGTCCGAAGTTATGTGTTTTCCTCCTCGGTTTGCATCTTGTCATGCTTCACGTTCGCAATCTCCATCTCCAAACCCTCACACAAAGCGCATGTAGACACACATGTGCTACCCGAGTTGGCCTTCTCAAGAGACCCAATCTTGGCATTCTTCTCTGCCAACTCGGATAGCAAGCCAGCACAGGACTTGCACGCACCCAACAGCGAGGATCTAGCCTTAAGCTCATCCACCTCTCCTACCAACGCAACATACTTTCCCCTCAAAGTGAGAAGGTTAGTCATGTGCGTGGTGCACATCTCGCACTCACCCTCCTCAGAGACAACTACGGTGGACTTGGCAAACTCAAGCTCCTTCACCGTATCCTCCCACTTCTGCCTAAACTCCTTACGCTCTCTAGCGGCACGCCTAAGCAGTTTATCTTGACTAAGAAGAGCGGCAGTAAGTTTCTCGACCTCAGCAGAAAGCTCAACGGGGGTCTGAGATACCTGGGATGTGTCGTCGTCGTCGTCGTTCCGAGGGGTCTCCTCCAGCTCACCGTCGACCTCCTTGTCGCGGGCCATGGTGCAGAAGCCCTCGTTGTCGGCGAAGAAGCAAGACCGTTCAACTTGTCCTCGATCCTCTTCTTCTTCTCGGACTCGTCGTCGCTTGAGGCAGCGGAGTCGTCATCCGAGTCGTCGACGTCGCTGAGCGTGAAGAAGAAGGCACGCTGCTCAGCCTGGGCCTTCTCCAAGTACTTCGTCTTGATGTACTCCTTGTCGAAGCCGCCCTTCCGCTTGTGCTTCGTGGGGACGTACTTCTCCTTGCGCTTCCCGGAGATGTACTTGTGCCCATGATCCACCTTGCCGAAGACTTGCTTGTTCTTCTTTGGGCAATTGGCGATGAAGTGGTTGGGGTCGCCGCACTCGAAATAGCCCGAGCGTCCTCCTCTGCGGCGACGATTCATGCGGTTGTCGTGGAACCGCGAGAACCGGTTGGCGAGCATAGCCAACTTGTCATCCCCCATGAACTCCAGCTGCTCCTCTGTGACAGAAAGAAGAGAGGAAAGTGCAAAGGCTCCAGAGGGGTTAGCAGAAGAGCCAGAAAGCAAAGCCATCGACAGGCCAGAAGGATTTTCATAAGAAGCCCTCGCCATGGCATCGATCTCACTGGACTTGAGCTTACTGGAGAGCTCGTTGCACGTGAGGGTCTCATAGTTAGGAGATTCGATGATCGCTTGAACCTTGGAATCCCACACCGACCGATCGAGAGTATGCAAAAGCTTCAGAGCTCTCTCATGATCGTCGAAAGGCAACAGCTCCATGTTAGCCCTCATCCTGTTGACAATCAACTGAAAGCGAGCGAATAAACTCTCTATGCTCTCGCCAGGCATATGTCGAAAGTTCTCATACTCTCGCTTGTGTGACTCGTAGAGACGGGTTTTGACTTGAGAGGTTCCCTCATGGAAACGCATGAGGGATGCCCAAATCTCCCGAGCCGTAGCGAGGTGAGAAACGCGATCAAACTCCGTCATGCTCAAGCATGAGAAAAGACCATTACGGGCTCGGTTATTGGCATCGTGCTCATCGATCTGATGCTGAGTAACATGAGCAGCCAAGACCATGTAACCAGCAGAGTTGCAAATATCCCAGATGGAAGCACCCATACTCTGCAGATAGGCCGACATGCGTATCTTCCAATACGCATAGTTCGTCCCATCGAAAAACGGTGGTTTGCCCACGCCGCAATCCATGTCGCCTTCGGTGGATCTGGAACCGGCTAAGGTGGAAGATCCTTAACCCGCTCTGATACCAATTGAAGGACCGAGAATGCAATAGCAAGGTGACCAGAGGGGGGGTTGGGAGCTCAAAAATTTCTCTCAAAACTTTGGCCTTTGTCCCACGAATCAACCCCCAAAAGCTTCGATTGAAACCATGATGCCCACGACCCTTGGAAGAGGATGGATGATCCCTAGGATCACAGCGAGGCACCACAAAGTGATAGCAAATCAAATGCCAAAAGCACCAGCACAAGTTTGCCCCCCCCAAAAACCAAGTCCCAAACGTAGATGGAAGGCTACGTTGAGAAATCCCCAAATACCAATGCTAACAGGTAGCAAAGATACCTAGAGAGGTTTCTTGGTCAACTCTAGGGCCAAACGAGAAGTCCGAAAACCAAGCGAAGAAGCCGTGACAACAAACGCACAAAACCGGAGGCTTCAGCCAAGTCCCGGACTGTCCGGGGGTCAGCCCGCGGACTGTCTACCCAACGATGGACTGTCCGGGAATTAGTGGCGGACTGTCCGCCGGCTAAATCCCAAAAACAGCACAGCTGCTGCAAGTCCCCTGGACGTTCCCGGACTGTCCAAGAACTCCAACGGCGGACTGTTCGCCGGTCACTCAAAAGCAAAACGCCCGAGTAACACAGCTACTGGACCGGCTCGTCCCCGACGCGCGGACTGTCTGCCGGTCAAACCGCGGACTGTCCGCGACCACCCAGTGAGGGCGATTTCGGTCGCCCTTCACACACAACCTCCCAAATACGAATCAAGTCTCAATCCCACGTTCCCAAACTTGGAGAAGATGATCACGAGGTAGTTAAGAGACTATCCTCAAGAAATCATCCGCTCAAATCAACTCAATCACCGGGAAATCGAAAGGGAAGGAGTATGAACAAAAAAGCGCCACGAAAATGAAATCAACTTGATCTACTTGTTCGTGAGGAGTTAGATGAATTCCTTCGGTGGAAATGATCTCCTCACAATAAAGAACAAGTTGATTCAAACGGATTTCAAAAAGACGCAGTAGAGGGGGAGATCGAGTGACGGGAAAATTGCGGAGAAACGAAGAACGCGAAGAACACGAACAAAACGCGAATCAAGTCATCGATCTGCAACTGTGTAGCTACCACACGCTACAACAGTGAGATTACGGTCTCACTTCCTCAAAATCTCCAGTACACAGAGGTATGGTTCTCTGCGGATCTCAGTTGCTACAGCAGGGGATTGGGAGAGCAGGAAAACCTAGAAGGCAAAGAGAAAATGGCTGACATAATTTGGGAGGTGGGTGTCTCCCCCTACTTATCCTAATTCTAATTCCCACTCTACCCCTAGTTATTTATAGAGCGACCCAGCCAAACCCTAAGGCTATCCTGGACCAACCCGAATATGATGGTGATCCGACGGCCACACCCGCATAACTGGTAGCGTTGCCTCGACGCAACCTCACCGATTGCCGCCATGTGCCGCCACCGCTCTGCCTGTCCTTTTTGACGGACTCCGCCCCCGGTTTTGAGGCCCAAACCGGGAAACCAGCCTTCACATCCAACCCCCGGTTTTTAGGCCCAAACCGAGAAACCAGCCATCTATCGCCTGAGTTTTGTGGCCCAAACTCAGAAACCCGCAGCGCCCAGGTTTTGAGGCCCAAACCTGGAAACCGTCCTCAGCCCGAGTTTTGTGGCCCAAACTCGGGAAACCCGCAGCACCCAGGTTTTGTGGCCCAAACCTGGAAACTGTCCACCCGGTGGTTTTTCTATGGCTCAACCACCAAACCGGGCCATTGAGGGGATGCACTGCCCGTGCACCCCGTCCACCGACACGTGTCCCCAGGTCCTCGACCCAAGCAACACCGTGCCCGCAAGTCTTCGCTCGTCGTTGTCCCAGGCTGTCAGCCACCACTGCTGATCCTCGGGCCACCGGTCCCTCAGTCCAAGCCTCACGTCCGCCCTTCGCCACTCTCAGTCCATCGGCACGACAAGTCTCTACTTGACCTTCACCTTGCCTTTGATCACTGTATCTGTGCTCGACACCTGCACAACACAAGCCAAAGAACATGCGCATTATCCTAGTTGACAATCACTCATCACGTAGAGACTCGGCATACACCCATGTATCTGCAATATATATATATATTACCTCGGATAATGGGGGAGCCTTTTCTCCCAAGGTAGATGCTTGCGTGTTCGTTCTCTTGGTAGTGTTGATGTACTTCACTCCTCTGGTCCTTAATGGAAGATTGTTACTTTAGTCTCTCCAGAGTGGATGAAGTTATCTAGCTTCTCATTGATTCCTGCTAACTCAAATAGACAACAAAGATCATGGAATTGATTAAGCGTCAGTGGTAAAACCATTTATGTCATATCGAGCTTTATAGATGTTTTACGCAAGCATGATTCAACAAGAATTTCATTTTTGTTGGATTTTTATTTTTATTTGCAGATGCAAAAGGCAAGAAACATTTGTTTGTGCCTCCAAAGTAAACAGTTGAATATTCACATGGGGCTTTAGGAGTTTTTTTTTCTTATTAGATGCAATATGATAATGCAACATGATTATTTTTATTTTCTTTTTCTAATGCAATGCAGAAATTAAAATGCTTACGGATAAAGTATGGTGATGCAATGAGTAAATATGATGATGGAATAAATATGCAGGGAAGTAAATATGAGGATAACTACCGGTTTTAGCTTTTGGCGAAGGTTCCGATATTTAGGTCCAACAAACCGGACCTTCCCTTGGTTCAGACCTCCCAAGGTGTGTCAGACGTTTGGAAAGTTATTATTGATTGTACCTCTTTAGGTGCGGACTTTTCTTCCATACTTTCTTGGTCTGGGTCTTCACTTCATTTTCTCCAGGAAAGTGAAAATGGATTTCCTCTTGCTTCATGTAGATGATTGCACTTGTAGTGTAGAGGAACGGTCTTCCTAGGATGAGGTGGACATCATCGTCTTTTCCCATGTCGAGGGCCAAGAAGTCTGTGGGGACTTCATGACCTCTAATTCTGACTACGATGTCTTCCATCATTCCTTCTTGTTTATGCCTCTTGATATGGTGTCACCCATGTTCTTCATTCGCCCAACAGTTTAAAGTGAAGCATTAATTATGGAAGCTAGTAGCATCTTGCTCAATGTGTATGTTCTTGTAGATCTAGGACCTTCACTCCGTAGAGTTTTGGGAGTTAACAAACTTCTCCATGTTATGCTCAAGAGTGTGTCGTGCTCATAAAGACAAGGTAGAGATCAAGTGCATGGGCTCTGTCGGTGGAAAAACACTGTTGGTAGTTCTTAGCTACACCTAGGATAGGGTAACTAAAGTAGCTATATACTAATGCCAAGTGGGGTTGTCAGCCCTGACACTAGTAGGAGCTAGCTAGCGAGAATGCAATATACCAGGAGGAGATTCTGCAAGCGCACAGAACTATCGTAGTAGCACTTCGCCTGGGAGTACCAGGTGTCGATTTATTTGATCCCAAGGGAAGGCTAGGGTGGTGTATGAGTCGAGTCAAGGAGGGGATGAGAGTCGAAAAAGGGAAAAGAGAAAAGGGGAGAAGGGATGGAAGGCTAGAAAGAGTATATGAGTGGATAGGTAAGGATGAAATGGATGGCTAAGGTAAGGTGGATGGATAGATAGATAAGGGGTAACTAAGGATAACTAACTACTAACTAATAACTATTCCTAGATAACTACAAAGCAAGATAACTATGAAGCAAGATAGTTACGAAGCAAGGCAGACAAAAGTTAATAAAGCAACTAAGTTGAGTTTAGTATTATTCCTATCTTATCATGAATCGAGGCGTACTAGCCTTTACCAATTACTTAGGTTGAACGCTAGCACAACGAGCCTTACTTTTAAACTGGGCCAACCATGTGGTGGAATTCAAGGCGCACAGGGTTGTCACCACCTGCTTGCTACCACAGCTATCTGGGGGTCCAGCCGTATCTGAAGGTAAGCCTATAACTAAGCACCACGCTTAACTATATTCTAACTATCTCTTTCCTAGCTTTGAATAGAGACACCCTTGCGGACGTTAGAGCAAAAACTTGACTTAATAAGATAAACACTAAACTAACTAAGCAACCTATTGGCAAAGATCAATCACTAAGCACACTAGAGATTAACTACTATGGCTAAGTGAATTGAACTTTAGGATAGCTAGGTCACACTCAAGGTACTTGATAAAGTAATACTGAATGTAATACTGAAAGTAGTGCTTAAAGTAATACTGAGATAAAGATAAATGTACCTGAGATACAAGAGAGCAAACCAGACCAGAGACGCCGGGAAATCAACCGACCTCCGATGCCAGTCGCTCGCACCCGCTTCTCTCTTAGCAAGCTCTACGCTCCTTTTACCAAGAACTTAGGCTGAGCTGTGCTAAACTAAGAGCCGCGCTGTAGCGAGGGCACTAGAGCTATACTCTGTCTACTAGCTAACCTACTTGCCTAAGCTCTCTGAGCTTCTAACCTAACTCTCACTTGCTTCTCTTGCTTCTTGGTGTGGTATATGATGGGATATGAATGAAGTGATGCCTCCGGGGGGTATTTGTAGCCTTGTGGAGTGAAGGGGGTACTTATAGGGGGCAGCCAGCCGACCTAGGGTTAGGTCAGGTGGCGGGCGCCACCCCCTACTGGCGGCCGCCAGTCCCTTGGCCGTTGGATGCATCATCACTGATCCTACGGCCTCCAGGTGGTTGTCCAAGGCGGTTTGGAGGTCGGTTGCATGTCCTAGCAACCGACTTAGGTCATGATCCACGCCACTCCCCTCCGTAGCCCTCCGATCAAACCGACCTAGTGACCAAGGGCCAAGATTTGGCCTTGGGGTGGTCACATGGATCAGTGACGTGGCTGGGGGGTTTCTGGGCCAACCCATGTGGCGGGCACCACCTAGGGGTGGCGGGCGCCACCCCCCTAAGGCCCAATTGGGCCCTGCTGAGTGGGTTTGGCCTCTGGTGATTCAAATGTCCAAATTTGGTCCAAATTCCTGCATTCAAATAAAAATCTATGGACATGTGGAATTTGGTTAGTTTGAAACCTATTTGACTACATTTCATGCTTTTTGGTGACTTTTAGGGTAAAATGTTGATGGTAAAACAGGTGTTTAAGGACCATCAACAAGCTCCCCCAGGCTAACCTGTTGCTCGTCCTCGCGCAACAATGCGATTTAAGCATTGAGCATGAAATGGATAGCAACTTAAGATGTCTGCAAGTGCATATTGTATAGTGAGAAATAACTTAGCATATATCATTAATCATAGCAATGTGGGGCTTATAGCTTTTCACTTCAAACATGCAAGAGTGAAGTAAAGCAGTAGATAGGAAACTTTTATCTTGCTTAGGTTTGACTAGGATTCTGTCTGGAGGTTTTTCAAGATTTTCAAAAGATAACAACTTGATTAAGTCCTCCAAGATTCACTCAATCACTCAATGGTGTTTAAATCCTCACTTAGGCCAAAATGTAGCCTCTCCTATTTCTAAAGAATGATATGTGGAGTTATAGGTAGGCTAAGAATCATGAGCAAATTGCCTGATGTTTATTGCTAAGCTAGACACTCAGATCATAAGGAGTAGCAAATCATAAAAATTGGTCAAGATGTGCATGTGTGGTTATGTGGAAGTGTATAGAGAGATATTTCATAATCCTTCCTAGTTAATTTCTCGGGTCTAGAGCTAATGATAATTCTCTCTCTCTCTCTTTTTTGGATACATAGTGAGTGGACAAAAGATGTGTCCTCACATTTTCTTAGGACATAGTCCTCTTTTGAGCTACTTTGCTCACTTTTTTTCTTAGGACATATTCCTTTCTTGAGCTACTTTGCTCATTTTTCTCTCTCTTTCTCTTCTTTTTTTTAGCTCTAGATTTCCCCAGACATTTATAGGAAAGGATTTCAGAAATGAAAAAGGGGAAGAGGGGGAAATGCTTATTCCCAGTGTAGGAATAAGCATAAGGCTAGCAATGGGATGTTTGGCAGGGTATTGCATATCTCCGGTGTAGAGAATAAGCAATTTATTTGGTGGTTGCAAACTTCCAAACTGAAGAGTAGGCAATTTATGGTGGGTGTGTGTGAATCTTGATTCAAAAGATATGATAAGCTTCTCTACTAAGATCTATGAGGTCTAACAAAGTTCAACACAAACAAAGCTCTTTGTGGTTTTGACTAATGACTAACAAATATTTGGCTGGTGGTGGGATGGGATAAAATCCAGGAGGAACTTTTAGCAAGGTTTTCATGATTTTTAAAAGAAATCCTCCAGATTAGGTCCTAATTTCACTTTAGCAAGTTTAAAGAATTACTCCAATTCTTACTAACTTTACTCACTAAGCATGATTTCAGTTTAAGCATGTGCAACCCACAAAGCTACAACTTAGATAAGACCAGATATTTAAACCATAACAATAGCATTTGCATGATATATTTCAAATCTTATTCAGGTTTCAACTTGTTTAAGCAGATTTTATCAATTTTATGCATGGAGTGGTTATTTAGGCAAGCATGAGACATTCAAAAGATATAAGATTTAAGAACTGAATGTAAAGTGTAGGCTTGAGACATACCTTATTGGAGCGGAAGTCTCGCCAAGCTGGCTTCTTGCTTGGTGAAGGATCTTCTTCTTCTCAGTCGGAGCTCTTATGCTCATTTTATTAAAAGGGAAACTATCTAATGTTGTGAAAAGGGAAACTATCCTATTTTATTATTCTAGCTAAGTTAACATATACATATGCTTATAACTAATGATAACTGGTGATATTTTTTTTAGTTTCATGCATGACATATGTTATTTATTCGAAAAAAGGGAAATTTGAAGGGAAAAATTAAAAGTAAAACCATAGCTTAGGTCCATGGAGTTTCATCCTTATCGGGTGGATCTTCTTCTTCCTTGGGTACTTCTTCTCTCAGAACTTCATCAGGATCTTCTTCTTTTGGCACCTCTCCTTTGTTATGTGAATTACACAACTCAGGAGGAGGTGGTTCTTTCTTTATGTTCCACCTTGTTCTTGGGCGCCTCTTCTTGGTACGAACGGGTTTTGCCACCTGCATGTTAGCGGCATATGCGGGACCACGGGAAAAGGAGAATATTTCCTTCCTCCCTCCTAATGTCATTTGCATTTTAGCACTTCCCACAAATATGCAGGCATCAACAGTGTTCAAGAAGGGTCTACCTAAGATTAGAGGCACATCTCTCCTATTTCCCATATCTAGTATTATGAAATCAGCAGGAACATAGGAACCTCTAATATGAACAGGTAAATCACTAACTATTCCTTCTACATAGCAAGTGGATTGATCAGCTAGCACAACATAGGCACATGTGGATGACATGGGTGGAAAGAACGAGTTTTCATAGAAATCTTTAGATAAAATGTTCACACTCGATCCTAAATCACACATGGCATTTTTAAAGACTTCACCAAAGATTGAGCATCTAATTATGGGACTACCAGGATCACCCTTTTTAACAGTCATGGTTTGATCATCATAATAGTTAAAATATTTTATTTCAACCATATTTGCAGTTTCCATGTCAGGTTTAGCAGGAATTTTGCCAGATTCAAAAGATGGTATGATAGCAGCAAGTTGAGCTAATTGGGTTTCTAACATCTTATTAAAGCTTAATTGATTTTTCAGAGCAGATGAGAAATCTTCCAATTTAGCATTTATATTCTCAAGGGTTTTATCATTCGACATTAATTTCATATTCAAGAAATCAGTAGTTCTACCTTGTGAGTAAACTAAATTTTTCAAGAATGAGAGACTATCAGAATTATGAAAATTAGAGTGGGGGAATGAATTGTTACCTTGAGAGTTTGCAGGCTGATTCCATCCTTGATTCTGTTGACGGAAACCGTTGTTGTTGATGAAGTTCAAATCTTCATGTAGCTCGGGGCAGTGGCTCCCAGAATGTCCGGTTTCTCCACAGACTTCACAAGTCATGTAGGATTCCAGAGATTGGACACTCTCTTGTTGGTTCATCTTCTCACAGCTGTCCAGCTTCATTGCCAGCAGGTCCATCTTGGCCACGATCATGTCGGCTTCCTTAAGGGAATGCATACCTCGCTTACGGGGCTGTAGCCTTTCGTCATTTCATCCTTGGTTCGACACCATCTTCTCTATGAGAGCCTTAGCATCTGCAACATTCAGAGAAAAGAATGCACCACCGGCGGCGGCATCCAAATGGCTTCTAGAGAGAGGGGTTAGGCCATGGTAGAATTCTGGATCAATAGCCAGTCCTCCATAACGTGGTGTGGACAAGCAGCGACATACTCTTGCAACCTCTCCCAAGCCTCGGGAATAGATTCCTCGGCTTGTTGCGTAAAGCTGGAGATTTTGTTGCGCAGAGCATTCGTCTTGCCCATAGGGAAGAATTTGGCAAGAAAAGCATTGGAACACTTGTCCCATGTGTCTACAGCGTTGCGATCGGTATAGAACCATTGCTTCGCTTTTCCTAGCAAAGAGAAAGGAAAGAGACGAAGACAGATGGCTTCTTGGGTTATCCCCTTAATGGTGAAGGTGCCGCAAATCTCCAAAAATTGTTGGAGGTGAGCATTGGCATCCTCATGAGCTTTGCCATAGAACGGGCTAGCTTGGACCATCGTGATTAGAGCCGGTTTCAACTCAAAATTGAGTTGGGCATCGATCACGTCTGGTCCTATCGCTACATTAGTGGCAGAAGGAGCAGAAAACTCACGAATGGTCTTGTTGGCCATCGTGAAGATAGAACGAGATAAGAAAGAAAGAAGTTGAAGAAGATGAAGGAAAAAGATAAGAAGGACTAAGGGAAGAAAGAATGGGGTAAGATGGGATTCGCTAGCGGGAGTTTAAGTGAAGATAAATTCAACACGGACTCAACCGATACACCGATTGCCCTCCCCGGCAACGGCGCCAGAAATGCTTGTTGGTAGTTCTTAGCTACACCTAGGATAGGGTAACTAAAGTAGCTATCTACTAATGCCAAGCGGGGTTGTCAGTCCCGACACTAGTAGGAGCTAGCTAGCGAGAATGCAATCTACCAGGAGGAGATTCTGCAAGCGCACAGAACTATCATAGTAGCACTTCGCCTGGGAGTACCAGGTGTCGATTTATTTGATCCCAAGGGAAGGCTAGTGTGGTGTTTGAGTCGAGTCAAGGAGGGGATGAGAGTCGAAAAAGGGAAAAGAGAAAGGGGAGAAGGGAAGAGAAGGGATGGAAGGCTAGAAAAGAGTATATGGGTGGATAGGTAAGGATGAAATGGATGGCTAAGGTAAGGTGGATGGATAGGTAGATAAGGGGTAACTAAGGATAACTAACTACTAACTAATAACTATTCCTAGATAACTACAAAGCAAGATAACTACGAAGCAAGATAATTACGAAGCAAGGCAGGCAAAAGTCAATAAAGCAACTAAGTTGAGTTTAGTTTTATTCCTATCTTATCATGAATCGAGGCGTACTAGCCTTTACCACTTACTTAGGTTGAACGCTAGCACAACGAGCCTTACTGTTAAACTGGGCCAAATACGTGGTGGAATTCAAGGTGCACAGGGTTGTCACCACCTGCTTGCTACCACAGCTATCCGGGGGGTCTAGCCGTATCTGAAAGTAAGTCTATAACTAAGCACCACGCTTAACTATATTCTAACTATCTCTATCCTAGCTTTGATTAGAGACACCCTTGTGGACGTCAAAGCAAAAACTTGACTTAATAAGATAAACACTAAACTAACTAAGCAACCTATTGGCAAAGAACAATCACTAAGCACACTAGAGATTAACTACTATGGCTAAGTGAATTGAACTGTAGGATAGCTAGGTCACACTCAAGGTACTTGATAAAGTAATACTGAAAGTAATACTGAAGTATTACTGAAAGTAATGCTTAAAGTAATACTGAGATAAAGATAAATGTACCTGAGATACAATAGAGCAAACCAGACCAGAGACGCCGGAAATCAACCGACCTCCGATGCCAGTCGCTCGCACCCGCTTCTCTCTTAGCAAGCTCTACGCTCCTTTTACCAAGAACTTAGGCTGAGTTGTGCTAACTAAGAGCCGCGCTGTAGCGAGGGCACTAGAGCTATACTCTGTCTACTAGCTAACCTACTTGCCTAAGCTCTCTGAGCTTCTAACCTAACTCTCACTTGCTTCTCTTGCTTCTTGGGTGGTATATGAATGGGATATGAATGAAGTGATGCCTCCGGGGGGTATTTATAGCCTTGTGGAGTGAAGGGGGGTACTTATAGGGGGCAGCCAGCCGACCTAGGGTTAGGTCAGGTGGCGGGCGCCACCCCCCTACTAGCGGCCGCCAGTCCCCTGGCCGTTGGACGCATCATCACTGATCCTACGGCCTCCAGGTGGTTGTCCAAGGCAGTTTGGAGGTCGATTGAATGTCCTAGTGTTAACACATAATTTTTGCACTAGGACAAGTGGGCCAGCCCACTGCAGGTTCAGAGAAATCACCGCCTGAGGGGATTCGGCAGATGGCGGGCGCGGTCGGCTAACTTAGTAGGTTCGGCAAGGCTGTGGAGGCGACTGGTCAATAGCGAGCGAATTCGGCAATGTGATGCTGCGGTCGGCTACCTCAAGCCAAGTCGGTTTGCGTCAGAAGATGACAAATGCGGCATGTCAAGGAGACTTAGCGATAGGGGATCCCGTCATTTTAGTGCATGCCGGTTATTAAAGGAAGCTTGGAGCAAAGGCATCGTGTTTTTGATAGTTTCCTAATTTTATCGTTGTAATCGTGTCCTTCTAGGACTCAGAGTACACCAGGGTATAAATATAAACCCTGAGACTATTGTAAGGGAGGTTCACAATCAATACAACCAACCCGGCCCCGTGCCGTCTTCGAGTCCAAGTCGTGTCGTTGTGTTCTTCGAGAGGGGCCATCGATCCGTCGACCTCCGTAAGTTCCAGCAACCTTGTTATCATGTCTAGTATCGTGCGGCGGATTTAGATATGGTGCAAGTAGTCTCGTATGTTAAGCTTAGTATCGTGCGACGGATTTAAGCTTATGACGGGAAGTTTTTGCTTATGCCTTGTATCGTGCGGCGGATTGAGTCATGAGTAAAAATAGTTATCGGCTCTGTTAGATTTGGCAAATCTGATAGATTCATTAAGTTACCTTATGTTATATGTTTTATTATGTTTATTTCATCATAACACTTTTGCCCAATCTAGATACCGTTCGGTTCGGCTTTATCTTTTATAGATCTGATATGTTCTTTCACGTTTATTATTGTAAAGTCTTTTATGCAGTAGATCCATTGTTCGTAATAGCCGATTGGATCGTATCTGGATTGTCACATGGTGAGGGTTCATGCACGTTGAGTATACTTGACCTATGATAGAGCCAGGTGTCGTGCGGCAGGCGCCGGCTTTAGATTAGTTTAGTCATGCTTAGTTTGCATGTTCAATCCCCATGGACCCCAACTCGGTTGTACAACCGAGATTGGTTAAGTTTTAACTTATATTTAATACATCATGCAAGTACGATTCTCATGCAAACGTGTCGGCAACCTGTTATTCACGTAACTCTGTTCATATTGCCGAATAATCTTTAAACACTGTTGGCAGATAGCTTTCATAGCTATATGTCGTCGTAAGTGGCTTCAGGGCCGTATATTTTGGAACTGTCTGGTCATACCCGGCACGTTCCAGCTTTGTATTTAATAGTTTCTTTCCCTTGTTAGTTGCAGGGCAAACTGACTGGCACGGACCGGACTTCTGACCATCCGGGCCACGTTCGAAGCCAGCTTCTCCGGCTTGCTGTGTGATTGGCACAGTGCGTCACTTTTGGTGCCAACACACATTTTGGCACGCCCGGTGGGACACCTTTTTCCTGGGACAATGGTTGAAGTCGTTGAATCTGAAACCAGCAATAAGGCGGAGCTCGTGCGGGTGCAGTTCGCCGAGCTACCCGATGAGTACAAAGAGCAGGTGTTAACGCTTGCGCCGAATTTCCAGGCCAAGTGCTTAGAAGCCTTCTCCAAGAACAAGAGCGGAAAGGTCCGCCATCTGCATGATTTGCCGAAGCCCCGTTCAGCTCAACCCAACTAATCCCGGGGATGAGGAGGGCAGTGCCTGAAGATGACTAACATGGTCAATGAAGCTGTCTCTGGCACCATCCGCATGCATGGAGCGTTTCTCAACACCTTCCGCACCATCATGATCGCCCAATTCGGCCCCAAGGCTGACGAGCTTATGGAGGCGGAGTTTGGCCCTATAGCAGGACCACATCTATTCAACCTGAAATCACCTTACGAGGGCAGGAGCTGCTGGCGAAGAGACCCCGCCCGGGGCTCAATCAAGCGGGCTGGCCGTTCAAGAGAAACAGACGCCAGAGGGCCGATTGCCGACCATGGGTCAGTTCACGATCGGCGCCAGGGGTCAACCGCCATAGTCAACACGCAGGATCTCCCCGCAAACCTGCAGGCTCATAACTACTACGGAAACGGGTATCACGAGATGCTTGAGCCTCACAACATAGAGGGTGCCCCACATCCGGGATATGGGAAGTCGACGGCCGAAAGGACCACCGACTCTAATGTCGATGTCATGCTGGAAAAGGTGGCGGACATGATGCAACGCACTTTCGGCCTGAAGCCTAAGGCACTCATGCTTACAGGTCTTCGTTCCCTGAATGGTTCCACCGTGTGGCCCTGCCTCCCAGAGTCAAAGTACCAACAGATCTGTCCAAGTTCTCCAGTCTAGACGACACTAGCACGGTGGAGCACATCAGTCGTTATCTACTCCAGCTTGGAGAGGCCAATACCGAGGATGCTTTCAGGGTTCGGTACTTCCCGTCATCGCTCACTGGGCCGGCGTTCGCTTGGTTCACGTCTCTGCCGCCGGGCTCTATTCTCTCTTGGGCAGACTTGGAACAGAAGTTCCATACGCATTTCTACACGGGCACCAAGGAGAAGAAGTTGGTGGACATCATGTATGTGCGCCAGAGGCCAAATGAGACACCGCAGGACTACCTGCGCAGGTTTAGGGAAGTCAAGAGCCAGTGCTTCGGCATGTACCTGCCGGACGACCAACTTCCACCATTGGTCGTGGCAGGCATGCTCCCAAGCATCAGAGACAAGCTCTTCGGCCAGGAGTTTGAGGACCTGGGTCATCTCTCTCGCCGGCTGAATGAAATGACTATCCAAGCGCAAGGCTTCCGGAGGGAAGGGCGCTTCCAGAGGACAATGTCGCGGCCCAGATGTATCAGGCTTTCCTGGACGAAGCCGATGACTATACCGATGCCGAAGATGAGGTGGCCGCTGCGAGCTCAACTGGGACAAAGAGCCGACCCAGGCCAACAAGCAATGGCTACGCCAGCAGAAGGGGCATACGACTTCGACGTCACCAAGGCCGACAAGCTCTTCGAGTTTCTGGTCGCCGAAGGGAGATCAGGCTACCCCCGGATCACCCGATGCTGCGTCCTGGAGGGGTTAAGGACAAGAAGTACTGCGGCTTTCATAACACTAACACTCATTCTATTAATGATTGTCGTGTGTCAGGACAAGGATCCAGAAGGCCATCCAGGACGGACACATCAAGTTCAACAGGCAAATGAAGATCGATGCCAACCCCTTCGCCCAGAACGCGTGTTCTTCTCAGTGAACATGGTAGCTCCAGAGGATCCCAGAGGCAAGGGCAAAGTCAAAGTCCTCACCTCCGACAAGGCGCGCGAATCTGGCGCAGTGGATCCCGATCGGCAAATCACTGGCGATGAGCTCCGGCAGCGCGCCCAAGCCACGAATAGTCGATACGAGCACGGAGAGTCATCTTCCAGGCGCAGGCCTACCCACAGAGATCTCCTTAACAAGTGGCGCCGGCAAAATGAGAAAGAGCAGAGGCGTCTCCAACGCGAAGAGCGAGAATTCGCGGAGGAATACCAGCATGAAGACGGTCACACGGGAGCACCGGATCGTCTGGAGGAGAGGGCTTACCACAGAGAATAGGCCCATCGCTGGGAGCAAGAACGCCGCCAAGAGCGGGAGCAAGCTCACTGGGGCTGCCCGTTCTTCCGCCACTGCTGGAACGAAGGCTTGAAACTGCCTGCCGTCAACAACTGCCCCGAATGCAGCGATCAGTACAAGGGGTATAGGCAGGATCGGGTCAACCGCCGTCCCGTCCACGAAAGGTTGGGAGCACGCATCCCAATGGACGATCGGCGCCTAAAAATGAGAAGCCCGGGTCGGCAAGCCAAAAGATATGCCGACCAGGAGTGGGTGCACCACCAGGATGACAGCGAGGAGGCACAGCCCCGCCCATATAGGTGGCAAAAGGGCAGTGGTGCCCGCCAGGGCTCAGAAAGAGCCAGAAAAGGAGGGTGCAGCGCCTCCGAATAGGGAGTTGGAAGAAGCAGCTACCGATAGGAAGAAGCAAGAGTGGCGCCCGAAGGAAAAACCAGACGATACTGACAAAGGCGCTGACGTGGCCATGACTTTCTTCCTTCCCTGGAATTCATGGCTCCTACTGGCCAGGGGGCACAGGACGAGGCATATTCGGACTCCGACGAGGCCGAGCACGACGAGCTCGCGGCACAGCTCGTGTTGTCTCAGAAGGCAGCATTTGCCAGCCCAAGCATCGGCATTTAAAAGCCGTTGTATGTCAAGGGGTACGTCAACGGAAAGCCGCTGACCAAGATGTTTGTCGATGGCGGCGCAGCAATCAACATCATGCCTTACGCCACCTTCAGAAAGCTGGGCATGAACGATGAAGATCTGCTCAAAACGGACATGATACTCCGTGACTTTGCCGGCAATCCCTCTGACACTCGGGGTGCCGTGCACGCGGAACTGATGATTGGATCCAAGACGCTCATCACGACCTTCTTTGTCATTGATGGCAAGGGGGCATATAGCCTGCTTTTGGGCAGGGATTGGATCCATGCCAACTGCTGCATACCTTCGACCATGCACCAAATACTCATTCAGTGGGTTGGAGACAACATCGAGATTGTCCAAGCTGACGACTCGGTGAGTGTTGCTACCATTGAGCCCACTTACTGGGAATTCGACGGAGTAGATTGCTTCTCCGATCGTGTGTGGGGAGAAGGTCCTGTCAACGTCTACGGCAGGGATCAACAGCCGATCCAAGCAATCGGCTCTCAAAGCTTCTTTTAGATGGATAACCCAACCGACAACAGCGAGGGCAAACTGGGACGTGGCTTCACGTCGGCCGACGAGTTGGAAGAGGTGGATGTTGGTGACACAAGTAAGAAGAGGCCGATGTTTGTAAGTTCCAGTTTAGACCCTGATTTCAGAGTGCAACTAGTAGATCTTCTAAAAGAGTTCAAAGATTGTTTCGCTTGGGACTACACAGAAATGCCCGGATTGGATCGGTCCATCGTTGAGCATAAATTGCCGATCAAACCCGGGTACCGCCCATATAAACAACCTCCACGTAGGATCTACAAGGAGGAGGTGTTGGCCGACGTGAAAAAGGAAGTGGAAAGATTACTAGAAGCTAATTTCATTCGGCCGTGTCGATATGCGGACTGGATCTCCAATATTGTCCCGGTGTACAAGAAGAACGGGAAGATGAGAATCTGCATCGACTTCAGGAACCTCAACAAAGCCACTCCTATGGACGGTTATCCAATGCCAGTGGCCGACTTGCTAGTAGATGCTTCGGCCGGTTTTGAAATTATAAGTTTATGGACGGCAATGCGGGTTACAACCAGATCTTCATGGCTGCAGAGGACGTGGCAAAGACCGCCTTCAGGTGCCCTGGCCATATAGGTTTGTTTGAATGGATTGTCATGACCTTTGGTTTGAAAAATGCCGGTGCTACTTACCAGCGGGCCATGAATTACATATTCCATGAGTTGATCGGCAAAATCGTAGAAATCTACATTGATGACGTGGTGGTCAAGTCGGGAAGCAAAGAAAGACACTTAGCCGATTTAAGGAAGACCCTGGAGTGCACAAGGAAACACGGTTTAAAGATGAATCCAACCAAGTGTGCATTTGGGGTGTCGGCCGGGAGTTTCTGGGATTCTTGGTCCACAAAAGAGGCATCGAGGTCAAAAAGAGCATGGAAGCAATTGATAAGGTAGTGCCGCCGACCAATCTCAAAGAACTG
>CM019826.1:82322354-82366007 GCA_009763385.1 Coix lacryma-jobi var. lacryma-jobi | reverse complement strand
TGGCTTCCTTGAACACAAGAGGGCGAGTGTCCAAGAAGTCACGGTAAGAGCTGTACTGGTTGGGCTCCGGACCTTGACGTTGATGATGCTGCTGTGCAGTGTTGTTAGCGATATTGCGAAGGGTGGCCTCCATGTGCCTCTGCATTTCCTCCATATTCCTTTGGCTGCCCAAGAACTGGCCAAAGAACGCTTCTGGCGTCATCGGCGGCGGTGGGGGAGGTGGCAGATTCTCCTCCTGTCCTGCCCCTTGCCCACGTTGGCTGCGAGTGTGTGCCGGCATCTGCATATCCCATTATTAAGCAATCATTAGGCGATGTTACATCGATCATGAATAAAATACTGCGTTGTACATAATTCGAAAATTTAGCACACGACCAAGTATAATTACTCATTTCCATACAACATCACAGAATAATCGCTCAAAATTAGACACGCAAATGACGGATTTCCATAAAAGGTGCCGGATCGAAGTCCGGACTTTGTCCAAAAGCTTACATGCCATCGACCATTTAAACATAACATTAGCACATGTGTAGGGTGTTACATCACTTAGCGAGCAAGCTCAAGCTATACAAAAGAAAAACGTCTCCTAGCTAAACTAGTGCTCCGACGTCTCCAGCGGCGGATGCAGCGTCCTATGCGTCGAGGTCGATCATCGGCTCGTCAGCATGATCCTCCTCTGGTGGGGCGTCGGGACCAAGGACTTCTCCGTCCTGGGGATCCGGGACCTCAGCTGCTGGGGCGGCGGCCTCCTGCGCGGCGTGGTGCATCTGATGGACGGCCTCGTGGAGCTGGTCGATATAGGCCTGCTGTCCGTGGATCTGCTGTATCAACAGGTGGGCTCCCTCTCTGAGCTGGTCGAGCGCGGTGCGGGCCTCATCCCTCTGAAGAGCGGTAGTCAGGTACATCTGCTCTGCAACTGTCCTGGCAGTGGACTGTGCTGCTGCTGTGGTGCGGGCGTCGTCACGCTCCAGAGTGAGCTGCTGAATCCTCTCCTGCAGACAAGCAACCTCAGCGTCGAAGTCCTCCTGAAGCTTCCTCTTGCTCTGGTAGGTGGCGGTGAGGGTGAAGGACACGCTCTCGAGAGTGTGCTCCAAACTCTCACATACACCCAACAAAGCTCCGGTGGCGCTCATCGCAGGCGTCTCACAGTAGAACCTCTCCTCTGGGCTCCCTGTCAAGACTGACTCTGAAGTCTGCTTCCAGCGTAATGGGAAGAGTGATCCACGGGGAAACACTCCTGCCATCGCACTTGCCAGGTCGGCGGGGAAGCGGGCGATGATATCCTTCAGCACTAGGTATGCTGCCCTGTTGGCTCCATCCTTGGCACAAGTGCCTCTGGTGATCTCAGTCCATCCTGTCCAGTGCGGCTTGGCAGGCAAGGCTTTGACCTTGATCTCTACCATAACCAGGGAATCCTGCCCGTAGATCTCCTTCTGCCAGGAGTACTTGGGCTCCTGCCCTTCCTCATAACCCACTGCCTGCAAAATCCTCCAAAGGATCGTCGGCAACCCAAAGTAGGTCAGGAACGTCCTCCGGGTCAGCTTGGTGGCCAAGCGATGACGCGGAACTCCTCTGCCTCCGGTGGCCTTGCGAGCAGTCAACTTGGTCCGGGCCATCTGTAGAAACAAAGGGTTTCGAACTCTCGTGAGACGGATATTAAGTTGGCAAATTTTATAACAAAAGAGACAACTTTTAAATTAAGGGGAGGTAATGTAAATGCATGAATATAAACATGATGTATGATCGTACTTACGTTCTCACTCACTAATAATGACTAGTAAGTCCTAACGTTCTAGTCGGTGGCAAGAACGATCTCTCATGCGTTAACTACACGTTCTACTCGATCGCATAGTTAGCGTACCTGCAGAAGATTCATTTCAGCCCAAAGAAATTCCCAATGATAAAACAATTCAGTATTGACCAGTATGCGCAAAATACATAAAGGTCAACACAAACACCATGCACCAATAGAAATCACCCTTAAAATCATTGATACCCTCATATGTGTCCGCGTAAAGCTCGCACATACTTGGTATAAGAATCCCTTGCCTAGACCGACGGTTGGACGGTCATGCTCTCATATCTCACAAAATCATTTTATGCATGTTTTCGCAATCGACACATTCTCTTTTCCCTCGAGAATGGACCAGCAAATAAAGATCCAGCATGAACAAATCCCTGAACCCTGTTAGCAGTTAAGCCACCTGAATCCTAGTATAGGGCTTAAGGACGAGACTGGGCACACTTAGTAATTGAAAATAGTTTCAAAATAGTTTTGAAATACCCATTTTAGTTCGAAAATAACTCTTTACTAGGATAATCTCTTGAACCATGCTCCGATACCAAGCTGTGGCGGAACCGTCCTGATTATAAGAGCTCAAGTATTATCTTGGCCAAATCCGTCTGACTTCGACTGATACTTGAACCCATACAACCCCGGTAGTCCGGAAATCTCGAAGGATTTCTAACACCATACATCAAACAGGATCGCATCGTTCAAGGATTACATTCGTAAAGATACATCATAACGAAAACGAAACCGAATTTAAAATATCAGAGTGCGAATTTAAAATGGAGTTATTACAATCCGAATTTTAAAAGTGCGGAAGCTGAAATAGTTTGAAACACGACCACTACACATGTGGTCCAAATAAAACCTTGTTTGATAAATCCACTCAACACGACTCACTCCTCCCTTTTTCAGATAATGTGCCACTAACAGTCTTGGTCCAGCAAAAGAAAAGGGGAAAGCTTCTGGACGACCCTGCCCTGGGCCTACTCCTCATCACCTTCCACCGGGTAGAGGCAGTGCTTACAATAGCCAAAGTAGACCTGGCCATCTGCAACAAACGGGATAAACCCTGAGTACGGGAATGTACTCAGCTAGACTTACCCGTCCAACTGAAAATAAAGACACCAAGGGTATGCACGGCCTTTTCGGGTGGAGCTGGGATCTTTTAGTTGCGAGAAGCTCAAGTTCAGATAGGAAGTAATTAGTGATAAAGATGAGCTGCCATTTTTAGACCTATTCCTTAATTCTAGGTTTTTCACCTGTACTAGAGCACTCACTTGAATCTACCACTCAATAATATAACCATATCCAGTTGACTTATCCACATTTTAGTTGAACCTTTATTCATTACATGGAGTTGTATCGTGGTGAAGCTCGCCATAGTTTCCCACTAACCGGGGGAGACGGCGACTCGAATCGAATTCCAAATCAGCTGATGAAAGACCTTTAATACCAGCCCACACTTTCCCCGTCGGGTCCATGCATTGGGCAACCGCTCGACGCTTGTTCGTGGTGGTAATCGTCGCGGTTCAAGCACGGACCGCCCAATCAGAGTCTGGCGATGGCCTCACGCGGCAGATCGCAACTTCCGTACTAGAGGGCACGACACGGGTTGAAACCGGCCCGAACAGCTTCTAACCGGCTTTGGGGTCGATGATTACAGCACCGACATATCCCTAAGTAAAAGGGCGCGTTCAAAAATGAACGAGGGCCAACATCGATACAAACCTACACGATCCAACGGATGGACTGCCCCAAGTTTCCGAACTTGTGCCCTGCCATCCCGTTGACCGTATTTCATTACTACTCAGGTTCTTTTCCACGATAGCAAATATAGCCAACCGTGATCCGGTAAATACCCCTCCGGGTATTACGGAAACATCCTTAACTACCACTTTTATTAAGCAGGCTAAGCAATTCTACATTGTAACTAAAAAAACAGGATAACAAGGTAGATATTAATCAATAATCAAGGAATGGTAATGCAGCAAGTAGGATTCATTTCAACTCCTAGACCTAATGCATCACAATATAAAAGGACTCAAGTAATCTTAATTGCAAAAGATAGGAGACTTAGAATGCTCCGGGGCTTGCCTTGAGTGAAGACTGCTGCCTCGTGAGAGGGGCACTCAGGTAAGTTAGGGTCGTGGACGGGGTCGACTTCCTCTGGCTGCTGCAACTCCTGGATCTCCGGCTCGGCGTTTAGCTCCTGCTCTTGGTGGGGCTCCGGCGGGGTCGATCCTATTGCGTGCGATGAATATATATTTAAATAAATGCGGTGCAAGATGAAGGTGACACGAAAAGAATAATACTTGCAAACCAACAAAGTCAACTTTGTTGAATCACTTTTGACCTTGAGGTAATTACTTAATTATTTCGTAAAACAAAATCTGGTTATTCACTCTTTTTCTTATTTAAATTAAACCAAAGAAACTCCGATTGAACTGCAAGTGCATCTTTCTGGACTCAGAAAAAATCCACAAAAATTCCAGAAAGTAAACAACACTTGTTGGACTTTACTGAACAAGTTTCAGCCAAAAAATAAACTATAGAACTGCAGATACAAAAATGACAAGCAAACTGCCCAAAAAGGTGCTTTGAACTACAACCCTACTGTAAAAGGGTGCACAACTCTATTTTATATTTTTCTTAGACTCTTCATGGCATACAGAGACTGGACAACAATTCCCATATTTTATTTCAACCTATAAAACACCTTAACACTTTTTTTTCTAAGAAATCAGCAAAAAGGAACTTTTAACCATAACAGGAACTCTTTTCATAAGAACAGTACTTCATATAATTTTCACAGGCACCAAACATAACAAAGAACCTATACAAATTTTCCCATGAATTAACTCCATCAGAAAACACTTAATTCCATTTATCCCAACAAAAGCATGTACACGGAAATAAATGAAAACAGTAAAATAACTGCTATCAAAAATACATTCATACTTTTCCATGATAGATCTACTCATAAACAAGCCAACAAAACTGAAAGTAGACTTATAAATCATGTTGTACAAAAATAACAAGCATCTTCTGGAAATTAAAACTAAAAGAAAAACATTTGAATTTCTCCCGGCTGGCTACGTGCACCCGGTCCATGGACCAGCGAGTGGCTGACGCGCGGGGCCCGTGGGTCAACGGGAACCCACCCTGGCTCGAGCGCACGGCGGTAGGTGATCGGCCGAGGCCTGGCTCGAACGAGACCGCACCCGAGGTTTCGCTCGAGGCCTAGCTCGAGGCCGAGGCCTGGCTCGAACGAAACCGCACCCGAGGTTTCGCTCGAGGCCTAGCTCGAGGCCGAGGCCTGGCTCGAACGAGACCGCACCCGAGGTTTCGCTCGAGGCCTAGCTCGAGGCCGAGGCCTGCTCGAGGGCTCGGTCGAGACGGAACAACATTAGCCCGTCCGAGGCCTGGCTCGAGGCTGAGGCCTGGCTCGAGGGCTCGGGCGAGACGGAAACAAACACGCCCGTCCGAGGCCTGGCTCGAGGGCTCGGGCGAGACGGGAAAACAAACGCCCGTCCGAGGCCTGGCTCGAGGGCTCGGGCGAGACGGAACAGGGGAGAGGTTTGACCGTCGATTCCTCGCCGTCGGTGAGGTCGCCGGCGGGGAAGCTAGGCTTGTGAACTCACCTCGACGAGGCGCATCGAGTGGTGTAGGTGGTTTGGCTAGCGGATGGCCGGAGTGTGCCGGCGGCGAGCGGCAGCGCACGGAGGCGGCGGTGACGCGCGACTACGCCATCTTCGGCGGTCGCCGGTGAAATTGGGGGAGGTAAAAGCTCGAGTGAACCCTAAGGAGCGAAGCTACGGGGTTGGTTTGGCTCGGGTGGCTCCAGAGGAGCCTGGCCACGAGCGAGGTCTGCGGCGGCGCCCATAGCGCTCGGCCGAGGAGAAGAGTGCGATAGGGAGCGGTAGCGTTGAAGCTCGTCGGTGTTCTTACCTTGCCTTGACTCGGTGAAGGTCGAGGATGAAGAAGAGGGGCAGTGGTGCTCGGGTCGGCGAGGAACAGCGTCGCGGACTCAGCGGTGGTGATGGCGTCCGCGGCGGCGCTCTCCGATCTCCGGCGTTGGTGGGGCTCGAGAGGTGGTGCAAGCGGGAGCACCGGGTGTCCGAGGTGTAGACGGAGTGGTGTGCGAGACGAATCGGGTGATGGTGCTCCGGTGAGGCCGGAACACGGCGGGGCTTTTGCGGCGATGGTCGCGGTGAGCGGGGATGTGTTCGGCGTGTTCGTGGGAGAGTGAGGGAGAGAGCGAGAGTGAGAGCGGGCGAGTGAAATGGCGGTGGGGAGAGGGGAGTGCGGTGCGCTCGGGGTTTTGATCGGCTAGACCGGCCGGTGGTCGTGGCGGGGCCGGCGACGGGACGTCGCGGCAGCAGCGGCGCGGTCGGCGAGGCGAGCGCGGAGCGGGCGAGGCGGATTGTGGCGTGATCGGGTGAGCAAAGATCTCGCGGGGAGTGGGCGAGGAGGATTCGCGGCAGATGCGTGCCGCCACGCGGCGGTTGCGGCCGGCGTACGGCGCGGCCGTCAGCGGCGTCAGCGCGCGGCGCGCGCGGCGAGGCCGGCGCAGCAGGCGAGGCGGAGCGGGAGAGGGCAAGCAAGATAGCTAGCGTGCTTGGGCGGAGGAGATCAGGCGACGATAGGCGGACGCGGATCCTCGGCAGGGAAAAACGGCCACGTGGCCGCGTCGCCGGCGTACGGCGCGGCCGCGGGTCGGCGAGCGGCGAGCAGCGCGCGCGGGCGAGCGCGGGCGAGGCTGGGCAAAAAGGCCAGATGGGCCGAAGGGGTGGCACCGGGAAAAAAAAAATGTTTTCCTTTTTCTTTTTTCCAAATTCTTTCAAACTTTGACCACTCAAAACAGTTTCAAAAATCTCCAAACTAGGTCTTGACCAAAATACAAAAGTTGCCCAAAATATTGTTCTCTACAACCTTCATATAAGACACTTTTTCTGAAAACCATTTTTAAATCCTCTACATAAAGAAAGCCAAATAAATAAACAAAAGGCAACAAGCACTCATATGCACATGCAATGATGCAATGCATTGCTTATGCTCCCTTAGTAGCTAATGAAGTTCCTAATGCAGTGCTTGACACTAGGGTGTCACATGCCGGAGAGGCTCGAGGTCCCCGCGTGGGGTCTCGAGGCGTGGTGTTCGGCTGTGGGGGGCTCGAAGGGTGGTGGAGCGCTTGCCCGAGGCCTGACGTGGAGGGCTCGGGAAAGACAGAAAACGATCGCTCGCCCGAGGCCTGGCTTGGAGGGCTCGGCTCGGCGGGCCAGCGTTGTAGGCCTCAGAGGGTCAGCTTTTTAGGGGGCTAGACTAGTTAGGTCGGTTATTAATTGGTGTTCCAGGTTTAACCTATTTGTTTGCGTCTATCGGGGGTACCCCTTTTGCGGACCCCCGACAGTTTGGTTGGTGGATTCCGGCTGCTCGAGGCACATGACTAGAAACGCCAAGTGGTTCTCCAGTCTTAGTCCGGTCGCCGGAAAGGAGTTTATCACCTTCGGCGACAACAGCAAAGGTAAGGTGTTGTCTCGTGGGTCTGTGCGAGTTAATGAGCATTTTGTGTTGCGCGATGTTGCTCTTGTTTCCAACTTGCATTTTAACCTTATTTCTGTTTCGCAACTTTTCGATGATGACTATGAGATTCGTGTTAAACCGAATCTCAGTTGCATTTTGGATCCTTAGGGCAATCTTGTATGTGTGATTTCGCCCTTTGGAAAAGTCTTTCGTGCGGATTTCTCGGAGTCGTTTGGAATTTCTCGTTGTCTTTTGGCTGGACCTTCCTCCTCTGATCTTTGGAAGTGGCATAGGAGACTAGGTCACCTGAGCTTCGACTTGCTTGCAAGACTTAGTTCACTTGACTTAATCCGAGGATTGCCCAAGTTATCCATGGAGAAGGATCTTGTTTGCCATTCTTGTAGACATGGGAAGATGGTAGCCGCTCCCCACCATCCAGTGACTCAGGTCATGACTAAGCGCCCGGGAGAGCTTTTGCACATGGACATTGTTGGTCCGGCTCGGGTGAGCTCGGTTGGGGGGAAGTGGTATGTGCTTGTTGTTGTTGACGATTTTTCGCGATATACGTAGGTCTTCTTTTTGGCTGAGAAGACCGAGACTTTCTCCTTTGCTCGCAATCTGATTTTGCGTCTTCAGAATGAGTTCCCTTTGAACTCAATGCGAGCAATTCAGAGTGTACTTTTTGGCTGAGAAGAATTCGGATTTTGAGAAGTTTTGTAACTCTTTGGGTTTAGAGCATCAGTTTTCTTCTCCCTACACACCGCCTCAGAATGGTGTTGTAGAAAGGAAGAATCGGACCCTTGTAGAGATGGCCAGGACGATGCTCGATGAGCATAGGACTCCTAGGCGATATTGGGTCGAAGCCATGAGCACTGCATGCTATATTTCAAATCACATTTTTCTTCGAGCCTTCTTGAAAAAGACTTCTTATGAGTTGCGTTTTGGAAAACTCCCCAAGGTAAGTTATTTTAGAGTTTTTGGTTGCCATTGTTTTATACTCAAAAAGGGCAACTTGGACAAGTTTGAGTCTCGTTCTTCTGACGGTGTGTTTTTGGGTTATGGGACTCACACTCGAGCTTATCGTGTACTTAACCTTGACACTAACCGAGTCATGGAGACATCCGATGTCACCTTCGACGAGACCATGGTTTGTCCTTCTTCTCGTTTTGAGCGTGCAGGTGATCATGAGGTTGGCGAGCCTCTTTTCGATGATGAAGAAGAAGGTGCTGAAGGCATGGATGACCCAGCACCTCCTCCTCCACCTGCTGTGCCGCAAGGAGCGGCTTCTACTACGACTCACGGCCCCGACACGTCTTCTTCCTCGGGGCCGTGGGATCCGCCACCTCGAGCGGTACCTTTTGTACCCGAGGAGGCACCAGCTGCTGTTGAGAGGGAGGCCACTTCGGCTCGGGAGACGCCACGACACATTCAGCGCCAACACCTGCCTCAGCAGATGATCGGCAGCATCGACGAACGCGTCACTCGGTCGAGGTCACAACAAATCTCTCACTTTGCTCATTTTGCATTTGTTGCTGATTTTGAACCCCGAGATGTTGGACACGCTTTGACGGATCCGGATTGGGTCAATGCCATGCATGAGGAGTTAGAAAACTGAGAGAAATCGGGTTTGAGTTCTAGTGTCTCCACCTTCTGAGTGTCATCCAATTGGGACAAAATGGGTTTTCAAAAACAAACAGGGAGAAGATGGCCATGTTGTGAGAAACAAGGCCAGACTCGTAGCCCAGGGATATAGTCAGAAGGAGGGGATAGACTATGAGGAGACTTTTGCTCCTGTAGCTCGTTTGGAGGCTATTAGGATACTCTTGGCTTTTGCTGCATCCAAAGGTTTCAAACTTTTTCAAATGGATGTCAAGAGTGCCTTCTTAAACGGCTACATAGAAGAGGAGGTGTATGTTAGACAACCCTGTGACACCCTAGTGTCAAGCACTGAATTAGGAACTACATTTATCCACTAAATGCATAAGCAATGCATGGCATCATTTCATGTGCATGAGAGTGTTTTTGCCTTTTGCTTATTTACTGGATTTTGGATTTCTATTGGACTTGATGGTTTAAGTGGATTTCTGTCTTGGCAAATAATTTTATAAAATAAAGAATTTTGAGTAAAAAATTTTTCTTGTTAACATTTTGACCTAGTTCAAATTTGTTAAGCAAATAAAAACAAGGAAAACAAAATGATTTATGTCTCAAAATTGGGTTTTGTTTTTGTGGAGAGTTTAAAAGTGCTTTTTGGCAAAAATGTTCTACATGAAAGTTGTAGAGAAAATTGTTTTGAGCAACTTTTATTTTTGGGTCAAAATCTAGTTTGGAGTTTTTGAAACTGTTTTTGAATGGTCAAAGTTTGAAAAATTTTCGAAAAAAGAAAAAGGAAAAGAATTTTTCCCGCGCCCTCACTTCCGGCCCAGTTGGCCTTTCGGCCCAAGCCCAGCCGCGCGCCGCTCCCGCCCGCACTCGCCGCGCGCGCGCCGCGCTGCGCCGGTCGCCGACCGTGCCGCACCGTACGCCGGCGTCCGCGCCACGTGGCCGCCAGCGCCTGCCCCGGATCCCGCTCGCCCTATCGCCGCGCGATCTTCTCTGCCCGATCACACAAGCTATCTTCCCCGGCCACTCCCGCTCTGCCTCGCCTGCCGCGCCCGCTCGCCGCGCACGCCAGCGCCTGCCGCTGCCGCACGCGCCGCTCGCCGGCCGTGGCCCCCGCCACGACCCCCGGCCGGCCACGACCGAGCAAAACCCGAGCACCCCTTCGATCTCTCTCTCAACCGCACACACACCCCACTCACTCACTCTCGCTCTCCCTCTCCCTCTCTCGCGAGCGCTCGTGGTGAGCACCGAGCCGCCGAGACCACCACCGCAACCACCCCCCTTCACCGTTCCGGCCTCACCGGAGCGTCTCCCTCCGATTCCTTCCGCACACCGCTCCGCCTCTCCGTTGCACACGCGGTGCGCACGCTTCCACCCCCGGCCGACCATCCCCGACGCCGGAACGCGCCGTGCCTCCGTCGGCCGCCGTCCGCCACCGCGGAGCCGGCGTCATCGTTCCGCATCAACTGAACCTCCGTCGAGCCCCTTCTTCTCCGTCGAGCCCCTTCACGTCAAGGCAAGGTGAGAACACCTTCCCACCTCAACGCTACCACCCTCTAGCCCCTCTTCTCCCCCGACCGAGCGCCGCCACTGTCCGCTCGCGTGGTCAAGCCCCTCCGGTGCTTCCCGAGCCTAACCAACCGCCTAGTCACACTCCCTAGGGTTCACTGAGCACGATGCACACTTTGATTTGGCCGGCGACCGCCGGAAACGGCGTAGCCGCGCGTCCCCGCCGCCGCTGTCCGCCGCCTGCTCGCCGCCGGCGAGTTTCGACCATGCGCTAGCCAAACCAACCCCACCTCTCGGTTCGCCTCGTCGTAGGGATCATGATGAGCCCGGTCCCACCGCCGGCGACCTCACCGTCGGCGAGAAATCGGCGGTCAAAGCCGCTCCCCTGTTCAGCTGTCACTGACTGCTGGGTCCCGTTGACCAGCAGGTCCCATGCGTCAGTCGCTCACGGTCCATGGACCGGGTCTATGCGAGTTGGGCTGGAGATTCAAATATTTTCCTTTTTGTTTTTAATTTCCAGAAAGGCTTGTTATTTTTGTGTAGCACGTTTTAAAAGTCCAAAGGAGGTGCTTTTAGTTTTGTTAGCTTGTTTATGAGTAGATCTATCATGGAAAAATATGAAAGTATTTTTGGTAGAAGTTTTTATTACTGTTTTTATTTATTTTAGTTTATATGCTTTTGTTGAGATAAATAGTTATATATGTTTTCTGGTCAAGTTAATTCATGGAAAAATTTGTGTAGGTTTATCATCATGATGTGTATCTGTCAAAAATGTATGAGGCACTGTTTATGTAGAAAAGTTTTTTGTTATGGGTTAAAGTCCTTTTTGGCTGATTTCTTGGAATAAGTATTAAGGTGTTTTATGTGTCAAAATAAAATATGGGAAAAATTGTGCAGTCTCTGTATGTGATGTTCAAGCTAAGAAAAACGTTAAGCATAGGCTGTTGTATGAAAAAATGTGAAGTTACTGTATAAATGTACTTTTCTGTATGTTTCTTTGGAAATTCATGTAGGAAGTAATATAATGTTTCTGTTCATGGAAATTCCTTGATAAATATGAAATATGGAGTAGAATCTGGGAAAAATATGAAACTGAGTTTAACACCCTTTTCCAGTAGGGTTGTAGTTCCGTTAGGTTATTTTGGAATAGATTTGTTAATTTTGTGTAGGTTTGTGTATTTATGCTCTGACAGTAAATTTTCTACAGTAGAATGTTTATGAGTAGATAAAGCCAGGAAAATTATGAAATCTGCTGTTTGACACGTTTTGTGTGAAAAGTTAGTTCAAAGCACTTTTTGAGCAGTGTATTTCATCTTTTTGTAGCCGCTGTTCTATATTTTATTTCTTGCTAAAAATTGTTCAGTGAGATTCAGTTAGTAATAGCTGCTTTCTGGAATTTTTGTGGATTTTTCTGATTTCAGAATAATGCACTTGCAGTTCAAACCTGAGTTTCTTTTGAAATATTAAATAAGAAATAATTGAATTAACAATTTTGTTTTGCAAGGTAAATAAGTATTTACCTCAATGTCAAAAGTGGTTCAACAAGTTGGTTTTGTTGGTTTGCAAGAAGTAATACTTTTCATACCAACATCTCGCATCTTGCATTATTTAATTATGTACCACATTGCATAATAGGATCGACAGTCTCGGAGCAAACCCCGGAGCAGGAGGCAAGCGCCGAACAAGAGATCCCGGAACTGCATCAAGCCGAGGAGGTCGACCCCGGACAGGAAACTAACTTGCCCGAGTGCCCCTCCCACGAGGCCTCGGTCTTCACTCAAGGCAAGCCCCGAAGCATCCTTAAGTCTCCCAGTTTTATAATTAAATTACTTGAGTACTTTTATACTGTGATGCATTAGGTATAGGAGTTGATTGAATCCTATTTTGTTGCATTATCTTTCCTTGATTATTGATTAATATCTACCTTGTTATCCTGTTATTTATTTACAATATAGAATTGCTTAGCCTGCTTAATAAAAGTAGTAGTTAAGGATGTTTCCGTAATACCCCTGGCGGGTAATTACCGGATCACGGTTGGCTATATTTGCTATCGTGGAAAAGAACCTGAGTAGTAATGAAATACGGTCAATTGGAAGGCAAGGCACCAAGTTGGAACTTGGGGCAGTCCGTTCGTCCGTTGGATCGTGTAGGTTTGTATCGATGTTGGCCCTCGTTCATTTTTGAACGCGCCCTTTTACTTAGGGATATGTCAGTGCTATAATCATCGACCCCGAAGCCGGTTAGAAGCTGTTCGGGCCGGAATCAACCCGAGTCGCGCCCTCTAGTATGGAAATGCGATCTGTCGCGTGAGGCCACCGCAGGTTCCAATTGGGCAGTCCGTGCTTGAACCGCGACGATTACCACCACGAACAAGCATCGAGCGGTTACCCAATGCATGGACCCGACGGGGAAAGTGTGGGTTGGTATTAAAAGTCTTTCACCAGCTGGTTTGGAATTCGATTCGAGTCGTCGTCTCCCCCGGTTAGTGGGAAACTATGGCGAGCTTCACCACGATACAACTCCATGTGATGCTTAAAGGTTCAACTAAAATGTGGATAAAGTCAACTGGATATGGTTATATTATTGCTTGTTAGACTCAAGTGTGTGTAGTAGTTCAGGTGCAAAACCTAGGATAAGAGATAGGACTAAAAACTGATAGCTCATCTATGTCATTAATACTCCTTATCTTAATTTGAGCTTTTCGCAACTAAAAATCCCAGCTCCACCAAAAAGGCCTTGCATACCCTTGGTGTCTTTATTTTCAGTTGGACGGGTAAGTCTAGCTGAGTACATTCCCGTACTCAGGGTTTATCCCGTTTGTTGCAGATGGCCAGGTGTACTATGGCTATTGTAAGCACTGCCTCTACCCAGTGGAAGGTGATGAGGAGTAGGCCCAGAGCAGGGTCGTCCAGAAGCTTACCCTTTTCTTTTGCTGGTCTGAGACTTCTAATGGCACATTACTTGAAAAAGGAGGAGTGAGTTGTGTTGAGTTGGAGTTATCAAACAATGTTTTATTTGGACCACATGTGTGGTGGTCGTGTTTCAAAAACTTATTTAAGCTTCCGCACTTTAAATTCGGTATTGTAATAACTTGGTTTTAAATTCGCACTCTGATGTTTTAAATCCGATTTCGTTTATCTGTGATGTATCCTCTCGAATGTAATACTTGAACGATGCGATCCTGTATGTTGTACGATGTTGAAATCCTTCGAGATTTCCGGACTACCGGGGTTATATGGCTTCAAGTGCGGGTCGATGTCAGACGTAATTGACTAAGACGGTACTTGAGTCCTTATAATCAGGACGGTTCTGCCACAAACCCCCCGGTTTCGAAAATCCCAAGTTTCCAAACCATGTCTTTAAGCTTCACAAAGCTTTGTATGGTTTGAAACAAGCCCCTAGAGCTTGGTATGATAGGTTGAAAACCTTTTTGCTTGCTAAGGGTTTTAAAATGGGATGTGTAGATAAAACGCTCTTTCTCCTCAAGCAAGGCACTGATACTCTCTTGATCCAAATTTACGTGGATGATATCATTTTCGGTGGTTCTTCTCACGCTTTGGTTGCCAAGTTTGCAGATACTATGAGCAGGGAATTTGAGATGAGCATGATGGGCGAGTTGACGTTTTTCCTCGGATTGCAAATCAAGCAATCTCGAGAGGGAACGTTTGTGCACCAGGGTAAGTATACCAGAGACATTCTGAAGAAGTTCGATATGGGTGAGGCCAAGCCTCTTCCAACACCCATGTCGACCACGACGGCCCTGGATGCGGACAAGGATGGAGAAGCTGTGGACCATAAGGAGTACCGGAGTATGATCGGGTCGCTGATGTACCTGACGGCGACACGCCCGGACATTCAGTTCGCGGTGTGTCTTTGCGCGCGATTTCAGTCGTCGCCGCGCACCTCTCACCATCAGGCGGTCAAGCGCATTATGAGGTACTTATCCTTCACTCCAGAGTTTGAGATTTGGTATTCTGCTTCCTCCACCCTCTCCCTTTGCGGTTATTCCGATGCCGATTTTGCTAGTTGCCGGATTGAGCGCAAGTCCACTTCTGGGACTTGCCAGTTTATTGGTTCTTCTCTTGTTTCGTGGTCCTCTCGCAAGCAGTCTAGTGTCGCAAGCAGTCTACCACGGAGGCTGAGTATGTTGCTGCGGCTAGCTGCTGTTCCCAGTTACTCTGGATGATGGCCACTTTGCGTAATTTTGGTCTGAGCTTTTCTCGTGTTCCTTTGCTTTGTGACAGCACGAGTGCGATTAGCGTTGCTAAGAACCCCGTGCTGCACTCGAAGACCAAACACATTGATGTGCGCTTTCATTTTCTGCGAGACCACTATGAGAAGGGTGATATCGACCTTCGCCATGTCGATACTCATCATCAGTTGGCTGATATTTTCACCAAGCCTTTGGACCAATCAACTTTTAATCGGTTGAGAGGTGAGCTTGGTGTGTGTTTCCCCTTTTAGATGGGGGAAACATTTTGGCTCTTGTATGATACACTGATTTTGTGTTTTTCAGTTGTTATCTTCTCTTTTCTCTGTATTCTTCATTGCATCTTTGCATTTTCATCTTGCATATTTACATTCCGAGCTTCATGTGTATAATCTTTAGAATGTAACTATGCTCTATGTAGTCTTTGCTCCGATGCTTTATGATGATGTTGTAGCTTATGCTCTTTCTGATCACTGATATATGTTGTGAGCAGAGCTATTTTATGAATGGTGAACTTGCTTAATGAACTTAAAACTTGCAAATGTTCACCATTGAGATATGCAACTAGCATGTGTAGGATGTGTTGAGTTCACTCGTGCTTTTCATATATGCTAGGTTGCTATGTCTCTTGAATTGAGTCATTCACTTGCTTGGTATGTTCATATCCTGTTTAAAATCTGAACCAAGTTAAGTGAATTGGAAAGATCGAGATGGGATTGCTTGTTAGCACCTCACAGTTTCGAGACTGTTTCTCATTGCACTTTGAGTTGAACTTGAGCTGTGTAGTGTATGACCGAAACTGTTGCTTTAAGCTTCTGATTGCTTTTGCATAGGCTTCGCACAGTTGAAAAGTTAGGCAATAACAAGCTTTCAACCTCTCGCAATTATATGCTGAAATTTAAACTTGTGTAATTTAACCGCTGCAACTCCGATAAAATTTGGATACACAAGTCTATGTTTCATTCTATAGCATGATGATTGAACTATGCTAGGGGTAGTTCACCTTGTATACATGGTTAACACTTGTTTGACTTCCTGTCTATACATGTCTTGTGCTATTTTGATGGTGAATACCTTTTTGGCTGAAAACTGCTCTTTTTGCTCTCATGTTCATATTGAGTATCTCGTGATCAGGTTGAGCCTTTGCTAGCATTCTGTACATTTTATGAGTCATCGTATCAGAACTCTGTAGAGCATCTTTGCACTCTCTTGATTATACTCCTGAAGCCGCTAACTTGCATTTTGACTCATATGCATTTTGAAGGGAGTTTTTCTGTCAAGGAGGAGCATTTTTACTTGATCAGTGCATTTTCAACTAAGGGGGAGAAAATTCTGTCAAATCATGTGTTCCCTGAGGTTGTGTGCACTATCGGAGGGGGAGCTTGCTCATGTTGAGAGCTTTGAAATTTCCAATTGATTCGGAGCGCTTTTGATTGGTTCAGAGCGTTTTCGCTAGTCGTGTAGAGCCTTTGCCTCTTTCTTGAGGGACTAGCATTCGCCTTTCAGATTTTCAATTGGTGTCGAGCTTTTTTTTTGTTCTTGAGTTTCGATTGTTACTTGCTAGCGGTGTTGAGCCTGTTCTACCTCTTCTTGAGGGCTAGCTTTGCTTTGCTTAGTTGCGTCGAGCCGTTGCCCATGTCTTTGGGGACCAAGTTGTCTTGCTCTTTCCATTTGACCTTCTTCGGCTTTGCTATGCTTTTGGGTCATTTGGTCGAGTTCTCTCTCCTTCCTCCTTCCTTCTTCTGTTTCCATTATGATTTGTGTTGGTAGTTGACAATGCACTCATCAAGGGGGAGCTTGCGAATACATGAGTGTATGTCGAGTCTCTGAGTGATGAGTGATTGTCAACTGGGATGATGCGCTTGTTCTTTGGCTTGTGTTGTGCAGGTGTCGAGCACGGATGCAATGATCAAAGGCAAGGTGAAGGTCAAGTAGAGACGTGTCGTGCCGAGGGACCGAGAGTGGCGAAGGGTGGACGTGAGGGTTGGACTGAGGGACCGGTGGCCCGAGGATCAGCTGTGGTGGCTGACAACCTGGGACAGCGACGAGCGAAGACTTGCGGTCATGTGTTTCCTGAGTCGAGGACTTGGGGACGCGTGTCGGTGGACGGGGTGCACGGGCGGTGCATCCCCTCTACAGCGTCGGTTTGGTGGTAGAGCCAGAGAAAAACCATCGGGTGGACGGTTTCCAGGTTTGGGCCTCAAAACCTGGGTGCGGATGGTTTCCGAGTTTGGCCACAAAACTCAGGCTGAGGACGGTTTCCAGGTTTGGGCCTCAAAACCTGGGTGCTGCGGGTTTGCTGAGTTTGGGCCTCAAAACTCAGGCCTTGATGGCTGGTTTCCCGGTTTGGGCCTCAAAACCGGGGGTTGGCGTGAAAGCCTGGTTTCCCAGTTTGGGCCACAAAACCGGGGGTGCAGAGCGAGGGCGGCACGTGGCGGCAATCGGGAGGTTGCGTCGAGGCAACGCTACGAGTTGTGCGGGCGTGGCCGTCAGATCACCACCTACCGCGAGTTGGTCCAGAATAACCCTAGGGTTTAGCTGGTTCGCTCTGTAATTAGTTGAGGGGTAGAGTAGGAAATAGAATTAGGATAAGTAGAGGGAGACACCCTCCTCCCTTCCTATCTCAGTTATTTGCTATTTTGCCTTCTAGGTTTTCCTGCTCTCCCTCTCCTCTGCTGTAGCGAACTGAGATCCACAGAGAAGAGAACAATACCTCTGTGTCCGTGAGATTTTGAGGAAGTGAGACCGTAATCTCACTGTTGTAGTGTGTGGTAGCCACACGGTTGCAAATTTGTGGTTGTGATTCGCGTTTTGTTCGTGTTCTTCGCGGAATCCTTTTTCTCCACGTTTGTCCCGTTGATCGATCTCTTTGCTTGGTGCGTCTCTTTCAAATCCGTTTGAACCAAGATGTTCTAGATCGTGAGGCACTACTTTCCACCAAAGGAATTGTCCTCTAACCTCACGAGCTAGTAGATCGGTCGATTTTCGTTTCGGGTCAAGTTTTTCTCCCTTCCCCCGAAATTCTTCGATTCATCGATTTGGAGTTAGGTTCGAGCCATGATCTCTTAGAGATAGCTCACTATTCTCCTTGTGACTCTTCTCACCCTAGAGGATTTGTTTTAGGTGAGTTTGAGTCGAATCGGTGGACAAACCGTGCTGCTGCGGGGTGACCGGACGCTGACTAGGGACGACCGGACGCTAGGCAGTGAGTCCGGTCGTTGAATGTTTGCACTGTGTATTTCTGGATCTTGACCGGACGCTCAGTCTCATTCTGACCGGACTCGACCCTGTTCCTGTTCACGGTGTTTGTCGTTTGTGACCGGACGCTTGGCTCCTGACCGGACGCTCAGTCTCAGAGAGTCCGGTCCAACACAGAGAGCTCCCAAATCGAGTTCTGCTTGACCGGACGCGTCCGGTGGTCAGTGACCGGACGCAGGCAGAGTCCGGTCAGTACTGATTTGCACGTTTTCGTTCGCAGTTTGTTCGTCCGGCTTTCGATTTGAGATCCGCTTGTTGCGTTGGATTCCTGACTTCGTGCTCTACTGAAATCGGGCTTCTCGCTTTACAACATAGCCTAAATCCCCCTCGCGTTGCTCAGGGGAGGTTGAGGTTACCCAAAGTTCATCCTGTCACTAGTTGACCTACGTGAACTTGGACGAGGGATTTTTGTGGTGCCTCGCTGTGATCCTAGGGATCATCCACCCTCTTCCAAGGGTCGTGAGCATCACGGTTTCGGTCGAAGCTTCTTGGGGTTGATTTTCGGGACAAAGGCTTAAAGTTTCTGAAAAGAAAATTGAAGCTCTCATTCACCCCCCTCTGGTCGCTTTCTGATAGCATCTTCGGTCCTTCAATTGGTATCAGAGCAGGTTAAGGATCTTCCACCTTAGCCGGTTCCAGATCCACAGAAGGCGACATGGACCGCGGCGTGGGCAAACCGCCGTTCTTTGATGGGACGGACTATGCGTATTGGAAGATACGCATGTCGGCCTTTCTGCAGAGTATGGGTGCTTCCATTTGGTATATTTGCAACTCTGCCGATTACGTGGTCTTGGCTGCTCGTGTGACTCAGCGTCAGATCGATGATCACGATGCCAATAGCCAAGCCTGTAATGCTCTTTTCTCATGCTTGAGCATGACGGAGTTTGATCGCGTTTCTCACCTCGCTACGGCTCGGGAGATTTGGGCATCCCTCATGCGTTTCCATGAGGGAACCTCTCAAGTCAAAACCTGTCTCTACGAGTCGCACAAGCGAGAGTACGAGAACTTTCGACATATGCCTGGCAAGAGCATAGAGAGTTTATTCGCTCGCTTTCAGGTGATTGTAAACAGGATGAGGGCAAACAAGGAGCTGTTGCCTTTCGACGATCATGAGAGAGCTTTAAAGCTTTTGCATACCCTCGATCGGTCGGTGTGGGATTCCATGGTTCAGGCGATCATCGAATCGCCTAACTATGAGACCCTCACGTGCGACGAGCTCTTTAGTAAGCTCAAGTCCAGTGAGATCGATGCCATGGCGAGGGCTTCTTATGAAAATCCTTCTGGCCCGTCGATGACTTTGCTTTCTGGCTCTTCTGCTAACTCCTCTGGAGGCTTTGCTTTGTCTTCACTTCTTTCTGTCATAGAGGAGCAGTTGGAGTTCTTTGGGGATGACGAGTTGGCTTTGCTCGCCAACCGGTTCTCGCGGTTCCACAACAACCGCATGAACCGTCGCCGTGGAGGAGGACGCTCAGGATGCTTTGAGTGCGGCGACCCCAACCACTTCATCGCCAATTGCCTGAAGAAGAACAATCAGATCTTCGGCAAGGCGGACCATGGGCACAAGTACGACTCCGGCAAGCGCAAGGAGAAGTACGTCCCCGCGAAGCACAAGCGGAAGGGCGGCTTCGACAAGGAGTACATCAAGACCAAGTACTTGGAGAAGGCCCAGGCTGAGCAGCGCGCGTTCTTCGCCACGCTCAGCGACGTCGACGACTCGGACGACGACTCCGCTGCCTCCAGCGACGACGAGTCCGAGAAGAAGAGGATCGAGGACAAGCTGAACGGTCTCTGCTTCTTCGCCGACGACGACGGCTTCTGCACCATGGCCCTCGGCAAGGAGGTCGATGGCGAGCTGGAGACTCCTGGGAACGACGACGACGACGACACCTCCCAGGTATCTCAGACCCCCGATGAGCTTTCTGCTGAGGTTGAGAAACTTACTGCCGCGCTCCTTAGTCAGGATAAGTTCCTTAGGCGTGCTGCTAGAGAGCGCAAGGAGTTTAGGCAGAAGTGGGAGGATACGGTGAAGGAGCTTGAATCTGTCAAGTCCACCGTAGTTGTCACAGATGAGGAGGAGTGTGAGATGTGCACCATGCACATGACTGACCTTCTCACTTTGAGAGGTAAGTATGTTGCGTTGGTAGGAGAGGTGGATGAGCTGAAGGCTAGATCCTCGCTGTTGGGTGCGTGCAAGTCCTGTGCAGGCTTGCAATCTGAGTTGGCAGAGAAGAATGCCAAGATTGTGTCTCTTGAAGAGGCCAACTCAGGTAGCACATGTGTGGCTAGGTGTGTTCTTTGCGAGGGTTTGGAGATGGAGATAGCCAATGTGAAGCATGACAAGATGCAAACCGAGGAGGAAAACACATACCTTCGGACCATCTTGTCATGGGTGTCTAGTGGTGAGCCACAGCTCGGGATGATGATCTCCCAATTCAAGCGAGCTGCTGGAGGTCCTGGTGTAGGCTTTGCTCCGGGTGTTGATGTTTCATCTTTTGGGAAGATTGGAGAGTCGAGTGGTCTTGACCCATGTGAGAAGCCCAACTCCACCACTACTCCCAAGCTTACCAAGATTCCACCCAAAGAGCCTCTCAAGCCTAACACCAAGGATGGGGTCTTTGTTGAACCTCCGAGAGCTCCACCAAAGAAACAATCTTGGGCTCCCAAACCAAACCACCTCAAGAACAAGCTTGACACTATGCCACCCATCCAGGAGAAACTTATGCCACAAAAGGGCAAAGTGATCCACACCCACTACCGTGAGTACCAACAACCCCCTATGAGAGCGGTGAGGTACCATTGTGAGCATTGTGGGAGAGATGGACACTTGAGTGAGTTCTGCTTTCGGCGCAAGAGAGAGGCGCGCCGTGGGAGGGAGATGAACAACCCGGACATGTACCGTCCTTTCCATGATGTACATGTACCGAATGTTCAGAGGAGAGCTCCGAGGAGAGCTGCTAGGCCTAGAGGTCCAAAACCTCAAGTTCCTAGGCCTAGGCCTCGTAGAGAGCGTGCCCGGCGGGAGCCTGCAGTGGTAGGCTATGGACCCCGTGGCGGTGGCTTTGTAGTGGAGCGTTTTCCCCCACCGCGTTTTGAGTATCGCAATGGACGCTCCTCCCTTAGCGGACCACGTTTTTCTAAACGTAGTGATCGCTTCCTCCGTAGGAATGCTAGGAATGGTTTTTCTGCTAACCGTTCTTTTGAGCAATCGGCCCAACACTGGTATTCCCCTTACTTCACTAACCCTAGTGTTGGACCGTATGCTCACCCTATGTCTTTTTATTGATGTAGGTAAAACGATTGGAGAACGTTTGTGTCGGTGTTTCGTACCCGGGGGTATCACACCAACGAGTGATATGATCGCGTGCTTCTCTTCCTGGATGGTGATGCAAGAGGACACAAGGATTTATCCTGGTTCGGGCAAAGAAGGCCCTACGTCCAGCGGGGGGGGGATGTTCTTGTATTACTTGCACCTAAGTGCTTGTACAGGGGAGAATACAAGCTCAGTGAGCGTGGACCGGAGTCCGGACTCGTGCCTGTGTGTGGACTCGTGTGTTGTCCTCCTTTCCTTGAATGAGGGCCCTAGTGTCCCCTTTTATAGAGTAAGGGGAGGCCAGGGTTACATAAAGGTATTACAGGTGTCGGGGTGTATGGTGCCCCATACGGGGAAGGGTAGGAACCCTGTCTTGTCGGAGACATTGTAGCCGACGTGGGCGTTGCTGTTGAAGCGTCCTTGAAGTGTGGCCTCCATCCTGGGCGCGGACGTGGAGGCGTGGCGAGGTGGAAGCCGTACAGCACCCATCCCGGAACGTACAGGACGCGGCGTGGTCCGTCCGGGTCTTGGGGTACCTGTCCTCCAATAGCATGAAAGTAGTTAGGGCTCGAGGAGCGCGGGGCCGGCCTCGAGGCGGCGCCTACGGGGGGCTCGAGTTCCCGCAGGTATGGGCGGGTCCCGTGAAAGTCGATCGAGCGGCAGGCATCCGGGCCTCGAGGCGTGGCTTGGACGTGCCACAGTGTAGGGCGCGGGTTAACAGTGCTTCACTGGTGCCTTTTCGCCCATACCTATGGTGAAAACGAGGCTTGACTCTGCCCCAGTCCACTGTGGCACACGTTGTGTTACAGAGGACGTGACTGGAGTAGGTGGACGAATTAAATGCGCGGTATGGGGCTGGCACCCGATGTCTGCGCCGCTCGAGGGAGGCGTAACGCGTCTCGAGGGATAGGCCGCTGTGCCGGAGAGGCTCGAGGTCCCCGCGTGGGGTCTCGAGGCGTGGTGTTCGGCTGTGGGGGGCTCGAAGGGTGGTGGAGCGCTTGCCCGAGGCCTGACGTGGAGGGCTCGGGCAAGACGGAAAACGATCGCTCGCCCGAGGCCTGGCTTGGAGGGCTCGGCTCGGCGGGCCAGCGTTGTAGGCCTCAGAGGGTCGGCTTTTTAGGGGGCTAGACTAGTTAGGTCGGTTATTAATTGGTGTTCCAGGTTTAACCTATTTGTTTGCGTCTATCGGGGGTACCCCTTTTGCGGACCCCCGACAGTAGCCCCCGAGCCCTTGTTCGAGTGCTTGCACTCGAGCAGGGGCTCCCGACTGGGATCTCGAGGGTTAGCTAACTGGTCTCGAGGGTTTCGTCGTTTTGATTCCGTGGGTGTCGTGCGAGCGACACCCGCGGGTGTAGCCCCCGAGGCCACGGGGGAGCGGTTAGAACTCCCTCGTGGGCTTTTTGCGAGTGTGGGTGTTGGTTGTGATTTTTAACCCTCTTTCGTCGAGGGGTGCCAGGCTGAACCGACCGGCCGGCTCTTCGAGCTGTCCGGCACGCCGGTTGCCCTGGCTTGTCATCCCGCGAGTCCTTTCGATCGGATGCGAGGGGGGATGCCTCGTACTACCACGAGCGGGCGAGTATCGAGGTTCCCGGTGAGCTGATAACGGGGAATCCAAGTGAGACCTCGTGCCCCGTTCGATAGGGGTCGACTGTAGCCCGGAGGCGATCTCATAAAGCATGGGTGCTCAGTCTGCAGGAGTGCCGGGTCCATTCGATAGGGCCCGGTGGCTCGATGCCTCCCTCCGAGGGGATCTCACTGCACGTCGATCTCCCCGCCTTGGATACACGTGAGGGGCCTCGAGGGCTTGGCCCTCGAGTGATGCCGCGAGTGGCGCCCCTTGGTGTCCCTGACTCGGGTGCTCGAAGCTGGCTGTCGAACCCTCTTTCGTCGAGGGCCAGCCTTCGCTGCTTCGAGACTTAGGGCCGGGGCCCGTTTTTGGGTGCCCGAAGCCGGCTGTCGAGCCCTTTTCGAGGGCCAGCCTTCGCTGCTTCGAGACTTAGGGCCGGGGCCCGTTTTTTACTTCCGGAAGAAGCCTTCATCGCTTGGAATCCTTCCGCCCGTTGGGCGTGCCTTTTTAGGCGGAAACCGTCAGCGAGTGGAGATCGTGGCGCCGGGACGACGGGCGCGAAGTTGGAGCGGCGGCCTCGGAGGGCCCCGGTAGAGCGGAGCGAGTAGAGAGTCGCCGCGTGTTCCCTGCATCCGGCTCGAGACGTAGTTAGGTGGGCGCATTAAATGCTATGCGGTTACCTTTTTACGTCGTGGGAGACCCCGTCCGTCGGTGTTTCCCCTTATAAATATTGAGAGAGGGGAAAAGGGACTCTTTGCCTCGCCTTTGCCTTCACCGCCGCCGTAGCCTTCACGCGCCCTCTCCTTCGAGCTAGTCGATTGGGGATTTTTCGGTTGCCCGTCCGCCGCTTGGACCCGCGCCGCGCCACCGCCATGGCCGCCCAGACACAAGTGCTGCCGGCCGAAGACTGGAGCCCGTCGAAGGTGACGCAGAGCGAGATGGACTCGTTGGTGGCCCAGGGGCTTCTGCGCCCCAACCCGGAGGAGGGACCCGCGTGGTGGGTTATCCCGTCGGCGGAGCACCGGGAGCCGTACCCGCCGGAGGGGTACGTGGTGAGCTTCACGCGCTACCACCGTATGGGGCTCGGCGTTCCACCGAGCCGCTTCATGCGGGGGCTGGCCCACCACTTCAAGGTGGAGCTGCAGCACTTCTCCCCCAACTCCATCTCGCACGCCGCCATATTCGCCGCGGTGTGCGAGGGGTACCTGAAGATGGAGCCGCACTGGGAGATGTTCGTCCATCTCTTCCGGGGCGAGCTCTTCATCAAGGCCCTAAAGCCCAGCGGGAGGCGGCTCGTGCGCATGGGCTCCCTGGCCATCACTGCGAGGGCTGGGACCTCGTCGGCCAACGTCCCTCGCGAATACCTGCGATACAAGCTTTCCACCAACCAGGCCGGGTGGGACGACCATTGGTTCTATCTGCGGAACGAAGATGGTCTCTTTCCGCAGTACACCGGCAGGGTCCTCGCTCAACGCCCGGAGAAGTGGACCTGGGGTGTCGCGGCGGAAAGGCAACGCCACCTGGCCCCGCTGATGAAGATGATGAAGACGCTGGTGGATGAGAAGAAGTTGACCGTGCAAGCGGTCATTTGGGCGTTCCACCAGCGAAGAGTTCTCCCGCTGGCGTACCGCCCTCTTCTTATGCACGAGATGGGGCCGGAGGCCGAGCTCGAGGCGCTTAACCGTTCGAGGATGGCCGAGGAGAGGCTGTCCCGGAACGAGGGCGTCTCCCGGGTGTCAATCACGATTCAGGGGCCGTTCATCCCCGAGTACACCCACCTGGTCGCCATGGCACCCGACGAGGGGTGTCTCGACCTGGTAAGCCTCCCTTGATCTGAGCTGTTCCGAGCCCCCTCCCCCTTTCTCCTCCTTCGAACCTTTTGCATTCTTCTTGTGGTTTGTCTCGTCACGCTTCTTCTTTTTTCAGGGGGCGTTTACTTGTCGCGCGTCGAGGCCCCCGGTGAGGGAGGACGCCGCGGATACTCTGGTGAGGCGCCTTTCTGCTCAGAAAGACAAGGAGAGCAAGGATGCCAGGAAGAAGAAAGAGAAAAACAAAAACCTGCGTCGCTTGGCTCGGGAGCAGAGGCTGGCGAAGGCTCGTCGCAACCGTCAGCCTAGAGACGGGTCCCCCGAGCTGAGCTCCTCGAGCTCGGAGGAGGAGAGCGATGATGAGGAGGAGAGCGACGACGAGGGGATGGACGCGCGCCTGAGGCGCGCGGGGGTCGTCGATGACAGGGCTGACCGCTCCTCTGTGCAGGAGGGTATACTGGAGGTCCCTGCGGCGAAGGGACCGCGCAGGACGCAGCCGCGGAAGGCGGCGCCGATCCCCGCCTCGTCGGGGGCCCAAGGTCCGTCGAGCTCTGCGCCGGCCGTGCCCCCGGTCGCGAGGAAGCCCCGAACCCGGAGCGCCTCTGCCACAGCACCAACGGAGGCCACCCCTGTGCCTGCCCAGGCGGGAGGTCTCGAGAGGGGTCGAGCCTCGAGGGGCAGTGACCCCATCGGGGGGGCTCCGGGTCCGACCGCCGCGAGCTATCGAGGTCGGGGTCGAGCCCGCGGAGGAGCGGGCGCCAGGAGGAGGTGTCGAGCCCGCGCCACCACAAACGTCGGGGAGGCAGCCCCCGGGCGCCTCGTGCCCAGGGGCGGGAGCGCCCCCGGAGTCCATCGCCGCACCGCCGCCGGGACACAGTAACGGACGCGGGAGGGCGCGACCGCCAGCACGAGCGCCGGAGCAAGTCCCGGAGCCCGCGCCGGGGCGGGCGCCGCGATGACAGCACGAGGGAGGTGCGGTCGCCCTCCCGCGATGCGGGGCAGAAGGAGGGATCCCCCTCGAGGTCGAGCCACGGGAGGCGTCGGGAGCCCTCCCCCCATCCCAGCCCCGTGGAGACGGCCCAGGCGAAGGGCTCGAGCTGCGAGGTGGGCTCGAAGCCCCTGAGTGGGTCCGGCGATTCCGGGAAGAAGCCCAGCCGCCGCTTTGGGTAAGTAATTTTCTTGGACTTCGTCGGCAGCGAGGCTTTACCTCTCTACTTTTGATGACGCATGCCGTCTCTGGTTTCTCAGGGGGAAGCGCTCCTACCAGGAGGTGGACCTCGCTTCGTCCAAGCGGGCCAAGACCTCGAGCCCCGTCGAGGCACAAACACCTCGAGGTATGGCACCTTCCTCCGCTAGAGAAGCTGCTTGGCTGGAGAAGGCTCGAGCTGCCGTGGCTCGAGGAGGCCAGATGATCGTCGCAAATTTTGGTGAGGCCGTCGCCATCGACCGCAGGGGTCGAGGCACTCTTCCTGGTTCTGATGTCACCGTCATCTCGTATTGCAGGGGCCTCAGCTCATGGCATCGAGCCCGCCACTACCATCTCTGCTGGAGCGCTGCCTCCACCCCCTCCTCCTCCTCCTCCCGCGATGGTGCCAGCTGGGAGCGCCACCCTTCCCCTCGCCACGACGGTTGTTCCGGGGGAAGCGCCTGGGGCGAGCACGGCCCCGCCGGTGTCTGGGGCTGAGGAGACTGCGCCCCTCGAGGCCCCGACCGACACGAGCCGGGCCGCGGCGGAGGGAAAGGGGGGAGAGGAGTTGGCGGAGGAGGAGCCGACGGTGGAAGAGCCAACGGTGGAGGACCTCCTGAACGAGCTGGAGCAGGGGCCGCTCCTCGCCGTGGGCTCGATGATGGCGGAGGCGCCCGTGGCGCCGGCTAGCGCCGACAAGGCTCCAGAGGGCCCGGCCAGGGAAGAGCCGGGGCTCGTGCCGTCGGGCGGCGGGCCGCAGTCGGGGCAGCTCGGGGCGGAGAAGGGTCTGCCCGACATCGAGCTTGACCGGCCAGTATGGCCGTTTCCCGATGCGCCGAGCCCGTCCCTCGCCATGGTCCCCGTCGAGCAACCGGTCCAGCGGGGGGCCCCGCGCGAGGTGCGGTCCATCCTCCGGGAGGTGGCCGGGCTTATGGCGGAGGCGGAGCGGTCCTGCTCCGAGGAGGCGGGCCGGTCCGCACAGGTGTCGGCCGCCCTCGCGAGGGCTGAGGCGGAGCTTCAGGATCTCCGCGCTGAGCTGGGCCGGAACGCCCAAATGGCGAGTCGGCTCAACGAGGCGGAGGCGGAGGTCCGGTCGGCTCGAGGCGAGGCCGCTCGATTCAAGGAGGAGGCCGCCGCCGCTCTCGAGGCGTCGAGGCAAGAGGCCGCGGACGCCCGAAGCGAGGCCACCTCCGCCCGGGCTGAAGTTGAGGCGGCGAAGCAGGAGGCCGCCGACGCCCGTGGCGAGGCCGCCACCGCCCGAACCGCAGCAGAGGCGGCGAGAAAAGAGGCCGAGGACGCTCAATGCGATGCCGCCGCCGCTCGGTCCGCAGCGGAGGTGGCAAAGAAGGAGGCCGAGGACGCCGAGAGTGATGTCGCCACCGCCCGAGCTGCCGAAGGGGCGGCGCGGCAGGAAGTGATCCGAAAGGATCTGGCCCTCGTGGAGGCGGGCAGGCTGATCGAGGAGCTCAGGGCCGAGAAGCTCCTCATGCTGGCCGAGAAGCGCAGGCTCGAGCAGCGCGCTGAGGGCCTTACGAGCGACCTCGCCGCCCTGGGGCAACATTGCGATGGTGAGGCTTACACCTTGTCCTTGTTCGGGTCTCGAAGCTTTTTGTTATGCCATAGTCTCATTCCTCCTCGTTCGTTGCGCAGGGGTCGAGGAGACGGTCGAGGAGCTCCGCGGGACGAACCAGGCTCTCTTGGACCAACTCCAAGACGAGACGGTGGTGGCGGAGCGGGCTCGCACCTCCCTTGACCGGCTCGGCTCCCCGTGGGGTGCTCTTCCAGTGGCTGCGGCAGAGGGTGCGGCGGCCCGAGGCGACGCGTTGGTCGACGCCTTGTGCTTCTTCGACGCGGCGGCGCGGGACCGTGTCCGGCAAGCTCTCCATCATGGCGTCAAGCAGACGCTCGCGGTTGTCCGCTCCGGCTTCCGCTTCCCGGTCCATGTTGTCGCCAATGGCTTCATCGAGATCGAGGGGAAGGACGAGGAGTGGAACAACCGCCGTGTCGACAAAATCTTGGAGAAGATGGAGAGGCCGGGGACGTCGCTCGCGAAGATCTTCGAGGCGGACGTGCTGCCTCCTGACGCCAGCAGCGGTGTCGAGGGCCCGCCTCCTTCTAGCTCGGGTGTCGAGGCTGAGCCCGCCGTGGAAGACCTCGGGGAGGAGTATCGGACCGACGAGGATTGAGGCCTGCGTGCCAAATTTGGGCGTCGAGGCCCTTGTAAGAATTTTATGACATGAATGAGGGTACGTCGAGACCCGAATGTATATATATGACTTGTTATTGAAAGAGTTGTTTTCTTTTCAAATGCGTTTGACCACTTCTCTTTGTTGCAAGCTCGAGTTTCTGCTAGCCTAGTCTGTGTTCCTTCGATACGTCGCGAGCTCCTCGAGGGGAGGCGTAGGTAGGGTACCGTAGCCCGGGGGCGTAGGTGGGCGTCTACGTCGACGCCTCCCGACCCTTGGAGGCTCGAGGTATTTTAGGATTTAGACGTCGCTAGTTCACTCGAGGCACGAGTCGAGACGAGGGTCGCATTTTTGAAAAGAAAACGCGCTTTTTCCGGAGTCTGGGGGGGGTTCCCCCTGTCAGCCCCCGAGGGAGGCTCGACCCTGAGCAAGGCAGGGTCGAGGCTACCTTAAGTTGCTAAGGAAAAAATGAATGACAGTGCGCGAGTTTGTTCATTCATGTTTGACATGTTTGTACAAAGCAACAAAATGAACAAGGCCTCGAGGCCTTTAAGGGTAGAAGCGACGTAGCTGAGATATGTTCCACGCGTTCGCCAGGATCCTGCCTTGGTCGTCGTAGAGCTTGTATGTTCCTGGCTTGAGCACTTCGGCTACGGTGTATGGGCCTTCCCACGGAGGGGTGAGCTTATGGCGCCCTCGATTATCTTGCAGCCGTCGAAGTACGAGGTCCCCCGCCGCTAGGTCCCTTTTGCGCACGTGCTTGTCGTGGTAGCGTCGAAGTGTTTGCTGGTAGCGTGCGGAGTTGATGAGCGCCACGTCTCGGGCCTCCTCGAGCTGGTCCTTGGCGTTGGCGAGCCTTTCGTCGCTGGTTTGCTCGTTGTAGGCTCGAAGTCGAGGTGAGCCGTACTCGAGGTCCGTAGGTAAGACGGCCTCGGCGCCGTAGGTTAGGAAAAACGGAGTGAACCCGGTGGCTCGACTCGGCGTAGTCCTGAGGCCCCACAGCACCGAGGGGAGTTCTGTAGCCCACCCCTTTCCGAAATTCTTGAGGGTCTTGAACAGCCTCGGCTTTAGCCCATGGAGTATCATGCCGTTGGCGCGCTCGACCTGCCCGTTGCATTGGGGGTATGCGACCGAGGCCCAGGTTATGCGAATGTTGTTGTCATCGCAGAAGTTGGTGAACTTTTTGCCCGTGAACTGGGTGCCATTGTCGGTGATGATGACATTAGGCACTCCGAACCGGTACATGATGTTGGCGATGAACTCGACAGCCCTCTCGGAGGTGGGGTCTCCTATCGGCTTAGCCTCGATCCACTTGGTGAACTTGTCGACGGCCACGAGCATGTGTGTGTACCCTCCACTTGTTCTTTTGAGGGGACCCACGAGGTCGAGCCCCCAAATGGCAAACGGCCAAGTGATTGGGATCATCTGCAGGGCGTGTGCGGGCTGGTGCGTTTGCTTGGCGTAGAATTGACACCCATGGCACGCTCGGACCAAACGCTTGGCGTCCCCAATGGCGGTCGGCCAATAGAAGCCTTGACGGAAAGCGTTCCCAACCAGGGCCCTCGGCGCTGCGTGGTGGCCGCAAGCCCCCGAGTGCATATCGTCGAGGAGCTTGCGTCCTTCCTCGAGTGGGATGCAGCGTTGAAGGATCCCAGTCGGACTTCGTCGGTATAGCTCCCGTTCGTCGCCGTAGATGACGTAGGTCTTGGCCCTCCGAGCGATGCGTCGGGCCTCCGTCTTGTCTTCTGGTAGCTCGCCTCGCGTCAGGTAGTCGAGGTAGGGCGTCCGCCAGTCGAGGCGTCGTGATGACGAAGTGGTGGGCGCGTCGATTTGCATCGCCTCAACGGATGTCGAGGGGTCATTCCCAAGGGGTGGCGTCGAAGGTCGAGCCCCCGTGTCTGGCTCGAGGGGAGGCGTCGAGGGGCCAGTCCCCGTGTTTGGCTCGAGGGGTGGCATCGAGGGGCCAGCCCCCGGGCCGATTTTGACGGATGGCTCGAAGACGTCCCTCGAGAAAACATCTGGTGGAACCGTGCCGCGTGTGGACGCCAACTTTGCCAGCTCGTCCGCGGCCTCGTTGTACTTTCGAGCTATGTGGTTGAGCTCGAGGCCGTAGAAATTACCTTCTAGCTTGCGCACCTCCCCGCAGTATGCCTCCATCTTGGGATCGATGCAGCTTGAAGCCTTCATAACCTGGTTGACGACGAGTTGCGAGTCCCCTCGAACGTCGAGGCGTCGGACCCCGAGCTCGAGGGCGATGCGCAGCCCATTAACCAAGGCCTCGTACTCAGCGACGTTGTTGGAGGCGGGGAAGTGCAATCGTAGCAGGTAGCGCATGTGGACTCCGATGGGTGAGATGAAGAGCAGGCCTGCGCCTGCCCCCGTCTTCATGAGGGATCCGTCGAAGTACATGGTCCAGAGCTCGGCTTGGATTTGTGCCGGCGGGAGCTGGGTGTCGGTCCATTCCGCAACGAAGTCCGCCAACGCTTGCGACTTGATGGCTTTTCGCGGTGCGTAGGTGATGGCCTCCCCCATTAGCTCGGCGGACCACTTGGCGATGCGCCCCGTGGCCTCCCGATTGTTGATGATCTCGCCGAGGGGGAAGGATGACACCACCGTTACGGGATGAGCGAGGAAGTAGTGCTGGAGCTTGCGCCTTGTGATGATGATGCCGTAGAGCAGCTTCTGGATGTGCGGGTACCGGACCTTGGCCTCGGAGAGCACCTCACTGGTGAAGTACACCGGCCGTTGGACTGGCAACGCATGATCCTCCTCGTGCCTCTCGACGGCTATGACCGCACTGACCACCTGAGTGGTTGCGGCCACATAGAGGAGGAGAGGCTCAGGGGAATCGCCACCCTGGGCTGGTCGTGGTGGCACGAGAATTGGCGCGGAGGTCAGCAACCCCTTCAACTTGGTTAAGGCTTCCTCGGCTTCGACCGTCCACGCAAAGCGTTCCGTCTTCTTCAGCAGGCGGTAGAGTGGTAGTGCCTTTTCCCCTAGCCTCGAGATGAATCTGCTGAGAGCGGCTAGGCAGCCTGTCACTTTCTGTACACCCTTGAGGTCTCGAATTGGGCCCATCCTCGTGACTGCTGAGATTTTTTCGGGGTTAGCCTCGATCCCCCGTTGTGAGACAATGTAGCCAAGTAGCATGCCCCGAGGCACACCAAAGACACATTTCTCGGGGTTGAGCTTTACATTCTTGGCCCGGAGGCACCCGAACGTGGTCTCGAGATCGCTGATGAGGCTCCCGACTTTCCTGGTTTTAACCACGATGTCATCGACGTAGGCCTCGACGGTTTTGCCTATGTGTTCGCCAAAGATATGCTGCATGCAGCGTTGGTACGTCGCCCCGGCGTTTCGAAGGCCGAAAGGCATTGTAACGTAGCAATACATACCAAAAGGCGTAACGAAAGAAGTGGCGAGCTCGTCGGATTCTTTCATCCTAATCTGGTGGTAGCCGGAATACGCATCGAGAAATGAAAGTACTTCACACCCCGCAGTGGAATCGACAATCTGATCAATTCTAGGCAAAGGAAACGGAACTTTTGGACATGCTTTATTTAGACCGGTGTAATCTACACACATCCGCATTTTTCCATTCTTTTTCCTAACTAGCACAGGGTTAGCTAGCCACTCTGGGTGAAATACCTCCTTGATGAATCCGGCCGCCAAAAGCTTATGCACCTCCTCGCCGATGATCCTGCGCTTTTCCTCGTCGAAGCGGCGCAGGCGTTGCTTCACCGGTCTGGACCCGGCCTGGATCTCCAAGGCGTGCTCGGCGACTTCCCTCGGTATGCCCGGCATGTCCGAGGGGCTCCATGCAAACATGTCGATGTTCGCGCGGAGAAAGTCGACGAGCACTGCTTCCTATTTGGGCTCGAGGTTGGCACTGATGGTCAACGTCTTGCCATTGGTCGAGGTCAGGTCGACGGGTACCTGCTTGGTGTGCTCAGCCGGCTCGAAGGTGCCGGCGTGGCGCTTTGCTTCTGGGGCCTCCTCGGTGGCCAAGGCCGCCAAGGCCTCGAGCGAGTCGAGGTGGACGTTGGCCTCCCCACGCTCGACGCACTCCACGTCGCAATGGTACGCGTGCTCGTAGGAGGTGTCGACGGTGACGACCCCTTTTGGCCCCGACATCTTGAGCTTCAAGTACGTGTAGTTGGGAACCGCCATGAACTTGGCGTAGCCTGGCCGGCCGATGATGGCGTGGTAGGTCCCTTGGAAGCCGACCACCTCGAAGGTGAGCGTTTCCCGGCGGAAGTTAGCCGGCGTGCCAAAGCAAACTGGTAGGTCGATGCGCCCGAGGGGGTGGGCTTTCTTCCCTGGTACTACTCCGTGGAACCCCCCGACGCTGGGTCGGAGCTGACCCTCGGAAATCCCCAGGAGGTCGAGGGTCTCGAGGTATATGATGTTGAGGCTCGAGCCCCCATCCATCAACACCTTGGAGAACCGCACGTCGACTATGACGGGGTCTACGACGAGGGGGTACGCTCCCGGGTTTATGACACGGTCCGGATGGTCGTCACGGTCGAACGTGATCGGAGCATCAGACCAGTCAAGATACCGGGGGGCGTCGTGGCAGAGTGCAAAGATTTCCGGCGCTCCTTCTTTCTTTCTCGAGCTGAGAGCCCGACGGTCGGCCCCCCGTAGATCATGTAGCAATCGCGCACCGGGGGGAAGCCGCCATCTGCGTTTCTCCCGCCGCGTCGATCGGTATCCTTTCCCTTAGGCGCGTCTTCCCTCTTATCGCCGAGCTTGGAGTAGTAGCCCTTCAACAGTCGGCAGTCTTTCAGCTTGTGGTTTACGGGGCCCCTGTGGTAGGTACAGGGATCCTCGAGCATCTGGTCGAAAACAGCCCCATCGGGGGGGCCTCGGGGCTTCTTAGGCTCGAGGGCGCCCGCGAGCACCTCTTTGTCGTCGTCGTCATCGGCGCCACGCTTCGCCTTCTGGCCCTTGCGTTTGTTTTTCTTCCTTTTGTTGCCGTCATTGTTGTCGTCCTTGGCGTCGTTGCCCTTGTTGGAGCCCTCCGGCGTGATCACCGCCTTGCCTTTGTCCGTGGAACGGCCAAAGAAGGCCCCCACTGCTTCGTCGCCCGAAGCAAAGCTGGTGACGCGATCCATCAGGTCCTCGACCGTCCCGGGACGGTAGCGTCCTAGCTCATGAACAAGCTCTTGGCATGTCGTGCCCGCGAGGAACGCTGAGATGACGTCCTCGTCAGGCACGTGGGGGAGCTCGAGACGCTGCTTCGAGAACCGTCGAGCGAAGTCGCGGAGGGGCTCGTCCGCCGCCTGCCTGCAACGCCGTAGGTCCCAGGGGTTGCCTGGACGCACGCAGGTCCCCTTGAAATTCCCGTCGAAGACCCTGACTAGGTCGGCCCAGTCATGGATCCGATCCGGCGGGAGCCCCTCGAGCCACCGGCGGGCGGTGTCCGAGAGGTAAAGTGGGAGTTGACGTATGATCATGCGGTCGTCGTTCTTCGCCCCGCCCAGTTGGCAGCCAAGGCGGAAGTCCGAGAGCCAGAGCTTGGGCTCGACCTCCCTGTCATACTTCACGATGTTGGTCGGCGGTCGGAAGCGGTCGGGGAGTGTCGAGCTGCGGATGGCCCGGCTGAAGACTCGGGGGCCCGGGGGCTCGAGGACCTGCCGGTCCTCGTCGCTGTCGTAGCGCCCCCCTCGATGGGCGCTATAGCCACGCTCTTGGGCCCCCTTGTCCTTGCGCCGTCGGTTGATGTCGTTGCGGGCGTCGTTGGGGTCTCGAGGTGGCCGGTTGTCGACGATCCGTTCGCGGACTGGCCTAGCTCGAGAGGCGTCCAGCTGGTGGACGGATGCCTCGCGAGCGTCGTGGGGCGTGTCCGCCGGTCTCCCCTGAGGCTGCTCCGCGTCGGCGTGACGCCGAGCTTTCGGCCTGCTGTACCGCGGCTGTCTCGAGGAGGTTTTTCATTTCTCCGAGCATGCGCCTGGCATCGGGGTTGGAGACGGCGGGCAGGTCACGGAGCATCATAGCCGCCGCCACCACGTTCTGCCCAGCTCGCGGGAAACATACCTCGGGGCGTGCTGGTGCCCCGTCCTCGAGGATCCGCCGGTGGACCTCTCGAGCCCGGCCTCGGGCTCCGGCTCCTCGGGGCTGGGGTGGTTCCTGCATCAGGGTTTGCCGGAGCTGCAGCAGGTGTCGCCGTTCTTCCTCGGCTTTGGTGATTGCCTCTTGCACTTGTGCGAGCTGCGCCGCCCGGCCATCGTCGTGCTTAGGCGGTACAGCCGGTGCTGGAGGTTCGTCCCTTCCCTGAACACGTGATCCGCCTGCCGCGGCCACATCGCTAGGTCCCTCTAGGTCGAGCGCCGGCCTGCCGTCGTCGCCTTCGTCCTCGGTGTCGCACACGACTCCCTCGAGTTGGAAGCACTCCCTGGTGGGATCCCAGAGGTCGGGGTCGTGGTAGTCGTATTCGTCGGAGTCGGAGCTGTTGACGGCACGCCGCCTTGGCCGATGCTGGGACCGCAGCTCACGGTACCATTCTCCAATGGTGGCTCGCCGAGGTGGCTCGAAGGGTCGCAAGAAGTCGCGGTCGACGCACGCGGGGTGGACGATTTCCAGGCTGGCCATGGCCTGCAGCAGCGCGCCCGAACGCTGCTCCCGGTTTGCCGCCGTCTGGTCCTGATGGCGCTCGTCGAGGCGGTGGGCGTATACAGCCGCAGAGTTGTCGAGGCCGACCGGGAACCGCTGGCGTCGAGCGCGGCGCGACCCGTGCGGGAGGAGGCTGAGCGGCGTCGACGGCGCACGGCTCGGAGGCCTCTGGCCTGGTTCCTGGTCCGTACGCATGATGAATGCAAAGTCGCTAGGCGGGCGCGGGTGCGCCCTGGAGGTCTCCGGCCGTGCGCCGGGCTGGTTTCCCCTTGGGGACCCTGCACCGGCTACGGGGGCGTAGGTGTTTGCCGCGGGCACCGCCTGCGCCCGGTGACGACGGTGACGACGGCGCCGCTCGCGATGTGGCGACGTGTGGTGGTGCGGGCGACGCGTCACGCCCCCCGCGCGGGGTGGCGTGACACGCCCTCCGCTCAGGCCCTTCGTGGAGAGCAGAGTCAGCTCGTTGCCGTTGCCTGTGGCCAGGAACTCGAGGCTCCCGAACCAGACGACGGCACCAGCCGAGAACGGAAGGGGGGATGAAGCCATCCAGGAATCAACGAGAAATCGGCTCGGACACGCGAAGTCCCCTACCTGGCGCGCCAACTGTCGGTGTTTCGTACCCGGGGGTATCACACCAACGAGTGATATGATCGCGTGCTTCTCTTCCTGGATGGTGATGCAAGAGGACACAAGGATTTATCCTGGTTCGGGCAAAGAAGGCCCTACGTCCAGCGGGGGGGGGGATGTTCTTGTATTACTTGCACCTAAGTGCTTGTACAGGGGAGAATACAAGCTCAGTGAGCGTGGACCGGAGTCCGGACTCGTGCCTGTGTGTGGACTCGTGTGTTGTCCTCCTTTCCTTGAATGAGGGCCCTAGTGTCCCCTTTTATAGAGTAAGGGGAGGCCAGGGTTACATAAAGGTATTACAGGTGTCGGGGTGTATGGTGCCCCATACGGGGAAGGGTAGGAACCCTGTCTTGTCGGAGACATTGTAGCCGACGTGGGCGTTGCTGTTGAAGCGTCCTTGAAGTGTGGCCTCCATCCTGGGCGCGGACGTGGAGGCGTGGCGAGGTGGAAGCCGTACAGCACCCATCCCGGAACGTACAGGACGCGGCGTGGTCCCTCCGGGTCTTGGGGTACCTGTCCTCCAATAGCATGAAAGTAGTTAGGGCTCGAGGGGCGCGGGGCCGGCCTCGAGGCGGCGCCTACGGGGGGCTCGAGTTCCCGCAGGTATGGGCGGGTCCCGTGAAAGTCGATCGAGCGGCAGGCATCCGGGCCTCGAGGCGTGGCTTGGACATGCCACAGTGTAGGGCGCGGGTTAACAGTGCTTCACTGGTGCCTTTTCGCCCATACCTATGGTGAAAACGAGGCTTGACTCTGCCCCAGTCCACTGTGGCACACGTTGTGTTACAGAGGACGTGACTGGAGTAGGTGGACGAATTAAGTGCGCGGTATGGGGCTGGCACCCGATGTCTGCGCCGCTCGAGGGAGGCGTAACGCGTCTCGAGGGATAGGCCGCTGTGCCGTGTGGCGGAACCGTCCTGATTATAAGAGCTCAAGTATTATCTTGGCCAAATCCGTCTGACTTCGACTGATACTTGAACCCATACAACCCCGGTAGTCCGGAAATCTCGAAGGATTTCTAACACCATACATCAAACAGGATCGCATCGTTCAAGGATTACATTCGTAAAGATACATCATAACGAAAACGAAACCGAATTTAAAATATCAGAGTGCGAATTTAAAATGGAGTTATTACAATCCGAATTTTAAAAGTGCGGAAGCTGAAATAGTTTGAAACACGACCACTACACATGTGGTCCAAATAAAACCTTGTTTGATAAATCCACTCAACACGACTCACTCCTCCCTTTTTCAGATAATGTGCCACTAACAGTCTTGGTCCAGCAAAAGAAAAGGGGAAAGCTTCTGGACGACCCTGCCCTGGGCCTACTCCTCATCACCTTCCACCGGGTAGAGGCAGTGCTTACAATAGCCAAAGTAGACCTGGCCATCTGCAACAAACGGGATAAACCCTGAGTACGGGAATGTACTCAGCTAGACTTACCCGTCCAACTGAAAATAAAGACACCAAGGGTATGCACGGCCTTTTCGGGTGGAGCTGGGATCTTTTAGTTGCGAGAAGCTCAAGTTCAGATAGGAAGTAATTAGTGATAAAGATGAGCTGCCATTTTTAGACCTATTCCTTAATTCTAGGTTTTTCACCTGTACTAGAGCACTCACTTGAATCTACCACTCAATAATATAACCATATCCAGTTGACTTATCCACATTTTAGTTGAACCTTTATTCATTACATGGAGTTGTATCGTGGTGAAGCTCGCCATAGTTTCCCACTAACCGGGGGAGACGGCGACTCGAATCGAATTCCAAATCAGCTGATGAAAGACCTTTAATACCAGCCCACACTTTCCCCGTCGGGTCCATGCATTGGGCAACCGCTCGACGCTTGTTCGTGGTGGTAATCGTCGCGGTTCAAGCACGGACCGCCCAATCAGAGTCTGGCGATGGCCTCACGCGGCAGATCGCAACTTCCGTACTAGAGGGCACGACACGGGTTGAAACCGGCCCGAACAGCTTCTAACCGGCTTTGGGGTCGATGATTACAGCACCGACATATCCCTAAGTAAAAGGGCGCGTTCAAAAATGAACGAGGGCCAACATCGATACAAACCTACACGATCCAACGGATGGACTGCCCCAAGTTTCCGAACTTGTGCCCTGCCATCCCGTTGACCGTATTTCATTACTACTCAGGTTCTTTTCCACGATAGCAAATATAGCCAACCGTGATCCGGTAAATACCCCTCCGGGTATTACGGAAACATCCTTAACTACCACTTTTATTAAGCAGGCTAAGCAATTCTACATTGTAACTAAAAAAAAACAGGATAACAAGGTAGATATTAATCAATAATCAAGGAATGGTAATGCAGCAAGTAGGATTCATTTCAACTCCTAGACCTAATGCATCACAATATAAAAGGACTCAAGTAATCTTAATTGCAAAAGATAGGAGACTTAGAATGCTCCGGGGCTTGCCTTGAGTGAAGACTGCTGCCTCGTGAGAGGGGCACTCAGGTAAGTTAGGGTCGTGGACGGGGTCGACTTCCTCTGGCTGCTGCAACTCCTGGATCTCCGGCTCGGCGTTTAGCTCCTGCTCTTGGTGGGGCTCCGGCGGGGTCGATCCTATTGCGTGCGATGAATATATATTTAAATAAATGCGGTGCAAGATGAAGGTGACACGAAAAGAATAATACTTGCAAACCAACAAAGTCAACTTTGTTGAACCACTTTTGACCTTGAGGTAATTACTTAATTATTTCGTAAAACAAAATCTGGTTATTCACTCTTTTTCTTATTTAAATTAAACCAAAGAAACTCCGATTGAACTGCAAGTGCATCTTTCTGGACTTAGAAAAAATCCACAAAAATTCCAGAAAGTAAACAACACTTGTTGGACTTTACTGAACAAGTTTCAGCCAAAAAATAAACTATAGAACTGCAGATACAAAAATGACAAGCAAACTGCCCAAAAAGGTGCTTTGAACTACAACCCTACTGTAAAAGGGTGCACAACTCTATTTTATATTTTTCTTAGACTCTTCATGGCATACAGAGACTGGACAACAATTCCCATATTTTATTTCAACCTATAAAACACCTTAACACTTTTTTTTCTAAGAAATCAGCAAAAAGGAACTTTTAACCATAACAGGAACTCTTTTCATAAGAACAGTACTTCATATAATTTTCACAGGCACCAAACATAACAAAGAACCTATACAAATTTTCCCATGAATTAACTCCATCAGAAAACACTTAATTCCATTTATCCCAACAAAAGCATGTACACGGAAATAAATGAAAACAGTAAAATAACTGCTATCAAAAATACATTCATACTTTTCCATGATAGATCTACTCATAAACAAGCCAACAAAACTGAAAGTACTCCATTTGGACTTATAAATCATGTTGTACAAAAATAACAAGCATCTTCTGGAAATTAAAACTAAAAGAAAAACATTTGAATTTCTCCCGGCTGGCTACGTGCACCCGGTCCATGGACCAGCGAGTGGCTGACGCGCGGGGCCCGTGGGTCAACGGGAACCCACCCTGGCTCGAGCGCACGGCGGTAGGTGATCGGCCGAGGCCTGGCTCGAACGAGACCGCACCCGAGGTTTCGCTCGAGGCCTAGCTCGAGGCCGAGGCCTGGCTCGAACGAAACCGCACCCGAGGTTTCGCTCGAGGCCTAGCTCGAGGCCGAGGCCTGGCTTGAACGAGACCGCACCCGAGGTTTCGCTCGAGGCCTAGCTCGAGGCCGAGGCCTGCTCGAGGGCTCGGTCGAGACGGAACAACATTAGCCCGTCCGAGGCCTGGCTCGAGGCTGAGGCCTGGCTCGAGGGCTCGGGCGAGACGGAAACAAACACGCCCGTCCGAGGCCTGGCTCGAGGGCTCGGGCGAGACGGGAAAACAAACGCCCGTCCGAGGCCTGGCTCGAGGGCTCGGGCGAGACGGAACAGGGGAGAGGTTTGACCGTCGATTCCTCGCCGTCGGTGAGGTCGCCGGCGGGGAAGCTAGGCTTGTGAACTCACCTCGACGAGGCGCATCGAGTGGTGTAGGTGGTTTGGCTAGCGGATGGCCGGAGTGTGCCGGCGGCGAGCGGCAGCGCACGGAGGCGGCGGTGACGCGCGACTACGCCATCTTCGGCGGTCGCCGGTGAAATTGGGGGAGGCAAAAGCTCGAGTGAACCCTAAGGAGCGAAGCTACGGGGTTGGTTTGGCTCGGGTGGCTCCAGAGGAGCCTGGCCACGAGCGAGGTCTGCGGCGGCGCCCATAGCGCTCGGCCGAGGAGAAGAGTGCGATAGGGAGCGGTAGCGTTGAAGCTCGTCGGTGTTCTTACCTTGCCTTGACTCGGTGAAGGTCGAGGATGAAGAAGAGGGGCAGTGGTGCTCGGGTCGGCGAGGAACAGCGTCGCGGACTCAGCGGTGGTGATGGCGTCCGCGGCGGCGCTCTCCGATCTCCGGCGTTGGTGGGGCTCGAGAGGTGGTGCAAGCGGGAGCACCGGGTGTCCGAGGTGTAGACGGAGTGGTGTGCGAGACGAATCGGGTGATGGTGCTCCGGTGAGGCCGGAACACGGCGGGGCTTTTGCGGCGATGGTCGCGGTGAGCGGGGATGTGTTCGGCGTGTTCGTGGGAGAGTGAGGGAGAGAGCGAGAGTGAGAGCGGGCGAGTGAAATGGCGGTGGGGAGAGGGGAGTGCGGTGCGCTCGGGGTTTTGATCGGCTAGACCGGCCGGTGGTCGTGGCGGGGCCGGCGACGGGACGTCGCGGCAGCAGCGGCGCGGTCGGCGAGGCGAGCGCGGAGCGGGCGAGGCGGATTGTGGCGTGATCGGGTGAGCAAAGATCTCGCGGGGAGTGGGCGAGGAGGATTCGCGGCAGATGCGTGCCGCCACGCGGCGGTTGCGGCCGGCGTACGGCGCGGCCGTCAGCGGCGTCAGCGCGCGGCGCGCGCGGCGAGGCCGGCGCAGCAGGCGAGGCGGAGCGGGAGAGGGCAAGCAAGATAGCTAGCGTGCTTGGGCGGAGGAGATCAGGCGACGATAGGCGGACGCGGATCCTCGGCAGGGAAAAACGGCCACGTGGCCGCGTCGCCGGCGTACGGCGCGGCCGCGGGTCGGCGAGCGGCGAGCAGCGCGCGCGGGGCGAGCGCGGGCGAGGCTGGGCAAAAAGGCCAGATGGGCCGAAGGGGTGGCACCGGGAAAAAAAAATGTTTTCCTTTTTCTTTTTTCCAAATTCTTTCAAACTTTGACCACTCAAAACAGTTTCAAAAATCTCCAAACTAGGTCTTGACCAAAATACAAAAGTTGCCCAAAACATTGTTCTCTACAACCTTCATATAAGACACTTTTTCTGAAAACCATTTTGAAATCCTCTACATAAAGAAAGCCAAATAAATAAACAAAAGGCAACAAGCACTCATATGCACATGCAATGATGCAATGCATTGCTTATGCTCCTTTAGTAGCTAATGAAGTTCCTAATGCAGTGCTTGACACTAGGGTGTCACAGCCCTTCCCCCCTTAAAGGAATCTCGTCCCGAGATTTGAGTTACGTACCATTTCTTAACAAAAGCGGGATAGCTTACGCGTAGGTACTCCTCGGTTTCCCATGTCGCATCGTTGGGTCCGTGATTGCTCCAGAGAATCTTGTAAGTCTTCACTGTTCGGTTACGAGTCTCTCGGGTCTTGGTATCCAAAATCCCCTTGGGCTGCTCGTAGTACTCCAGATCCGATCTGATGGTGATGTCTGGAATCCGAACTTCCTCTTGTTCTGGAACTCGAAGACACTTCTTTAACTGTGATACGTGGAATACCGGAAAAACTGTGCTCATTTCTGGGGGTAACTGTACTTCGTATGCCACTTGTCCCTTCTTTGCTATGATCGGGTATGGTCCCACATATCGAGGTGCTAGCTTCTTCTTGATTCCAAAACGTTGGACCTTTCTCATAGGTGAAACCTTGAGATACACATAGTCTCCAACTTGAAATTCCAAAGGTCTCCTTTCGGGTGTCAGCATAACTCTTTTGTCGAGACTGTGCTACCTTGATATGTTGCTGTACGGTCTGCACGATCTCCTTGGCATTTTTTACATAATCTGATCCATAGAATCCTCGATCTCCAGACTCAACCCAATTTACTGGGGTTCTGCATCTTCGTCCATATAAAACTTCAAAAGGTGCCATCTTTATACTCTCTTGATAGCTGTTGTGTATGAAAACTCAGCAAGGGGTAACCATTTCTCCTCCATTACCCTCCTGAAGAGTAAACACAAGCTCTTCAGGATATCCTCCAAAATCTGATATCCACCCCTCTTTCTCTTTTGTTTCTGTCCTCGCAGTCTGGGGGTGATAGGCTGAACTTCTTTACCAACTTGGTTTTCTAACTCCTTGTGCAACGTTTCCCAAACGTGCTATGAAACGGGGTTCCTCTAGTCAGAAACTATCCGTCTTGGAATTCCATGCAACCTCAGGAATATTCTAATATACATCTCATACTGTGGTGGGCGGTGATTAGTCCTTTGAGACTGGTATGAAAGTGACCACTTTAGATCACGTCCACTGATAACCCAAATTCGAATCATTCCTTCTGAGTAGTGGTGAGTCCGGGATAAGTCCATACTGTCTCTTCCACTTCCACTCTGGATTGACAAACGGTTTTGTCAACAGTCCGGGCTGGTTTCAATGTAATTGCCTTATCCTGCAACAAGTTTTAATCACACTGGCTACATAGGCTGCGACTCTCTTTCTTCATCTTTGACCACCACCAAAAATCTGGTTTTCAAATCCTGATACAAATCTTTAACTTTACTGGCGTCTTCCTGGTGGATAGACAACTTTGAATTGGTGAGCCTCGTTCAGAATCCTCTCTTTCAGCTCTGATCCTTAGGAAACAACTAATCCTTCGTTATAACCATGAATCCCTGTTCATCTGTTTCTAAAGTTCAACGAACTACTGGTTTTCCAACCTCTTCTTATCGACAGATTTCCTTTCATCGGATCTTTCTGTCTCTCGATGATGTCACTTTCCAATGGTGGCAACTGAAAGAGTTGATATTTTTTAGCATGAACAGGGTGCATAGCTATTAATCCATCTTCGAACAGTGGTTAGTAGAGGTTTGCAAGGATCCTTGCGACTCAAAGGCATCAGCTCAACATTCGCTTTCCTTTAGGGTGGTAATTCACGTTCTAGGTTATAATTCCGTAATCAAATTCTGCCCATCCTTCTTTGTCCTCATGTTTCAACCTCTGGCTGGGGAAAATAATTTTTCAGACTTTATGATCTGTTGACACTACATAGGTTTCCCAAGATATTTCTCCATATCTTGGAAGTGCATGCACGACGGCTGCTATGTCCAGATACTGAGTGGGATAGTTTTCTCTTCGTGCGGTTTTTCAACTGGCGAGAAGCATAGGCTGATAACTCTTCCATTTGCATGAGTTAACACATGCCAAGTCCAAGCTTGGATGCGTCCGCAAAACACACAAAAGGTTCCTCCAAGTGTGGCTGAGCCAAAACAGGTGCGGATTCACAACGTTCGCATAGTCGTGCGGAAAGCTGCTTCACACCTCTGGAGTCCATCTCGAACTTTCTTTGTTTTTCTGCGTTTAACGAGTCATAGGTTGGCTATTCTTGAAAAATCCGGATAAACCGACGGTAAGATCCCTGCCAACCCAAAAACTGCGAACCTCAAAAACACTCCGTGGGTGCTTCCCAATCCATAACCTCTTGTACTTTTAGAAGGGTCTACAGAGATCCCTTCCGTCTGCAGGACGTGACCAAGAAAGGTACTTCTTCAACCAAAACTCACTAGACTTGCTTTAACTAGCTACAACTATGCTCTCTAACCGGGTCAAAACAACTCGTAAATGCCAGCATGGTCCTTCTCTTTCTCAGAGTATAACCAAATGTTCTCATGAACACGACAAAACTAATCCAACTACTCTGGCATGAAAACTGAATTCATCAGTACTTAAATGTGGCCCTGTGCATTGGTCAATCCAAAGGAAATAACTAATATTCATAGAGTCCGTATCTGGTAGAGAAAGCTGTTTTTTGGCACGTCTTCCTTCTATCTTATCTGATGGTATCCTGACCTCAGGTCGATCTTGGAGAACACTTTTGCTTTTGACCACTGATCAAACAAGACAAATCGATTTGAGGTAAGGGGTACTTATTCTTTATGGTTTACTGCATTAACGGCTATATCCATGCACATCCTCCAGAGTTGTATCGTTCTTCTTTCACAAAGATAGCGGAACAATCCCCAGGTGACAACTAGGAACGTATCAACCCCTTTTTCCAAAATTTCTGTATTTGAACCTTATGCTCTGCTAACTCCGTTATCGTGCATTCACTATACGGTCTTCGGGAATATAGGTGCTGTTTCCCGGATTAACATCTATAGCAAACTCCACAATCTCTTCAGCGGTAAACCAGGCACTCATCAGGAAACTCTGGAAACTCACATACTAACGGAATTTCAGCTATCTGCTTTGCCGTG
>CM019826.1:82273728-82321854 GCA_009763385.1 Coix lacryma-jobi var. lacryma-jobi | reverse complement strand
GTGAGCGCCTCTCTGCTCAAAAAGGACAAGGAGAGCAAGGATGCAAAAAAGAAGAAACGAAAGATAAAACTTGCAGTCGCTAGCTCGGGAAGCAGAGACTGGCGAAGCTCGTCGTAACCGTCAGCCTGGGGACGGGTCCCCGAGCTGAGCTCCTCGAGCTCGAGGAGGAGAGTAGTGACGAGGAGGAGGATGACCGACGAGGGGATGGATGCGCGGGGGCTCGTCGATGACAGGGCTGACCGCTCCTCTGTGCAGGAGGGTACATTGGAGGTCCCGCCGTCAAAGGGGGCCCCGCGGGCGCAGCCGCGGAAGGCGGCGTCGACCCTGTCTCGTCGGGGGCCCGAGGCCCGTCGAGCTCCGCGCCGGACGTGCCCCCAGTCGCAAGGAAGCCCGGACCGAGAGCCGCCTCCGCCATTGCGCCAACGGAGGCCGCCCCCGCATCAGCCCAGACGGGGGTCGCGAGAGGGGTCGGGCCTCCGAGGGCGGCCGACAGGTCGAGAAAGGTTCGGGCCCGAACCCCGCGAGCTTGTCAAGGGCGCCGTGAGCCCGCGAGGAGTGGGCCGCAGGAGAGGCGTCGGAGCCCGGCATCATGAGCGTCGGGGAGGGAGCCCCCGAGCGCCTCGTGACCGGGGCGCGAGCGTCCTCGGAGTCCATCGCCGCACCGCCGCCGGGCGCGGAAGCGGACGCGGGGGGCGCGATCAACCAGCGCGGGCGCCGGAGCAGGTCCCGGAGCCCGCGCCGGGCGAGCGCCACGACGTCAGGCGAGGGCGGTACGATCGCCCTCCCGCGATGTGGTCGGAAGGAGGGCTCTCCTCGAGGTCGAGCCATGGGAGGCGTCGGGAGCCCTCCCCCCATACCCAGCCCTGAGGAAAACAGCCCAGGCGCAGGGCTCGAGCCGCGGGTGGGGCTCGAAGCCCCCGAGTGGGTCTGGTGACTCCGGGAAGAAGCCCAGCCGCCGCTTCGGGTAGTAGTTTCCTTGGATCTCGTCGGTAGTGAGGCTTCACCTCTTTGCTTTTAATGACGCGTGTCATCTCCCTCTTTTCAGGGGAAGCGCTCCTACCAGGAGGTGGATCTCGCTTCGTCCAAGCGGCCAAGGCCGAGCCCCGTCGAGCACAGGCACCTCGAGGTACGGCACCCTCCTCTGCTAGAGAGGCCGCTTGGATGGAGAAGGCCCGAGCTGCCATGGCTCGAGGGGGCCGGATGATCGTCGCAAATTTGGTGAGGCCGTCGCCATCGACCATAGGGGTCGAGGTTACTTTTTGCTGGTTCGGACGTTTCCGCCATCTCATACTGCAGGGGCCTCGCTCATGGCATCGAGCCCGCCACCGCCGTGTCCGCCGAAGCGCTCCTCCTCCCCCTCCTCCTCCTGCGATGGTGCCAACTGGGAGCGCCATCCTTCCCCTCATCATGACGGTTGCTCCGGGGAAAGCGCCGGGGCGAGCCGGCCCCGCCGGCGTCTGGATCTAAGGAACTGCGCCCCTTGTGGCTCCAACCAGCACGGGCCGGGCTGCGGAGAGAAAGGGGGGGAGAGACGTCGGCGGAGGAGCCGACGGTGGAGGACCTCCTGAACGAGCTGGAGCAGGGGCCGCTCCTCGCCGCGGGCTCGATGACGGTGGAGGCGCCCGTCGTGCCGGCGAGCGCCGACGATGCGCCGGAGGCCCGGCCAGGGAAGAGGTCCCAGGGTCGAGCCTTCCGTCACCGACTCCGCAACAGGAGGCGCCCGGCGGAGGGACGGAGGGAGCCGGGGCCCGTGCCGTCGAGCGGCGGGTCGCTGTCGGGCAGCTCGAGCGAAGGAGGGTTCTGCCCGACATCGAGCTCGACCTCGACCTATACGGCCGTTTCCCGTCCCATGACGCCCGCCCCTTGCCGTGGTTCCCTCGGCAGCTGCCGCCCAGCGGGGGGCACCGCGCGAGGTGCGGTCCATCTCCGGGAGGTGGCCGCACTTATGGCGGAGGCGGAGCGGTCCTGCTCCAGGAGGCGGGCCTCCGCACAGGTGTCAGCAGCCCTCGAGCGGGCCGAGGCGGAGCTTCGAGATCTCCGCGCGGAGCTGAGCCGGAACGCCCAGATGGCAGCCGGCTTACGGGCGGAGGCGGAGGTCCAGGCGGCTCGAGGTGAGGTCGCCCGATCCAGGGAGGAGGCCGCCGCCCTCTCGAAGGCTCGAGAAGGAGGCCGCGGACGCTCGAAGCGAGCCACCTCTGCCCGGGCTGAAGCCGAGGCGGCGAAGCAGGAGGCTGCTGACGCCCGTGGCGAGGCCGCCGCGCCCGGACCGAGCGGAGGCCGGCCAGAAAAGAGGCCGAGACGCCGTGAGTGGCGCCGCCACCGCCCGAGCTGCCGAGGGGCGGCGCGGCAGGAGGTGATCCGCAAGATCTGGGCCCTGGTGGAGGCGGGCCGGCTGATCGAGGGCCTTAGGTCCAAGAAGCTCCTTACGCTGGCCGAGAAGCGCAGGCTGGAGACGCGTGCCGAGGGCCTGACCAGCGACCTCGCCGCACTGGGGCAACACTGCGACGGTGAGGCTTACATCTTGTTTTTGTTTGGGTCTGAAGTTTTTGCTATGCCCACCGTCTCACTCTTCCTTGTTTATTGCGCAGGGGTCGAGAAGACGGTCGAGGAGCTCCGTGAGACGAACCAGGCTCTCTTGGACCAGCTCCAAGTGAGACGATGGTGGCGGAGCGGGCTCGCTCTTCTCTCGACCGCTTGCCCCATGTGGGGTGCTCCTCCTGTTGCCGCGCGGAGGGGCGATGGCTCGGGGCGATGCCTTGGCGACGCCCTTGTGCTTTCTCGACGCAGCCGCTCGGAACCGCGTCCGGCAAGCTCTCCATCACGGTGTCAAGCAGACACTCGCGGTGTTCGCTCCGTTTTTCCGCTTCGGTCCTGTTGTGCGAATGGCTTCATCGAGATCGAGGGGAGGATGAGGAATGGAACAATCGCCAGGGTTTGACAAAATTTTGGAAAGATGGAGAGGCCGGGGGCGTCGCTTGCGAAGATCTTCGAGGAGGAGTGCTGCCTCCTGACGCAACACCGTGTCGGGAGCCCTCTTCCTCGAGCTCGGGCGTCGGGTCGACCTGCCCTCGCGGACCTTGGGGAGGAGTACCGCACCGACGAGGATTGAGGTCTGCTGCCAAATTTGGGCGTCGAGGCCCTTGTAAGAATTTTGTGAGTAAATGAGGATAGTCGAATCCGAATGTATACGTGATTTGTTTATGGAAAAGTTGTTTTCTTTTCAAATGCGTTTTGACCGCTTCTCTTTGTCGCAAGCTCGGTTTCTGCTAACTTAGTCTGTGTTCCTTTAGTACGTCGCGAGCCCCTCGAGTGTCAGGCGTAGGTAGGCACCGTAGCCCGGGGGCGTAGGCGGCCGTCTACGTCGACGCCCACCGACCCTGGAGGCTCGAGTTACTTTTAAGATTTAGTACGTCGCTAGTTTACTCGAGGCGCGAGTCGAGACAGGGTCAATTTTTGAAAAGAAACACGCGTTTTTTTCGGAGTCTGGGGGGCGTTTTACCCCTTGTCACCCCCCCCGCCCCCGAGGGAGGCTCGACCCTGAGCTAGGCAGGTCGAGGCTACCTTAAGATGCGACGCAACACGAACGAAAAGCACGAGTTTGTTCATTCATGTTGACATGTTTGTACAAAGTGATAAAATGAACGAGGCCTCGAGCCTTTAAGGTAGAAGCGCGTAGCTGAGATATGTTTCCACGCGTTCGCCAGGATCCTCTGCCTTGTCGTCGTGAGCTTTTGTATTGTGCCTGGCTTAAAGCCACTATCGCCCGGTGTCATCGGGCCTTTCCACGAGGGTGAGGTCTTATGGCGCCCCTCTGATTATCTTGCAGCTCCGTCGAAGCACGAGGTCCCCATCCGAGGTCCCTTTTGGCGTCACGTGCTTCGTGGTAGCATCGAAGGGTTTGCTGGTAGCGTGCAAAGTTGACGACGCCACGTCTCCCCCCCCCCGAGCCTCCCTCGAGTCTGGTCCTTGGCGTTGCGAGACCTTGTCACTGGTTCCGTTGTAGGCTCGAAGTCGAGGTAGAGTCCGTACTCAGGTCCGTGGGTAAAGACGGCCTCGCGCCGTAGGTTAGGAAAAACTGAGTTAACCCGGTGGCTCGACTCTGCGTAAGTTCCTCTGAGGCCCCACAGCAACCCGAGGGGAGTTCTGTAAGCCCACCCCTTCCGAATCCTGTGAGGGTTTTGAACAGCCTCCGGGCTTTAGCCCATGGGATATCATGCGTTGGCCGCGCATGAACCTCTCGCCTTCCCTTTTCATTTTGGGGTAATGCGACCGAGGCCAGGTTACGCGAATGTTTTGTCATCGCAGAAGTTAGTAACTTTGTTGCCGTGAATTGGGTGCCGTTGTCGTTGATGATGACATTAGCACCCCGACCGGTACATGATGTTGGCGATGAATCGACAGCCTTCTCGGAGGTGGGGTCTCCTATCGGCTTCGCCTCGATCCCACTTGGTGAACTTGTGTCCGAGCCACGAGCATGTGTGTGTACCCTCCAGGTTTGTCCTTTTGAGGGGACCCACGAGGTCGAGCCCCCAACAGCAAACTGGCCAAGTGATTGGGATCATCTGCAGGGCGTGTGCGGGCTGGCGCTTTTGCTTGGCGTGAATTGCACCCATGACATGCTTGGACCAACCTTGGGCATAACTCCCAATTGGCAGTCGGCCAATAGAAGCCTTGTCGGAAAGGCGTTGCCAACCACTGGCCCTTGGCCGCTGCGTGGTGGCCGCAAGCCCCCGAGTGCATATCGTCGAGGAGCTTGCCGCCCTTCCTCGAGTGGGATGTCAGCGTTGAAGGATTCTAGTCGGACTTCGTCGGTATAGCTCCGTTCGTCGCGTAGATGACGTATGTCTTGGCCCTCCGAGCGACGCGTCGGGCCTCCGTCTGTCTCTGGTACTCGACTCGCGTTCAGGTAGTCGAGGTTAGGCGTCCCCATCGAGGGGTCGTGATGACGAAGAAGGCGTGCGCGTCGACCTGCCTCGCTTCTGCGTACGTCGAGGGGTCCCTTTCGAGGTGTGGCGTTGAGAGCGAGCCCCCGTTGTCCTGCTGAGGGTGGCTCGAGGGGCCAGCCCCCGTGTCCGATTTTCGACGGATGGCTCGAAGACGTCCCTCGGAATACGTCTGGCGGTACCGTGCCGCGCGTGGATGCCAACTTTTGCCAGCTCGTCTGCGGCCTCGTTGTACTTCCGAGCTATTGGTTTGAGCTCGAGGCGTAAAACTTGTCTTCCGCTTGCGCACCTCCCCGCAGTATGCCTCCATCTGGTGATCGATGCAGCTTGAAGCCTTCAAACCTGGTTGACGACGAGCTGCGAGTCTCCTCGGCGTCGAGCCTCGGACCCCGAGCCGAGGGCGATGCGCAGCCCATTGCGATGGCCTCGTACTCGGCCGACGTTGTTTGGAGGCGGGAAGTGCAAGCGTAGCAGGTAGCGCATGTGTAACTCCGAGGCGAGATTAAGAGCAGTCCCGCACCTGCCCCGTCTTCATGAGGGATCCGTCGAAGTACAATGTCCAGATCTCGGCTTGAATCTGCGCCGGCGGAACTGAGTGTTGTCATTCCGCAACGAAGTCCGCCAACGCTGGCGATTTGATGCCCTTTCGCGGGCATAGGTGATGGTCTCCCCCATCAGTTCTCGACCACTTGGCGTATGCGCCCCGTGGCCTCCCGATTTGTTGACGAGCCTCTCCCAAGGGGGAATGAATGACCCCCACCGTTACGGGATGGGCGAGGAAGTAGTGCTGGAGCTTGCGCCTTGTGACGATGATGCCAGTGAGCACTTTTGGATGTGGCGGGTACCGACCTTGGCCTCGGAGAGCACCTCACTGGGGGTACACTGCCGTTGGACTGGCAATCATGAATCCTCCTCGTACCTCTCGACGACTATGACCGCGCTTGACCACCTGAGTGGTTTGCGGCCACATAGAGAGAAGGTGTCGGGGAATCACCTTCCTGGGCCGGTTCGGGGCACGAGAACCGGCGCAGAAGTCAGCATCCCTTCAACTTGGTAAGGCTTCCTCGCTTCGTGGTCCACGCAAAGTGCTCCCGTCTTTTTTCAGCAGGCGGTAGAGGGGTATTGTTTTCTCCCCCAGCTCGAGATGATCTGGCTGAGAGCGGCAGGCAAGCCGTTACCTTCGTACGCCCTTGAGGTCACGAATCGGGCCCATCCTCGTGCACTGTCTGAGATTTTTTCAGGGTTTGCTTCGATCCCCCGTTGCGAGACGATGTAGCCAAGTAGCAGGCCTCGAGGCACACCAAGACACATTTCTCTGGGGTTGAGCTTTACATTCTTGGCCCGAGGCACTCAACGTGTTCCGAGTTGCTGATGAGGTTCCCTACTTTTTTAGTTTAACCACGATGTCATCGACGTAGGCCCTCGACGTCTTGCCTTATATGCCGCCAAATATGTGCTGCATACATCGCTGATATGTTTGCCCCGGCGTTTCGAAGGCCGAAGGGCATCCCGTAACATAGCAGGACATACAAAAGGCGTGATAAAGAGGTCGCGAGCTCATCGGATTTTCTCATCCTGATTTGGTGGTAACCCGGAATACGCATCAAGGAACGAAAGCACTTCAACCCCAGCATGGAATCAACGATTCCTGGTCATTCTAGGTAAAGGGAATGGAACTTTTGGTACACGCTTTATTTAGACCAGTGTAATCTACCACCTCCCATTTTTCATTCTTTTTTTCCTACTAGTACATGGTTCGCTAGCCACTCTGGTTAGATAACCTCCTTGATGAATCCGGCCGCCAAAAGCTTGTGCACCCTGCCTCGCCGATGAATCCTGCGCTTTTCCTCGTCGTAAGCGGCGCAGGCGTTGCTTTACCGGTCTGGCCCGGCCTGGATTTCCAAAGGCGTGCTCGGCGACTTCCCCTCGGTATGCCTGGCATTCCGAGGGGTTCCCCAGGCAAACATAGTCCGATGTTTCGCGCGGAGAAAGTCGACGAGCACTGCTTCCTATTTGGTCTCGAGCTGGTACTGATGGTCAGCGTCTTTTGCCCTTGCCGAGGTCGGGTCGACGGGTATTTGCTTGGTGTGCTTCAGCCGGCTCGAAGCGCCGGCGTTAGCTTTGCTTCTGGGCCTCCTCGGTGGCCAGAGCTGCCAAGGCCTCGATCGAGTTCGCGGTGGACGTTGGCCTCCCCGCTCGAGCACTCCACGTCGCAGTGGTATGCGTGCTCCGTAGGAGTTGCCAACGGTAATAACCCCTTTCGGGCCCGGCATTTTGGAGCCTTCAAGTACGTGTAGTTAGGATACTACAACAAACTTGTCCAATTCAGGCATAAAGACGGAATTCATTAGGTACATGAAATGTGCCGGTGCATTTGTCAGTCCAAAAGACATAACTAGATACTCACAGAGTCCATATCTGGTGGAGAAAGCTGTTTTTGGTATATCCTCCCTTCGGATCTTGATCAGATGGTATCCTGACATTAAGTCAATCTTGGAGAACACTTTTGCCTTAGATAATTGATCAAACAAGACGTCGATTCGGGGTAAGGGATATTTGTTCTTTATAGTTACTGCATTCAGAGGTCTGTAATCCACACACACTCTCAAAGTTTTGTCCTTCTTTTTCACGAAGATGGCAGGACATCCCCAAGGTGATGAACTAGGACGTATCAAACCCTTATCCAAAAGCTCCTGCAACTGAGTTGTAAGCTCTGCTACTCGTTAGTTGGCATCCTATATGGCCTCCGAGAAATAGGAGCCGTTCCGGGAACTAACTCTATAGCAAACACCACGTCCCTATCTGGAGGTAAGCCGAGCAACTCATCAGGAAAAACATCTGGGAACTCGCACACTACAGGGATCTCAGCTATCTGCTTTGGCGTGATATTGAACAACACTCCTATCTCATGAGGGTTTCGAGGTAACTTGAACCGGATAGAAGACTCATTCCGGGGGCTTACCAGGGAAACCACCCGTTGTACGATATCCAAATTAACCTTCCAGCGTTTCATCCATCCCATTCCCAAGATCACATCCAAACCTAACCCAGGGATTACTATGAGATCCATAGATACCTTTTATCCCCAAAGGTGATCTCCATTTCCTTAGCCATGATGCAGGAAGTAAGAACAACCCCTGCTAAACTTATCTGATAACCCCTATCCAATTCTATCAACTTAGGGTTACTTCTCATAACAAAGTTTTCACTTATGAAAGAATGCGATGCTCCGGAATCAAACAACGCAACTGTGGGGTATTAGTTAACAAGAAACGTACCAGCGGTGACAGGCTCTCCTTCTGGCCCTTCCTCAATAGTGGTGTAATGCACATTGCCCGTGCGAGGTTGAGGCTAGTTGTACTGCTTTTTCGGCTGGGGGCACTAACGTGACAGGTGTCTAGTCTGACCACAGTTGTAGCATGACCCGATCACATATGGGGTCTTTGGACCTCCTGAACCTCTTGCCTTTGCCTTGTTCTGCATCAGGGGAGCAGTGTATGGCTTTTGAAAGCTTGGACGAGGGCGGTTGCTGGTTATCTTCCTCTACGGGGGACGGAACCTTGCTCCTGCAACCGGCGGGCGATACGGGGTGCATGCTCCGAAAGGGGTCCTCTGCTGAGATGAACTTCCTTCATTTGCACGTCGGCGAGTCTCCGTCGCCAGCCTGTTGTCATTGGCCTCCTGTTTCAGGCAATCACTGACGAAGTCACTGAAGCTGGTGCGGTGACTGTTTCCCATATTAGAGAGCATAGTGGCATTCTTTCCACGATTGAAGCTTGCTATCTTTTTGGCTTCGGTGTCCACGAAGTCCGAGGCATAACGAGACAAGTTGTTGAAACTATGTAGATATTCTGACATGGACATGGTTCCCTGTGACAACCTCATGAACTCGGTAACTTTCATTTCTGTGTATACATGGGTGTATGCCGAGTCTCTGAGTGATGATTGATTGTCAACTGGGATAATGCGCATGTTCTTTGGCTTGTGTTGTGCAGGTGTCCAGCACGGATACAGTGATCAAAGGCAAGGTGAAGGTCAAGTAGAGACGTGTCGTGCCGATGGATCGAGAGTGGCGAAGGGCGGACGTGAGGCTTGGACTGAGGGACTGGTGGCCCGAGGATCAGCTGTGGTGGCTGGCAGCCTGGGACAGCGACGAGCGAAGACTTGCGGGCACGATGTTGCTCGGGACGAGGACCTGGGGACACGTGTCGGTGGACGGGGTGCACAGGCGGTGCATCCCCTCTACAGCTCGGTTTGGTGGTTGAGCCACAGAAAAACCACCGAGTGGACGGTTTCCAGGTTTGGGCCTCAAAACCTGGGCGCTGATGGTTTCCGAGTTTGGGCCAGAAAACTCGGGCTGAGGACGGTATCCAGGTTTGGGCCTCAAAACTTGGGTGCTGCGGGTTTGCTGAGTTTGGGCCACAAAACTCTGGCTACGGTCGGCTGGTTTCTCGGTTTGGGCCTCAAAACTGGGGGTTGGTCGTGAAGGCTGGTTTCCCGGTTTGGGCCTCAAAACCGGGGGCGAAGTCCGTGAAAAGGACGAGCGGAGCTGTGGCGGCACGTGGCGGCAATCGGTGAGGTTGCGTCGAGGCAACGCTACCAGTTGTGCGGGCGTGGCCGTCAGATCACCAGCATCTTCGAGTTGGTCCAGAATAACCCTAGGGTTTAGCTGGTTTGCTCTGTAATTAGAGAGGGGTAGAGTATGAATTAGAATTAGGATAAGTAGAAGGAGACACCCTCCTCCCATCCCATCTCAGTCATTTTCTCTTTGCTTTCTAGGTTTTCCTGCTCTCCCTACTCCCTGCTGTAGCGAACTGAGATCCACAGAGAAGAGAACAATACCTCTGTGCCCATGAGATTTTGAGGAAGTGAGACCGTAATGTCACTATTGTAGCGTGTGGTAGCCACACGGTTGCAAATTCGTGGTTGTGATTCGCGTTTTGTTTGTGTTCTTCGCGGATTGTTTTCTCCACGTTTTTCCAGTCGATCGATCTCTTTGCTCGGTGCATCTTTTGCAAATCCATTTGAATAGAGTTGTTCTAGATCGTGAGGCACTTCTTTCCACCAAAGGAAATCTTTTCTAACCTCATGAGCTAGTAGATCGATTGATTTTTCGCTTTGGATCAAGTTTTGCTCCCTTGCCCCGAATTCTTGCAATTCACCGATTTGGAGTTAGGTTCGAGCCATGATTCTTTTGGGATAGCTCACTAACCTCCTTAGAACTCCTCATACCAAGTCTAAGCCCTAGTGCTTTTGATTCGGAGGAGATTGGGTCGAATTCGCAGAAGAACAGCACTGAATCAAGGGCATCAGACGCTCGAGTTCATAGCATCGGACGCAGACTCATTTGGCATCGGACGCACCATTGCCACGTGTCAGATTCTGACATTTTCAAAGGAGCATCGGACGCTACCACCGGACGCGCCAGAGTGTAACCATCGGACGCTGAGAGTTCACTGTTCACAGCGTCCGATGGGTGTCCAGTAAGGGTTCAGTCAGGTCAGTTTTGCATCAGATGCGTCCGGTGCTGGGTCATCGGACGCTGCCAGCGTCCGATGCTGCTGAGTCTACGCAGTTTCGTCTGCGGTTCGTTCGTTCATTGTCGGTTTTGATTTCTAGCTTTTGCGTTGTGTTTCTAGAGTGGTATAGTGTCTCGCTGTGCTTCTTGGAAGCATCCACCCTATCTCTAGGGTCGTGGACACATATGAGCTCTAGGTTTGCTCTTGGGGTGTTTCTCGGGATAGTGGCGACAAGTTTCCGAAAGGAAAATTTGAAGCTCCCATTCACCCCCCCTCTGGTCGCTTTCTGGAAGCACTTTCGGTCCTTCAATTGGTATCGGAGCGGGTTAAGGATCTTCCACCTTAGCCGGTTCCAGATCCACAGAAGGCGACATGGATCACGGCGTGGGCAAACCGCCATTTTTCGATGGGACAAACTATGCGTATTGGAAGATACGCATGTCGGCCTATCTGCAGAGTTTGGGTGCTTCCATTTGGGATATTTGCAACTCTGCCGATTACGTTGTCTTGGCTGCTCGTATCTCTCGGCTTCAGATCAATGAGCACGATGCCAATAGCCGAGCCCGTAATGCTCTTTTCTCATGCTTGAGCATGAGTGAGTTTGATCGCGTTTCTCACCTCGCTACGGCTCGGGATATTTGGGCTACCCTCATGCGTTTCCATGAGGGAACCTCTCAAGTCAAAACCCGTCTCTACGAGTCATTCAAGCGAGAGTATGAGAACTTTTGACATATGCCTGGCGAGAGCATAGAAAGCTTATTCGCTCGCTTTCAGGTGATTGTCAACAGGATGAGGGCTAACAAGGAGCTGTTGCCTTTCGACGATCATGAGAGAGCTCTCAAGCTACTCCATACTCTTGATCGTTCGGTGTGGGATTCTAAGGTTCAGGCGATCATCGAATCGCCTAACTATGAGACCCTCACGTGCGATGAGCTCTTCAGTAAGCTCAAGGCCAGTGAGATTGATGCCATGGCGAGGGCTTCTTATGAAAATCCTTCTAGCCCGTCGATGGCTTTGCTTTCTAGCTCTTCTGCTAACCCCTCTGGAGGCTTTGCTCTTTCCTCTCTTCTTTCTATCACAGAGGACCAGTTGGAGTTCATGGGGGATGACGAGCTGGCGTTGCTCGTCAACCGGTTCTCGCGGTTCCACAACAACCGCATGAACCGTCGCCGCGGAGGAGGACGCTCAGGATGCTTTGAGTGCGGCGACCCCAACCACTTCATCACCAATTGCCCAAAGAAGAACAAGCAAGTCTTCGGCAAGGCAGATCATGGGCACAAGTACGACTCCAGCAAGCGCAAGGAGAAGTATGTCCCCACGAAGCACAAGCGGAAGGGCGGCTTCAACAAGGAGTACATCAAGACGAAGTACTTGGAGAAGGCCCAGGCTGAGCAGCGTGCGTTCTTTGCCACGCTCAGCGACGTCGACGACTCGGATGACGAGTCCACTTCCTCAAGCGACGACGAGTCCGAGAAGAAGAAGGGGATCGAGGACAAGTTCAACGGCCTCTACTTCTTTGCCGACGACGAGGGCTTCTGCACCATGGCCCTCGGCAAAGAGGTCGACAGTGAGCTGGAGGACACTCCTCGGAACGACGACGATGACGACGACACCTCCCAGGTATCTCAGACCCCCAACGAGCTTTCTGCTGAGGTCGAGAAGCTTACTGCCGCGCTCCTTAGTTAGGATAAGTTGCTTAGGCATGCTGCTAGAGAGCACAAGGAGTTTAGGCAGAAGTGGGAGGATACGGTGAAAGAACTCGAATCTGTCAAGTCCATCGTAGTTGTTACCGATGAGGAGTGTGAGATGTGCACCACACACATGACTGACCTTCTCACTTTGAGAAGCAAGTATGCTGTGTTGGTAGGAGAGGTGGACGAGCTGAAGGCTTGATTCTCGCTGTTGGGTGCATGCAAGTCCTGTGCTGGCTTGCAAACCGAGTTGGCCGAGAAGAATGCCAAGATTGTGTCTTTTGAGAAGGCCAGCTCGGGTAGCACTTGTGTGTCCAGGTGTGTTCTTTGTGAGGGTTTTGAGATGGAGATAGCCAATGTGAAGCATGACAAGATGCAAACCGAGGAAGAAAACACATACCTTCGGACCATCTTGTCATGGGTGTCTAGTGGTGAGCCACAGCTCGGGATGATGATCTCCCAATTCAAGTGAGCTGCTGGAGGTCCTGGTGTAGGTTTTGCTCAGGGTGTTGATGTGTCATCTTTTGGCAAGATTGGAGAGTCGAGTGGTCTGAACCCATGTGAGAAGCCCAACTCCACCACTACTCCCAAGCTTACCAAGATTCCACCCAAAGAGCCTCTCAAGCCTAACACCAAGGATGGGGTTTTTGTTGAACCTCCGAGAGCTCCACCAAAGAAACAATCTTGTGCTCCAAAACCAAACCACCTCAAGAACAAGCTTGACACCATGCTACCCATCCAAGAGGAGCTTATACCACAGAAGGGCAAAGTGATCCACACCCACTACCATGAGTACCAACAACCCCCTTTGAGAGCGGTGAGGTACAATTGTGAGCATTGTGGGAGAGATGGACACTTGAGTGAGTTTTGCTTTCGGCGCAAGAGAGAGGCGCGCCATGCAAAGGAGATGAACAACACGGACATGTATCATCCTTTCCATGATGTACATGTGCCGAATGTTCAGAGGCGTGCTGCTAGGCCTAGAGGTCCAAAACCTCAAGTTCCTAGGCCTAGGCCACGAGGAGGTCGTGCCCGGTGGGAGCCTGCAGTTGTAGGCTATGGACCCCGTGGCGGTGGCATTGTAGTTGAGCGTTTTCCCCCACCGCGTTTTGAGTATCGCGGTGAGCGCTCCTTTCCCAGCGGACCACGTTTTCCTCAGCGTGGTGATCGCTTTCCCCGTAGGCGTGCTAGGAATTGTTTTTCTACTAACTTTTCTTTTGAGCAGCCGGCCCAACACTGGTATTCTCCCTACTTCACTAACCCCAATGTTGGACCGTATGCTCACCCTATGTCTTTTTATTGATGTAGGTAAAATGATTGGAGAACGTTTGGTTGGTGGATTCTTGTTGCTCGAGGCACATGACCGAAAACGCCAAGTGGTTTTCCAGTCTTAGTCCAGTCGCCGGAAAGGAGTTTATCACCTTCGGTGACAGCAGCAAAGGTAAGGTGCTGTCTCGTGGGTCGGTGCGAGTTAATGAGCACTTTGTGTTGCGCGATGTTGCTCTTGTTTCTAACTTGCATTTTAACCTTCTTTCTGTTTTGCAACTCTTTGATGATGACTATGAGATTCGTTTTAAACCGAATCTCAGTCGTATTTTGGATCGTCAGGGCAATCTTGTTTGTGTGATTTCGCCCTTTGGGAAAGTCTTTCATGCGGATTTCTCGGAGTCATTTGGAATTTCTCGTTGTCTATTGGCTGGACCTTCCTCCTCTGATCTTTGGAAGTGGCATAGGAGACTTGGACATTTGAGCTTCGACTTGCTTGTAAGGCTTAGTTCACTTGGCCTAATCTGAGGATTGCCCAAGTTATCCATGGAGAAGGATCTTGTTTGCCATTCTTGTAGACTTGGGAAGATGGTTGCCGCTCCCCAACATCCAGTGACTCAGGTCATGACCAAGCGCCGTGGAGAGCTTTTACACACGGACCTTGTTGGTCCGGCTCAGGTGAGCTCGGTTGGGGGGAAGTGGTATGTGCTTGTTGTTGTTGATGACTTTTCAAGATATTCGTGGGTCTTCTTTTTAGCTGAGAAGACCGAGACTTTCTCTTTTGCACGCAATCTGATTTTGCGTCTTCAGAACGAGTTCCCTTTGAAGTTGATGCGAGCCATTAGGAGTGATAATGGTTCCGAATTCAAGAATTCGGATTTTGAGAAGTTTTGTAACTCTTTGGGTTTGGAGCATCAGTTTTCTCCCCCCTACATACCGCCACAGAATGGTGTTGTAGAAAGGAAGTATCGGACCCTTGTAGAGTTGGCCAGGACAATGCTCGATGAGCATAGGACTCCTAGGCGATATTGGGCCGAGGCTATGAACACTGCATGCTATATTTCCAATCGCATTTTTCTCCGAGCTTTCTTGAAAAAGACTTCTTATGAGTTGCATTTTGGAAGATAGCCCAAAGTGAGTTACTTTCAAGTTTTTGGTTGCCACTGTTTTATACTGAAGAAAGGCAATCTGGACAAATTTGAGTCTCGTTCTTCTGACGGTGTATTTTTGGGTTATGGCACTCACACTCGCGCTTATCGTGTACTTAACCTTGATACTAACCGAGTCATGGAGACATCCGATGTCACCTTCGACGAGACCATGGTTTGTCCTTCCTCTCGTTTTGAGCGTGCAGGTGATCATGAGGTTGGTGAGCCTCTTTTTGATGACGAGGATGAGGGTGCTGAAGGTATGGATGATCCAGCACCCCCTCCACCTACTGTGCCGCAAAGAGCGGCTTCTACTACGACTCATGGCCCCGACACTTCTTCATCTTGGGGGCCATGGGATCCACCACCTCGAGCGGTACCCTTTGTACCCGAGGAGGCGCCAGCTGCTGTTGAGGGAGAGGCTACCTCAGTTCGAGAGGCGCCATGACATATCCAGCGCCAACACCCCCCTCAACAGATGATCGGCAGCATCGGCGAACGTGTCACTCGGTCTAGGTCACAACAAATTTCTCACTTTGCTCATTCTGCATTTGTTGCTGATTTTGAACCCCGAGATGTTGGACATGCTTTATCTGATCCAGATTGGGTCAATGCCATGCATGAGGAGTTGGAAAATTTTGAAAGAAATCAGGTTTGGGTTCTAGTTTCTCCTCCCTCTGAGTGTCACCCAATTGGGACAACATGGGTTTTCAAAAACAAACAAGGAGAGTTTGGCCATGTTGTGAGAAACAAGGCCAGACTAGTAGCCCAGGGGTATAGTCAGAAGGAGGGGATAGACTATGAGGAGACTTTTGCTCCTATAGCTCGTTTGGAGGCAATTAGGATACTCTTAGCTTTTGCTGCATCCAAAGGGTTTAAACTTTTTCAAATGGATGTCAAGAGTGCCTTCTTAAACAGCTACATAGAAGAGAAAGTGTATGTGAGACAACCCTCCGGTTTCGAAAATCCCAAGTTTCCAAACCATGTTTTTAAACTTCATAAAGCTTTATATGGTTTGAAACAAGCCCCTAGAGCCTGGTATGATAGGTTGAAAACCTTTTTGCTTGCTAAGGGTTTTAAAATGGGATGTGTGGATAAAACACTTTTTCTCCTCAAGCAAGGCACTGATACTCTCTTGGTCCAGATTTACGTGGATGATATCATTTTCGGTGATTCTTCTCACACTTTGGTTGCCAAGTTTGCAGATACTATGAGCAGGGAGTTTGAGATGAGCATGATGGGCGATTTGACGTTTTTCCTCGGGTTGCAAATCAAGCAATCCCGAGAGGGGACGTTCGTGCACCAGGGCAAGTACACCAAGGACATCCTGAAGAAGTTCGACATGGGTAAGGCCAAGCCTCTTCCAACACCCATGCCGACCACGGCGGCCCTGGATGCGGATGTGGATGGAGAAGCAGTGGACCAGAATGAGTACCGGAGTATGATTGGGTCGCTGCTGTACCTGACGGCGACACGCCCGGACATCCAGTTCATGGTGTGTTTATGCGCGCGATTTCAGTCGTCGCCGCGCACTTCTCACCGTCAGGCGGTCAAGCGCATTATGAAGTACTTATGCTTCACTCCTGAGTTTGGGATTTGGTATTCTGCTTCCTCCACCCTCTCTCTTTGCGGTTATTCTGATGCTGATTTTGCTGGTTGCCGTATTGATCGCAAGTCCACTTCTGGGACTTGTCAGTTTATTGGTTCTTCTCTTGTATCGTGGTCTTCTCGCAAGCAGTCTAGTGTCGCCCAGTCTACCACGGAGGCTGAGTATGTTGCTGCGGCTAGCTGTTGTTCCCTGTTACTCTGGATGATGGCCACTTTGCGTGATTTTGGTCTGAGCTTTTCTCGTGTTCCTTTGCTTTGTGATAGTACGAGTGCGGTTAACGTTGCTAAGAACCCCGTGCTGCACTCCAAGACCAAACACATTGATGTGCGCTTTCATTTTCTACGAGACCACTATGAGAGGGGTGATATCGACCTTCGCCATGTCGATACTCATCATCAGTTGGCTGATATTTTCACCAAGCCTTTGGACCAATCAACTTTTGCTAGGTTGAGAGGTGAGCTTGGTGTGTGTTTCCCCTTTTAGATGGGGGAAACATTTTGGTTCTTGTATTATACACTGACTTTGTGTTTTTCTTTTGATTTGTGCATCTTTGCATTTCATCTTGCATTTTTCCATTCAGAGCTTCATGTATGTAATCTGAAGAATGTAACTATGCTCTGTATAGTATTTGCTCCGATGCTTTATGATGATGCTGTAGCTTATGCTCTTTCTGATCACTGATACATGTTGTGAGCAGAGCTATTTCATGAATGGTGAATCTGATTAATGAACATAAAACTTGAAAATGTTCACCATTGAGATATGCAACTAGCATTTGTAGAATGTGTTGAAGTCACTTGTGCTTTTCATATATGCTAGGTTGCTATGTCTCTAGTGTTGAGTCTTTCACTTGCTTGGTATGTTCATTTTCTGTTCTAAAAATCTGAACCAAGTTAAGTGAATTAGAAAAGATCGAGATGGGATTGCTTGTCAACACATCACAGTTTCGAGACTGTTCCTCGTTGCACTTTGAGTTAAACTTGAGATGTGTAGTGTATGACCGAAACTGTTGCTTTAAGCTTCTGATTGCTTCTGCATAGGCTTCGCACAGTTGAAAAGTTAGGCAATGACAAGCTTTCAACCTCTCGCAATCACATGCTGAGATTTTAACTTGTGTAATTTAACCGCTGCAACTCTGATAACACCAGTCTATGTTTCATTCTATAGCATGATGATTGAACTGTGCTAGGGGTAGTTCACCTGGTATACATGTTTAGCACTTGTCGGATATCCTGTCTATACATGTTTTGTGCTATTTTGATGGTGAACCCTTTTTGGCTGAAAACTGCTCTTTTGCTCTCATATTCATATTTCGTATCTGGTGATCAGCTTGAGCCTTTGCTAGCTTCTTATGGATATTGTTGAGTCATAGGATCAAAACTGTGTAGAGCATCCTTGCACTCTCTTGATTATATTTCTGAAGCTACTAACTTGCATTTTTACTCATATGCATTTCTGGAGGGAGATATTCTGTCAAGGGGGAGACATTTGAGTGCGTGTGCACATTTGCTTGATGATGCATTTTCAACTAAGGGGGGGAAAATATTGACAAATCATGAGTTCCCTGGGTTGTGTGCACTAGTTGAGGGGGAGTTTGCTAGTTGTGTTGAGCCTTTGCCTCTTTCTTGAGGAACTAGCAAACATTTTCAACTCATTTTCAGCTTTTCAATTGGTATCAAACTTTTTTGTTTTTGAGTTTGATAACAATTGGTATTGAACTGCTTCGCTAGCGGTGTTGAGCCTGTTCTGCCTCTTCTTGAGGGCTAGCTCTGTTTTGCTTGATTCTCATTTGATTTTCCAATTGGTATCTAGTTTTCTCGCTAGCGGTGTTGAGCCTGTTCTACCTCTTCTTGAGGGCTAGCTTTGCTTTGCTTGGTTGCGTCGAGCCGTTGCCCATGTCTTTGGGAACCAAGTTGTCTTGCTCTTTCCACTTGACCTTCTTCGGCTTTGCTATGCTTTTCGGTCATTTGGTCAAGTTTCCTCTCCCTCTTCCTTCCTTCCTCTATTCCATTATGATTTGTGTTGGTAGTTGACAATGCACTCATGAAGGGGGAGATTGCGGATACATAAGTGTATGCCGAGTCTCTGAGTGATGATTGATTGTCAACTGGGATAATGCGCATGTTCTTTGGCTTGTGTTGTGCAGTTGTCGAGCACAGATACAGTGATCAAAGGCAAGGTGAAGGTCAAGTAGAGACGTGTCGTGCCGTGCCGATGGACCGAGAGTGGCGAAGGGCCGACGTGAGGCTTGGACTGAGGGACTGGTGGCCCGAGGATCAACTGTGGTGGCTGGCAGCCTGGGACAGCGACGAGCGAAGACTTGCCGACACGGTGTTGCTCGGGTCGAGGACCTGGGGACACGTGTCGGTGGACGGGGTGCACGGGCGGTGCATCCCCTCTACTGCTCGGTTTGGTGGTTGAGCCACAGAAAAACCACCGAGTGGACGGTTTCCAGGTTTGGGCCTCAAAACCTGGGCGCTGATGGTTTCCGAGTTTGGGCCAGAAAACTTGGGCTGAGGACGGTTTCCAGGTTTGGGCCTCAAAACCTGGGTGCTGCGGGTTTGCTGAGTTTGGGCCACAAAACTTAGGCTACGGTCGGCTGGTTTCCCAGTTTGGGCCTCAAAACTGGGGGTTGGTCGTGAAGGCTGGTTTCCCGATTTGGGCCTCAAAACCGAGGGCGAAGTCCGTGAAAAGGACGAGCGGAGCGGTGGCGGCACGTGGCGGCAATCGGTGAGGTTGCGTCGAGGCAACGCTACCAGTTGTGCGGGCGTGGCCATCGGATCACCAGCATCTTCGAGTTGGTCCAGAATAACCCTAGGGTTTAGCTGGTTCGCTCTGTAATTAGAGAGGGGTAGAGTAGGAATTAGAATTAGGATAAGTAGAGGGAGACACCCTCCTCCCTTCCCATCTCAGTCATTTGCTCTTTTCTTTCTAGGTTTTCCTGCTCTCCCTACTCCCTGCTGTAGCAAACTAAGATCCACAGAGAAGAGAACAATACCTCTGTGCCCGTGAGATTTTGAGGAAGTGAGACCGTAATGTCACTATTGTAGCGTGTGGTAGCCACACGGTTGCAAATTCGTGGTTGTGATTCGCGTTTTGTTTGTGTTCTTCGCGAATTGTTTTTCTCCACGTTTTTCCTGTCAATCGATCTCTTTGCTCGGTGCATCTTTTGCAAATCCGTTTGAATAGAGTTGTTCTAGATCGTGAGGCACTTCTTTCCACCAAAGGAAATCTTTTCTAACCTCACGAGCTAGTAGATCGATTGATTTTTCGCTTTGGATCAAATTTTGCTCCCTTGCCCCGAATTCTTGCAATTCACCGATTTGGAGTTAGGTTCGAGCCATGATTCTTTTGGGATAGCTCACTAACCTCCTTAGAACTCCTCATACCAAGTCTAAGCCCTAGTGCTTTTGTTTCGGAGGAGATCGAGTCAAATTCATGGAAGAACAGCACTGAATCGGGGGCATCGGACGCTCGAGTTCATAGCATCGGACGCTGACTCATTTGGCATCGGATGCACTGTTGCCACGTGTCAGATTCTGACATTTTCAAAGGAGCATCAGACGCTACCTCCTGACGCTCCGTTGTGCATCGAACGCGCCGGAGTGTGACCATCGGACGCTGAGAGTTCACTGTTCACAGCGTCCGATGGGTGTCCAGTAAGGGTTCAGTCTGGTCAGTTTTGCATCGGACGCGTCCAGTGCTGGGTCATCGGACGCTGCCAGCGTCCGATGCTACTGAGTCTGCGCAGTTTCGTTCGCGGTTCGTTCGTTCGTTGTCGGTTTTGATTTTCGGCTTTTGCGTTGGGTTTCTAGAGTCGTATAGTGTCTCGCTGTGCTTCTTGGAAGCATCCACCCTATCTCTAGGGTCGTGGACACATACGAGCTCTAGGTTTGCTCCTGGGGTGTTTCTCGGGACAGTGGCAACAAGTTTCCGAAAGGAAAATTTGAAGCTCCCATTCACCCCCCCCCTCTGGTCGCTTTCTGGTAGCACTTTCGGTCCTTCAATTTCCATCAAACCACTAGAGATGTAGTGGTTACGCATAGCGGTAGAGAACTGTCCCCAAGTAACAGGTGCATTTGCCGGCAGAGATGCACGGTACTGGGACCACCATAATCCTGCAGGACCCTCCAACATGTGGGCAGCATACTCCGCTTTGAGCTCCTCAATCAAGCGAAGAAGACAGAACTTCTGGGTGATGGAGTTCAGCCACTCGTCTGCCTCGAGCGGTTCGGTAACTTCCTTGAACACAGGGGGACGAGTGTCCAAAAAGTCACGGTAGGAGCTGTACTGATTAGGCTCAGGCTCCTGGCGTTGTTGATGTTGCTGCGCAGTTTTGTTGGCGATGTTGCAGAGTGTGGCCTCCATATGCCTCTGCATCTCCTCCATATTTCTCTGGCTGCCCAAAAACTGCCCGAAGAACGCTTCCGGTGTCATCGGCGGCGGTGGAGGTGGTAGCAGATTCTCCTCCTGCCCTGATCCTTGTCCCACGCTAGCTGCGGGTCTGGGTCGGCATCTGCATATCCCATTAATGAGCAATAATTAGGTGATGTTATATTGATCATGAACAAATACTGTGTTGTACATAATTCGAAAATTTAGCACATGACCAAGTACTAATACTCATTTCCCATACTACATCACAGAATAATTGCCCGAAAATGAGAACGAAAACGACGGATTTCCATAAAAGACGCCAGATCGAAGTCTGGACTTTGTCCAAAAGCCCTACATGCCATCATGCAACTTAAAACATAAGACCGACACATGTCTGGTTACAACAAAAGTGGCCATGATCAAATCTTAAAATAAAAGAAAAAGACTCCTAGCGAAACCAGTGCTCAGGCGTCTCTAGCGGCGGATGCAGCGTCATCCACATCGGCGTCCATCATCGGCTCGTCACCATGGTCCTCGTCGTCTGAAGGAGGATCTGGACCAAGCACTATTCCATCCTGGGGCTCCAGGGCCTCATCTGCAGGGGCCTCGTCAGCTGCTGGGGCGGTGGCCTCCTGTGCCGCATGATGCATCTGGTGGATTGCCTCATGGAGGTGATCGATGTAAGCCTGCTGGTCATGCACCTGCTGCATCAGGTGATGGGCACCTTCCCTAAGCTGGTCGAGCGCGGTCCGGGCTTCATCTCGCTGAAAAGCCGTGGTCAGGTACATCTGCTCGGCGACAGTCCTGGCGGTGGTCTCTGCTCCTACTGTGGCACGCGCATCGTCACGCTCCAGGGTGACCTGGTGTATCTTCTCCTGCAGTCGGGTTACCTCGACGTCGAACTCCTCCTGCATATTCATCTTGCTCTGGTAAATGTCGGTGAGGGTAAAGGACATGCTCTCCATGTTGCGCTCTAAACTCTCACATACACCAACCAAGGCTCCTGTGGCGCTCATCGCGGAGGTCTCACAAAAGAACCTCTCCTCTGCACCTCCGGTCAGAATCGTCTCCAAAGTCTGTCTCTAGCGCAAAGGAAAAAGTGATCCGCGAGGGAACACTCCTGCCATGGCACTAGCAAGATCGAAGGGGAAGCAGGCGATGATGTCCTTCAGCACCAAATAAGCTGCCCTGTTGGCTCCATCCTTGGCACAACGGCCTCTGGTGATCTCTGTCCATCCTAACTAGTGGGGCTTGCTAGCCAAGGCTTTGACCTTGACCTTCACCATGACCAACGAGACCTGCCCGTAGATATCCTTCTGCAGAGAATACCGGGGCTCATGTCCTTCCTCATATCCAACTGCCTGCAGAATCCTCCAAAGGATGGTCGGCAACCCAAAGTAGGACAAGAACGTGTTCTTTGTCAACTTTGTGGCCAGGCGATAACGCAGAACTCCTCTGCCTCCGATGGCCTTGCGAGCTGTCAACTTAGTCCGGGCCATCTGTAGAAACAAAAGGGTTTCGAACTCTCGTGAGACGCATATTTAAGTTGGCAAATTTTATAAGGAAAATGAATAACTTTTAATTAAGGGGAGGTGATGCAAGGGCAAGAATATAAACATGATGCATGATCGTACGTACGTTCTCACTCACTAACAATGACTCGTAAGTCCTAACGTTCTAGTCGGTGGCAAGAACGATTTCTCATGCGTTATCTACTCGTTCTACTCGATCGCGTAGTTAGTGTACCTGCAGAAGATTCATTTTAGCCCAAGGGAAATCCCAATGATAAAATAATTGAGCACTTGCCCATATGTACAAAGGTACCTATAGGTCGATACTAAACACCATGCACCAATTCAGAAAACATACCCAGCATTTGATACCCTCGTATATGCTTGCATAGAGCCCACACATACTTGGTATAACAACACTCACCCTAGACCAACGGTTGGACGGTCATGCTCTCATGTCTCACCAAATCATTTTATGCATGTTTCCGCGATCAACGCATTCTCTTTTCCCATGAGAATGGACCAACAAATAAAAAGATCCAGTATGCAACAAATCCCTGAACCCTGTTAGCAGTTAAGCCACCTGAATCCTAGTATAGGGCTTAAGGACAAGACTGGGCACACTTAGGATTTCAAAATAATTTTTGAAAATAGTTTTAAAATAACCATTTTAGTTGGAAAATAGCTCCTTACGGATGCAATAACTTGAACCATGCTCTGATACCAGCTGTGGTGGAACCGTCCAAATTATAGGAGCTCAAGTACCATCTTAGCCAAATCAACTGACTTCGACTCATACTTGAACCCATATAACTCTGGTAGTCCGGAAATCTCAAAGGATTTCAATCAACTTACATCATATAGGACCGCATCGTTCAAGTACCACATTCACGAGGATACAACAGTCGGTGATCGAAATCGAAATTAACATCAGAGTGTGAAATCTTAAAATTATTATAAAACTGAGTTTGAAAGTGCGGAAGCTTAAATAAGTTTAAAACACGACCACCACATACGTGGTCCAAATAAAACATCGTTTTTGATAACTCACTCCTCCTTTTTCAAATAGTGTACCACCAGTAGTCTAAGTCCAGCAAAAGAAAAGGAGAAGCTTCTGGATAACCCTGCCCTGTGCCTACTCCTTATCACCCTCCATGGGGTAGAGGCAGTGCTTACAATAGCCGTAGTAAACCTGGCCATCTGCAACAACAGGATAAACTCTAAGTACGGGAATGTACTCAGCTAGACTTACCCGTCCAACTGAAAATAAAAGACACCAAGGGTATGCAAGGCCTTTTGGGTGGAGCTGGGAATTTAATTACGAAAAGCTCAATTTAAGGGGAGTAATATTTAATGGTACAGATGAGCTGTCAAATTTTAAGCCTATCTCTTATTCTAAGTTGGCACCTGAGCCATCCCATCCACTTGATTCTAACAATCAATAATATAAACCAAATTCGGTTGACTTATCCAAATTTTAGTTGAACCTTAAACATCACATGGAGTTGTATCGTGGTGAAGCTCGACATAGTTTCCCACTAACCGGGGGATACGGCGACTCGAATCGAATTACAAACCCACACTTTCCCCGTCGGGTCCATGCATTGGGTCATCGCTCGATACTGTTCGTGGTGGTAATCGTCGCGATTCAAGCACGGACCGCCCAATTGGAACCTGGCGATGGCCATTTCAAGGCAGATCGCATTTCCATACTAGAGGGCACGACTCGGGTTGAATCCGGTCCGAACAGCGTCTAACTGGCTTCGGGGTCAGGAATACATCACCGGCACCCTAAGTAAAAGGGCGCTTTCAAAAATGAACGAGGGCCAACATCGATACAAACCTACACGATCCAACGGACGAGCTGCCCCCAAGTTCCAACTTGGTGCCTTGCCTTCCAGTTGACCGTATTTCATTACTAATCAGGTTCTTTTCCATGATAGCAATATAGCCAACCATGATCCGGTAAATACCCATCAGAGGTATTACGGGAACATCCTTTATTACTACTTTTATTAAGCAGGCTAAGCAATTCAACATTGTAAATAAGTAACAAGATAACAAGGTGGATATAAACAAAAATCAAAGAATGGTAATGCAGCAATTATGTCAATCAACTCCTATACCTAATGCATCACAATATAAAATACTCAAGTAAATTAATTATAAAACTAGGAGACTTAGAATGCTCCGGGGCTTGCCTTGGGAGAAGACCGAGACCTCGTGGGAGGGGCACTCGGGCAGGTTTGTCTCTGCTGCAGGGTCGCCTTCCTCGCTCCACGGCACCTCCTAGATCTCCGGCTCAATGTTTACTTCTTGCTCTTGATCGGGCTCCGGGACTGTCGATCCTATTGCAATGCGACAAGTAAATAAATGAATAATGCACGGTGCACTTATGATGCATGCAAAGTAAATTTTTTGATGCAAACCAACAGAACCATCTTGTTGAACAACTTTTGACATTAAGGAAAGCACTTTCTGACTGCATTAAATAAAACCATTAATGCAATTATTTTATATTGATTAATTCAAAAGAAACCTAGGTTTAAACAGCAAGTACATTTTTCCAAATTCAGAAAAATCCACAAAAATTACAGCAGGTAACCTACACCTACTGGACTCCATTGTACAAATTCATTAAGAAATAAATTACTGAACAACAGATATAAAAAGATGAAATAAACTACCAAAAAAGTACTTTGAACTAACTTTCCTTTTGAAAAGTGTCAAACAATAGATTTCATATTTTTTCTAGCTTTATCTACCTATTACAACCTTACTGCAAAAAAAGTACTGCTTAAGCATGAACACATAATTCTATACAAAATAAACAAGTTTATCCCAAAAGAAACACTTTGAACTGCAACCCTACTAGAAAAGGGTGCAATTCTCACTTTTACATTTTTGCCGGATTCTACACTTTATTTACCATTTATCAAGAAAGTTCCGTAAGAAAGTTCCGCAAACAGAAACCTTATATTTATTTTGGCATGAATTTTCTAAAAACAACTCAAAAAAGCACACTTGTACTACAACTTCTTATTTTTCCATACAACAACCCATACCTAGCATTTTTCTAAGCTTGAACATAGTACACGGAGACTATATAAATTTTCCCATATTTTATTTCTTCATATACTTCTCTTAACAATCATTTTAAGAAAATTGCTAAAAAGGCATTTAAATCTACACAGATACTTTTTCTACAAAAGCAGGCCCTCATAAATTTTTCACACATACATAACCTGATAAGAAGCATACACGAATTTTTCCACAATTTAAATTACCCAGAAAACATATAAACAAATTTATTTAACAATATGCACATAAACTGAAATAAATAAAAACAGGATAATAAACTTCCACCAAAAATACTTTCATATTTTTTCCTAATAGATCTACTCATGAACAAATTTACAAAACTGAAAGCACTTCATTTGGACTATTAAAGTGTGCTGCAAAAATAAACAAGCCTTTCCTGAAAAATAAACGAAAAAGGAAAAACATTTCGAAATCTCCCGGCCAAACTTGCGTGGACTCGGCCCATGGACCGTGAGCGGCTGACGTGCGGGGCCGACTGGGTCAATGGGGCCCACCTATCGGTGTGAGCAGAGCAGGGCATGAGGGATGAACGGCGATTTCTCGCCGGCGGTGAGGGCTAGCATGGTGAGTTCGTCTCAACGAGGCGGGTCGGGAGGTGGTGTTGGTTTGGCCAGGGGACGGCCGCAGCTCGCTAGCGGCGAGCCATGGCGGATGGCAACTGCGGTGTGGCTTGGCTAGGCCATTTCCGGTGGTCGTCGGCCAAATTAGAGTGTGCGACGTGCTCAACGAATACTAGGAAGGAAAGCTAGGGGGTTGGTTTGGCCGGTGAAGCTCCGAAGGAGCTTGGGCACGTGCGAGGGCCATGGCGGCGCCCATGGCGCTCGGCCGTGATGGTGCGGCGGCTACGAAATGGTAGAGAGCGGGCGGATAGGTGTTTTCACCGTGCCTTGGCGTGGGGAAACTCGTCGAAGAAAGGAGAAGGCGGGGAAGCTTCGGTTGGAGGGGAACGGCCTCGAGCTCCAGGCAGCGTCAATGGCAACCGCGGCAGGGCTCCTCGGGTTCCGGCATTGACGAGGCTTGGCTGGGGGTGCGGGTGTGCGCACCGTGTGTTCGGGGTGTAGGCGGGGCGTTGTGCACGAGGGATTGAACTGAGGGGCTCCGGTGAGGCCGGAACGGCGGTGGCCAGAGGTGGTGTCGGCGGCAGCGAACATGGGCGCTCGTGCTCGTTTCGTGTAAGTGGAGTGAGAGGGAGACAGCGGGCAGGCGACGTTGTGAGCGGGAGAGTGATGAGTGCGTGAGGGAGTGGGGAGTGGTGCTCGGGTTTTGTTCGGGGCTTGGCCGGACGGGCGGTCGTGGCAAGGCCACGGTCGCCGGGCGGCGTGCGGCATAGCAGCAGGCGGTGGCGTGGGCGCGGCGGCCGGGGCGAGCGGTGAGTGGTTGGGTGAGATCGCTTGCGTGATCGGGTGGGAGAGGATCACGCGATGAGTGGGCGAAGAGGATTTGCGGCAGAGGTTGGCGGCCACGCGGCGGTCGACCGGCGTACGGTGCGGCCGCGGTCGTCGCGCGCGGTGCGGGCGATTGCGCGGGAGTGGGCGCGGGTGTGCGCGCGCGGGCCTCTGCCGAAAGGCCAATGTGTCACAATCGAATGATCGCTTCAAGTCACCACTGAAGGTTAGAATACCTTTACGACCCGTCATCTTCAGCAAAAGGTATGGATAATGTGGTACTGCCGTAAACTTGGCGATAGCTGGTCGTCCAAATATGGTGTGGTATGATGATTCGAAGTTGACTACCTCAAAACTGATCTACTCAGTCCGATAATTGATCTGAGTTCCAAAAGTGACAGGTAGTATAATTCTTCCGAGTGGTATAGCCGCCTTTCCGGGTATTATGCCGTAGAAGGAGGTGCTTGATGGTGTGAGCTGAGTTGCAAGGTCCAAGTTCATCTTGCGTAGGGTGCTTGCAAAGATGACATTAAGTCCTGCTCCTCCGTCTATGAGTACTCTTCCCAATTTGAACCCGGCGACCGTAGGATCCAGAACCAGTGGGTAGTGCCCTGCATTGGAAACGTTGGTCCATTGGTCTGCTCGGGAGAAATTCATCGGATGCTCATACCAATCAAGGTATCTAGGGGTAGCCGGTTCGGTAGACATAATCTCCCGTAGGGAGAGCTTCTGCAGGCGGTACTGTCACTTGTGGTTACTCCCCCGAATATGACATTGATGGTGCCTTTGGGGTGTTGGAAGCCGCCTGCGTCCTGCTGAGGGTCTTCGGATGCTTTCTTCCCCTTGTCTTTTCTGTTTTTGTTGATGTCGGAGTTCAAACCTCTCTCTTTGAGTTGCCGATGCGGATACATGGGTGTATGCCGAGTCTCTGAGAGATGAGTGATTGCCAACTGGGATAATGCGCATGTTCTTTGGCTTGTGTTGTGCAGGTGTCGAGCACGGATACAGTGATCAAAGGCAAGGTGAAGGTCAAGTAGAGACGTGTCGTGCCGATGGACCGAGAGTGGCGAAGGGTCGACGTGAGGCTTGGACTGAGGGACCGGTGGCCCGAGGATCTGCTGTGGTGGCTGACAGCCTGGGACAGCGACGAGCGAAGACTTGCGGGCACGGGGTTGCTTGGGTTGAGAACCTGGGGACACGTGTCAGTGGACGGGGTGCACGGGCGGTGCATCCCCTCTACGGCTCGGTTTGGTGGTTGAGCCATTGAAAAACCACCGAGTGGACGGTTTCTAGGATTGGGCCTCAAAACCTGGGCGCTGATGATTTCTGAGTTTGGGCCAAAAAACTTGGGCTGAGGATGGTTTCCCGGTTTGGGCCTCAAAACCTGGGTCCTGCGGGTTTGCTGAGTTTGGGCCACAAAACTCAGGCTACGGTCGGCTGGTTTCCCGGTTTGGGCCTCAAAACCGGGGGTTGGTCGTGAAGGCTGGTTTCCCGGTTTGGGCCTCAAAACCGGGGGCGAAGTCCAGGAAAAGGACAAGCAGAGCGGTGGCAGCACGTGGCTGCAATCGGTGAGGTTGCGTCGAGGCAACGCTACCAGTTGTGCGGGCGTGGCCGTCGGATCACCACCTACCATGAGTTGGTCCAGAATAACCCTAGGGTTTAGCTGGTTCGCTCTGTAAATAGAGACGGGTAGAGTAGAAAATAGAATTAGGATAAGTAGAGGGAGACACCCTCCTCCCATATGAGTCTCAATCATTTTGCTCTTTGATTCTAGGGTTTCCTGCTCTCCCAATCCCCTGCTGTAGCTAGCTGAGATCCGCAGAGAACCATACCTCTGTGTACTGGAGATTTTGAGGAAGTGAGGCCGTAACCTCACTGTTGTAGCGTGTGGTAGCCACACGGTTGCAGATTGGTGACTTGATTCATGTTTTGTTCGTGTTCTTTGCGTTCTTCATTTCTCCGCGATTTTCCCGTTACTCGATCTCCCTCTCTATTGCGTCTTTGTGAAGTCCATTTGAATCAACTTGTTCTTTATAGTGAGGAGATCATTTCCACCGAAGGAATTTATCTAACTCCTCACGAACAAGTAGATCGGGTTGATTTCGTTTTCGTGGTGCTTTTTCGTTCTTACTCCTCCCCTTTCGATTTCCCGGTGTTTGAGTTGATTTGAGCGGATGATTTCTTGGGAATAGTCTCCTAACTACCTCGTGATCATGTTCTCCAAGTTTGGGAACGTGGGATTGAGTTTTGTTTCGGATTCGAGAGGATTCGTGAGAGGGGCGGCTGAAATCGCCCTCTCTGTTCATCCGCGGACAGTCTACCACTGGGGGCGCAGACAGTCCACGAGTCGGGGATCAGCCGAGTCAGTGGCTGTGTTCTTCGGCCGATTTGACTTTTCGTGACCGGCGGACAGTCCACAGTTGTGGGTCGCGGACAGTCCGGGATCAGTCCAGGGGACTTCAGCAACACTGTTGTTTTGCGTCTTCTGCCGGCGGACAGTCCGCCAGTGAACCGCGGACAGTCCGGCCTGAGGCGGACTGTCCGGGACCGTACCGACGGACAGTACGGGAACTCGCTATGTCTTCCAGTTTAGTGCGTTTGCTCTCCCGACTTCTCCGCTTGGTTTCCGGTCTTCTCGTTTGGCCCTAGAGTTGATCAAGGAACGTCTCTAGGTATCTTTGCTACTAGGTAGCATAGGTATTTGGGAGTTTCTCGACGTAGCCTTCTATCTACGTTCAAGACTTGGTTTTTGAGGGTTGAACTTGCTCCGGTGGTTGTTGCGTTTGGTCTGCTATCGCCTTGTGGTGCCTCGCTGTGATCTTAGGGATCATCCACCCTCTTTCAAGGGTCGTGGGCATCACGGTTTCGATCGAAGCTCTTGGGGTTGATTTTGGGAACAAAAGGCCAAAGTTTCGAGAGAAATTTTTGAGCTCCCATTCACCCCGCCCCTCTGGTCGCCTTGCTATTGCATTCTCGGTCCTTCAATTGGTATCGGAGCGGGTTAAGGATCATCCACCTTAGCCGATTCCAGATCCACAGAAGGCGACATGGATCGCAACGTGGGCAAACCACCATTTTTCGATGGGACAAACTATGCGTATTGGAAGATACGCATGTCGGCCTATCTGCAGAGTTTGGGTGCTTCCATTTGGGATATTTGCAACTCTGCCGATTACGTGGTCTTGGCTGCTCGTGTGACTCAGCATCAGATCGATGAGCACGATGCCAATAGCCGAGCCCGTAATGCTCTTTTCTCATGCTTGAGCATGAGTGAGTTTGATCGTGTTTCTCACCTCGCTATGGCTCGGGAGATTTGGGCTACCCTCATGTGTTTCCATGAGGGAACCTCTCAAGTCAAAACCCGTCTCTATGAGTCATTCATGCGAGAGTATGAGAACTTTTGACATATGCCTGGCTAGAGCATAGAAAGTTTATTCGCTCGCTTTCAGGTGATTGTCAACAGGATGAGGGCTAACAAGGAGCTGTTGCCTTTCGACGATCATGAGAGAGCTTTGAAGCTTTTGCACACTCTTAATCGATCGGTGTGGGATTCCAAGGTTCAGGCGATCATCAAATCACCTAACTATGAGACCCTCACGTGCGACGAGCTCTTTAGTAAGCTCAAGTCCAGTGAGATTGATGCCATGGCGAGGGCTTCCTATGAAAATCCTTCTGGCCCGTCGATGGCTTTGGTTTCTAGCTCTTCTGCTAACCCCTCTGGAGGCTTTGCACTTTCCTCTCTTCTTTCTGTCACAGAGGAGCAGCTGGAGTTCATGGGGGATGATGAGTTGGCGTTGCTCGCCAACCGGTTCTCGCAGTTCCACAACAACCGCATGAACCGTCGCCGCGGAGGAGGACGCTCAGGATGCTTTGAGTGCGGCGACCCCAACCACTTCATCGCCAATTGCCCGAAGAAAAACATGCAAGTCTTCGGCAAGGCGGATCATGGGCACAAGTACGACTCCAGCAAGCTCAAGGAGAAGTACGTCCCCGCGAAGCACAAGCGGAAGGGCGGCTTCAACAAGGAGTACATCAAGATGAAGTACTTGGAGAAGGCCCAGGCTGAGCAGCGTGCATTCTTTGCCACGCTCAGCGACGTCGACGACTCGGATGACGACTCTGCTTCCTCAAGCGACGAAGAGTCCGAGAAGAAGAAGAGGATGGAGGACAAGCTCAACGGCCTCTGCTTCTTCGCCAACGACGAGGGCTTCTGCACCATGGCCCTCGGCAAGGAGGTCGACAGCGAGCTGGAGGACACTCCTCAGAACGACGACGATGATGATGACACCTCCCAGGTATCTCAGAACCCCGACGAACTTTCTGCTGAGGTCGAGAAGCTTACTGCCACGCTCCTTATTCAGGATAAGTTGCTTAGGCGTGCTGCTAGAGAGCGCAAGGAGTTTAGGCAGAAGTGGGAGGATACGGTGAAGGAACTTGAATCTGTCAACTCCACCGTTGTTGTCACTGAGGAGGAGAAGTGTGAGATGTGCACCACGCACATGACTGAACTTCTCACTTTGAGAGGTAAGTATGTGGCATTGGTAGGAGAAGTGGATGAGCTGAAGGGGAGATCTTTGCTGTTGGGTGCATGCAAGTCCTGTGCGGGCTTGCAATCGGAGTTGGCAGAGAAGAATGCCAAGATTGTGTCTCTTGAAGAGGCCAACTCAGGTAGCACATGTGTGGCTAGGTGTGTTCTTTGTGAGGGTTTGGAGATGGAGATCGCTAACGTGAAGCATGACAAGATGCAAACCGAGGAGGAAAACACATACCTACGGACCATCTTGTCATGGGTGTCTAGCGGTGAGCCACAGCTCGGGATGATGATCTCCCAATTCAAGCGAGCTGCTGGAGGTCCAGGTGTAGGTTTTGCTCCGGGTGTTGATGTTTCATCTTTCGGCAAGATTGGAGAGTCGAGTGGTCTTAACCCATGTGAGAAGCCCAACTCCACCACTACTCCCAAGCTTACCAAGATTCCACCCAAAGAGCCTCTCAAGCCTAACACAAAGGATGGGGTCTTTGTAGAGCCTCCGAGAGCTCCACCTAAGAAACAATCATGGGCTCCAAAACCAAACCACCTCAAGAACAAACTTGATACCATGCCACCCATCCAGGAGGAGCTTGTGCCACAGAAGGGCAAAGTGATCCACACCCACTACCGCGAGTACCAACAACCCCCTTTGAGAGCGGTGAGGTACCATTGTGAGCACTGTGGGAGTGATGGGCACTTGAGCGAGTTTTGCTTTCGGCGCAAGAGAGAGGCGCGCCGTGCAAAGGAGATGAACAACATGGACATGTACCATCCTTTCCATGATGTACATGTGCCGAATGTTCAGAGGCGTGCTGCTAGGCCTAGAGGTCCAAAACCTCAAGTTCCTAGGCCTAGGCCGCGAGGAGGTCGTGCCCGACGGGAGTCTGCAGTTGTAGGCTATGGACCCCGTGGCGGTGGCTTTATAGTTGAGCGTTTTCGACCACCGCGTTTTGAGTATCGCGATGGACGCTCCTCCCTTAGCAGACCACGTTTTCCTCTACGTGGTGATCGCTCTTCCCGTAGGCGTGCTAGGAATGGTTTTTCTGCTAACCGTTCTTTTGAGCAGCCGGCCCAACACTGGTATTCTCCCTACTTCACTAACCCTAGTGTTGGACCGTATGGTCACCCTATGTCTTTCTATTGATGTAGGTAAAACGATTGGAGAACGTTTGGTTGGTGGATTCCGGTTGCTCGAGGCACATGACCGGAAACGCCAAGTGGTTCTCCAGTCTTAGTCCAGTCGCCGGAAAGGAGTTTATCACCTTCGATGACAATAGCAAAGGTAAAGTATTGTCTCGTGGGTCGGTGCGAGTTAATGAGCACTTTGTGTTGCGCGACATTGCTCTTGTTTCTAACTTGCATTTTAACCTTCTTTCGGTTTCGCAACTTTTCGATGATGACTATGAGATTCGTTTTAAACCGTATCTCAGTCGTATTTTGGACCCTCAGGGCAATCTTGTTTCTGTGATTTCGCCCTTTGGGAAAGTCTTTCGTGCGGATTTCTCGGAGTCATTTGGAATTTCTCGTTGTCTTTTGGCTGGACCTTCCTCCTCTGATCTTTGGAAGTGGCATAGGAGACTTGGTCACCTGAGCTTCGACTTGCTTGCAAGACTTAGTTCACTTGGCCTAATCCAAGGATTGCCCAAGTTATCCATGGAGAAGGATCTTGTTTACCATTCTTGTAGACATGGGAAGATGGTTGCTGCTCCCCACCATCCAGTGACTCAGGTCATGACCAAGCGCCCTGGAGAGCTTTTGCACATGGACCTTGTTGGTCCGGCTCGGGTGAGCTCGGTTGGGGGGAAGTGGTATGTGTTTGTTGTTGTTGACGACTTTTCGAGATATTCGTGGGTCTTCTTTTTAGCTGAGAAGACCGAGACTTTCTCCTTTGCTCGCAATCTAATTTTGCGTCTTCAGAATGAGTTCCCTTTGAACTCGATGCGAGCTATTAGGAGTGATAATGGTTCCGAATTCAAGAATTTGGATTTTGAGAAGTTTTGTAACTCTTTGGGTTTGGAGCATCAGTTTTCTTCCCCCTACACACCGCCATAGAATGGTGTTGTAGAGAGGAAGAATCGGACCCTTGTAGAGATGGCCAGGACGATGCTCGATGAGCATAGGACTCCTAGGCGATATTGGGCCGAGGCTATGAACAATGCATGCTATATTTCCAATCGCATCTTTCTCCGAGCTTTCTTGAAAAAGACTTCTTATGAGTTGCGTTTTGGAAAACTCCCCAAGGTGAGTTATTTTTGAGTTTTTGGTTGCCATTGTTTTATACTCAAAAAGGGCAACTTGGACAAGTTTGAGTCTCGTTCTTCTGATGGGGTATTTTTGGGTTATGGCACTCACACTTGCACTTATCATGTACTTAACCTTGATACTAACCGAGTCATGGAGACATCAGATGTCACATTCGACGAGACCATGGTTTGTCCTTCTTCTCGTTTTGAGCGTGCAGGTGATCATGAGGTTGGTGAGCCTCTTTTTGATGACGAGGATGAGGGTGCTGAAGGTATGGATAATCTAGCACCCCCTCCACTTGTTGTGCCACAAGGAGCGGCTTCTACTATGACTCACGGCCCCGACACTTCTTCATATTGGGGGCCGTGGGATCCGCCACCTCGAGCGGTACCCTTTGTACCCGAGGAGGCGCCAGCTGCTATTGAGGGGGAGATTACTTCTGCTCGGGAGGCACCACGACACATCCAGCGCCAGCACCCGCCTCAACAGATGATCGGCAGCATCGACGAACGTGTCACTCGGTCAAGGTCACAACAAATCTCTCACTTTGCTCATTCTGCATTTGTTGCTGATTTTGAACCCCGAGATGTTGGACACGCTTTATCTGATCCAGATTGGGTCAATGCCATGCATGAGGAGTTGGAAAATTTTGAAAGAAATCGGGTTTGGGTTCTAGTTTCTCCTCCCTCTGAGTGTCACCCAATTGGGACAAAATGGGTTTTAAAAACAAACAAGGAGAGGATGGCCATGTTGTGAGAAACAAGGCCAGACTTGTAGCCCAGGGGTATAGTCAGAAGGAGGGGATAGACTATGAGGAGACTTTTGCTCCTGTAGCTCGTTTGGAGGCAATTAGGATACTCTTGGCTTTTGCTACATCCAAAGGGTTTAAACTTTTTCAAATGGATGTCAAGAGTGCCTTCTTAAACGGCTACATAGAAGAGGAGGTGTATGTTAGACAACCCCCCGGTTTTGAAAATCCCAAGTTTCCAAACCATGTTTTTAAACTTCACAAAGCTTTATATGGTTTGAAACAAGCCCCTAGAGCCTGGTATGATAGGGTGAAACCCTTTTTGCTTGCTAACGGTTTTAAAATGGGTTGTGTGGATAAAACGCTTTTTCTCCTCAAGCAAGAACTGATTCTCTCTTGGTCCAGATTTACATGGATGATATCATTTTTGGTGGTTCTTCTCACGCTTTGGTTGCCAAGTTTGCAGAAACTATGAGCAGGGAGTTTGAAATGAGCATGATGGGCGAGTTGACGTTTTTCCTCGGGTTGCAAATCAAGCAATCCCGGGAAGGGACGTTCGTGCACCAGGGTAAGTATACCAAGGACATATTGAAGAAGTTCGATATGGGTGAGGCCAAGCCTTTTCCAACACCCATGTCGACCACGGCGGCCCTGGATGCGGATGTGGATGGAGAAGCGGTGGACCCAAAGGAGTACCGGAGTATGATCGAGTCGCTGCTGTACCTGACGGCGACACGCCCGGACATTCAGTTCGCGGTGTGTCTTTGCACGCGATTTTAGTAGTCGCCGCGCACCTCGCACCGTCAGGCGGTCAAGCGCATTATGAGGTACTTATCCTTCACTCTAGAATTTGGGATTTGGTACTCCGCTTCCTCCACCGTCTCTCTTTGCGGTTATTCTGATGCCGATTTTGCTGGTTGCCGCATTGATCGCAAGTCCACTTCTGGGACTTGCCAGTTTATTGGTTCTTCTCTTGTATCGTGTTCTTCTCGCAAGCAGTCTAGTGTCGCCCAGTCTACCACGGAGGCTGAGTATGTTGCTGCGGCTAGCTGCTGTTCCCAGTTGCTTTGGATGATGGCCACTTTACGTGATTTTGGTCTGAGCTTTTCTCGTGTTCATTTGCTTTGTGACAGTACGAGTGCGATTAGCGTTGCTAAGAACCCCGTGCTGCCCTCCAAGACCAAACACATTGATGTGCGCTTTCATTTTCTGCGAGACCACTATGAGAAGGGTGATATCGACCTTCGCCATGTCGATACTCATCATCAGTTGGCTGATATTTTCACCAAGCCTTTGGACCAATCAACTTTTGCTAGGTTGAGAGGTGAGCTTGGTGTGTGTTTCCCCTTTTAGATGGGTGAAACATTTTAGTTCTTTATCATAAACTGACCATTTTGCTTTTCAATTGGCTTCTTCTTGCATCTTTTCTGCATTTCTTTTTGCATATTTACTTTTAGAGCTTCATGCATATAATCTAAAGAATGTAACTATGCTCTGTATAGTATTTGCTCCGATGCTTTATGATGATGTTGTAGCTTATGCTCTTTTTGATCACTGATACATGTTGTGAGCAGAGCTATGGTGAATCTGATTAATGAACATAAAACTTGAAAATGTTCACCATTGAGATATGCAACTAGCATGTGTAGGATGTGTAGAATTCACTCGTGCTTTTCATATATGCTAGGTTGCTATGTCTCTAGTGTTGAATCTCTCACTTGCTTGGTTTGATCATAATCTGTTTAAAATCTGAACCAAGTTAAGTGAATTAGAAAAGATCGAGATGGGATTGCTTGTCAACACATCACAGTTTCGAGAATGTTTCTCATTGCACTTTGAGTTAAACTTGAGCTGTGTAGTGTATGACCGAAACTGTTGCTTTAAGCTTCTGATTGCTTCTGCATAGGCTTCGCACAGTTGAAAAGTTAGGCAATGACAAGCTTTCAACCTCTCGCAATCATATGCTGAAATTTGACCTTGTGTAAATTAACCGCTGCAAACTCCGATAAAATTTTGCAAACACAAGTCTATGTTTCATTCTATAGCATGATGATTGAACTATGCTAGGGGTAGTTCACCTTGTATACATGTTTAGCACTTGTCGGATATCGTGTCTATACATGTTTTGTGCTATTTTGATGGTGAACCCCTTTTGGCTGAAAACTCCTCTTTTGCTCTCATATTCATATTTCATATCTGGTGATCAGTTTGAGCCTTTGTTAGTTTCATATGGATGTTGTTGAGTCATCGGATCAGAACTGTGTAGAGCATCCTTGCACTCTTTTGATTATATTTCTGAAGCTACTAACTTGCATTTTTACTCATATGCATTTCTGGTGGGAGATATTCTGTTGAGGGGGAGAAATTTGCTTGTTGGTGCACTTTTGCTTGATGGTGCATTTTCAACTAACGGGGAGAAATTGCAAATCATATGTCCTCCGAATGTTCAACTAAGGGGGAGTTTGCTCGTTTTGCTTGCTGCTGAGTGTTTGAGCATTTTTGGTAGCTAGTTGTGTTGAGCCTTTGCCTCTTTCTTCACGGACTAGCACTTTTGCTTTTGATTCTCTTCAGCTGATTTCTAGCTCTCTTTTGCTTGATGTTCAGTTGCTTTTCCAATTGGTGTCAAGTTTTCTCGCTAGGGGTGTTGAGCCTGTTCTACCTCTTCTTGAGGGCTAGCTTTGCTTTGCTTGGTTGCGCCGAGCCGTTGCCCATGTCTTTGGGAACCAAGTTGTCTTTCTCTTTCCACTTGACCTTCTTCGGCTTTGCTATGCTTTTGGGTCATTTGGTCGAGTTCTCTCTCTTCCTTCCTTCCTCCTTCTGTTTCTATTATGATTTGTGTTGGTAGTTGACAATGCACTCATCAAGGGGGAGACTGCGGATACATGGGTGTATGCCGAGTCTCTGAGTGATGAGTGATTGTCAACTGGGATAATGCGCATGTTCTTTGGCTTGTGTTGTGCAGGTGTCGAGCACGGATACAGTGATCAAAGGCAAGGTGAAGGTCAAGTAGAGACGTGCCGTGCCGATGGACCGAGAGTGGCGAAGGGCGGTCGTGAGGCTTGGACTGAGGGACCGGTGGCCCGAGGATCAGCTGTGGTGGCTGACGGCCTGGGACAGCGACGAGCGAAGACTTGCGGGCACGGGGTTGCTTGGGTTGAGGACCTGGGGACACGTGTCGGTGGACGGGGTGCACGGGCGGTGCATCCCCTCTACGGCTCGGTTTGGTGGTTGAGCCACAGAAAAACCACCGAGTGGACGGTTTCCAGGTTTGGGCCTCAAAACTTGGGCGCTGATGTTTTCTGAGTTTGGGCCACAAAACTCGGGCTGAGGACGGTTTCCAGGTTTGGGCCTCAAAACCTGGGTGCTGCGGGTTTGCTGAGTTTGGGCCACAAAACTCAGGCTACGGTCGGCTGGTTTCCCGATTTGGGCCTCAAAACCGGGGGTTGGTCGTGAAGGCTGGTTTCCCGGTTTGGGCCTCAAAACCGGGTGCGAAGTCCGGGAAAAGGACAAGCAGAGCGGTGGCGGCACGTGACGGCAATCGGTGAGGTTGCGTCGAGGCAACACTACCAGTTGTGCGGGCGTGGCCGTCGGATCACCACCTACCAGAGTTGGTCCAGAATAACCCTAGGGTTTAGCTGGTTCACTCTATAAATAGAGAGGGATAGAGTAGGAAATAGAATTAGGATAAGTAGAGGGAGACACCCTCCTCCCATATGAGTCTCAGTCATTTTGCTCTTTGCTTCTAGGGTTTCCTGCTCTCCCAATCCCCTGCTGTAGCTAGCTGAGATCCGCAGAGAACCATACCTCTGTGTATTGGAGATTTTGAGGAAGTGAGGTCGTAACCTCACTGTTGTAGCGTGTGGTAGCCACACGGTTGCAGATCGATGACTTGATTCGTGTTTTGTTCGTGTTCTTCGCGTTCTTCGTTTCTCCGCGATTTTCCCGTCACTCGATCTCCCTCTCTATTGCGTCTTTGCGAAATCCGTTTGAATCAACTTGTTCTTTATAGTGAGGAGATCATTTCCACCGAAGGAATTCATCTAACTCCTCACGAACAAGTAGATCGGGTTGATTTCGTTTTCGTGGCGATTTTTCGTTCTTACTCCTCCCCTTTCGATTTCCCGGTGTTTGAGTTGATTTGAGCGGATGATTTCCTGTGGGAACGTGGGATTGAGTTTTGTTTCGGATTCGAGAGGATTCGTGAGAGGGTCGGCTGAAATTGCCCTCTCTGTTCATCCGCGGACAGTGCGCCACTGGGGGCGCGGACAGTCCGCGAGTCGGGGATCAGCCGAGTCAGTGGCTGTGTTCTTCGGCCAATTTGACTTTTCGTGACCGGCGGACAGTCCGCAGTTGTGGGTCGCGGACAGTCCGGGATCAGTCCAGGGGACTTCAGCAACACTGTTGTTTTGCGTCTTCTGCCGGCGGACAGTCCGCTAGTGAAACGTGGACAGTCCGGCCTGAGGCGGACTGTCCGGGACCGTACCTGCGGATAGTCTGGGAACTCGCTGTGTCTTCCCGTTTAGTGCGTTTGCTCTCCCGACTTCTCCGCTTGGTTTCCGGTCTTCTCGTTTGGCCCTAGAGTTGATCAAGGAACCTCTCTAGGTATCTTTGCTAGTTAGCATAGGTATTTGGGAGTTTCTCGACGTAGCCGTCTATCTACGTTCGAGACTTGGTTTTTGAGGGTTGAACTTGCTCCGGTGGTTGTTGTGTTTGGTCTGCTATCGCCTTGTGGTGCCTCGCTGTGATCCTAGGGATCATCCACCCTCTTTCAAGGGTCGTGGGCATCACAGTTTCGATCGGAGCTCTTGGGGTTGATTTTGGGAACAAAAGGCCAAAGTTTTGAGAGAAATGTTTGAGCTCCCATTCACCCCCCTCTGGTCGCCTTGCTATTGCATTCTCGGTCCTTCTGCCGACAGTGCCTAGCCTGGTGTCCTCCTTTTGGATGGAAAGGGCATGGGCTGTCGAGGAGGTCGTCGAAGCTGGAGGTCTTGTTCCCCTTTTTTTGAGGTTCCATGGCTGCAACAGTATTGTCCCCTATTCTCTTGCGAGTGTTTTGCAGAGCAGTCTGGTTTCCTCTTTGATTATTTCCTCGATCACCTTGCGCGTTTCTTTCGGGGAAGCGCTCTTGTGTGCGTTCTTCTATCGCCATCATGGAGTTTACTGCCCGATGAAACTCGTTAGCGGTGGTCGGGTCATGCTTGATGAAATCCTTGTAATTGTACCTTTCACAAATTCCATTGCCAAAGAGGTCAATTACTTCACTGTCTGTTATGTTGGAGACTGTGGAGCGGATTTCGGAGAAGCGTCTGTAGTACTCCCGCATCGTCTCGTTTTTCTGCTGCTTGCAGGTTCTAAGCTTGGTTCGAGGGTCCGATCGCTCCGGGACACCCGCAAAATTCTCTATGAAAATGCGTTGAAGTTGTTCCCAGGAGTCAATGGACTCGGGTTTAAGCCTGTCGAACCAAGCAAGGGGCATTGTCTCTAGAGCCATGGGGAGAAATAGTGCCTTAATATCGTTGCTTCCTCCTACTAACTCAACTGCTTGAGCATACAGCCTGAGCCACCGCTTGGGTTCTGTCTTCCCGTCGTACTTTGAGTAGTTCCCGGGTTTGAACTTTCGTGGGAACAGGACTGCTCGGAGTCTCTGGGAAAAATAGGGGAAGCGATCGACCGTGTCGGATGTAAGAATGTTGATTCCTCAATATGATGATTCGGCTCCTCCTTCAGCTTGATCAGGTACCCGGTTGCCCAGACGACTCCTTATTGGAGTCCGTCCGAGCTGCTCATGAAAGGGTCGCCTTTGGCTGGGATGGGATGAATCTTGTTCGTCGGCTAAGGACTCAAGGTTTCGACCTCTGAGCTGTAGCGCGGTAGTCTTAAGCATGATCAACCGTCGTTCTTCCTCAAGGGTGCGGTTGTCCTTGCCTCCCATCTTCGTGGCTAAAGCCAAGATGTTTTGGTAGGGTGTCTGGTACACTTTGTGACCAGCTACACTCATGAATTCAGGTTCGAGGTTGCGCGAGCAGTCGACTCATCATCGATTGTGATCGTCGTGGGACTAAATTTCCTGGTCCCTGTCTTGACGAGCTTTGCGCTCGGCTTCCTCTTCCAAACGCCTTCGACTGTTATACTCTTCTAGCCGCACATTGTAGCGTTCCATGGCCTCCTTTCGATGAGTTGCCCGTCTTCTGCGAGCATCTTTGGCCTAATTCCTTCTTATTCTTTCTACCTTCATAGACTCGGTTTCTCCGGGTCCTTCTGGGTCATTATCGGATATCACACTCAAGGTTTCATCATCTCGGAGGACATCCGGAGGGGTTGGAGGTCGTAGAGATGACTGGTGTCCTGCCATGAAGACTTCTCGAGTGTAGCCTTGGTTTGTTGATCCTGATATAACCGACTCCAAAGTAGAGGCACTGGAGTTTAGTTCTGTTGAGGTATCATGTTCCTCAAAGGGGGCTGATGTCCGTGTTGGTACGGGAGAATCTGGTCGATTGTGCAAACCAATCTAGCCGGGGCTGGTTGGATTGGCCAATGGACGATGTTACTTTCCTCGGTTGAGCTGAAAACGAGTCCCTGCTGAGTTCCTATTAGCCAGATCTGTTGAAGCTTTTTGAATTTTGGTCCAATCAGCTCTTGGAAGTTCTCTGCCAAGTTGCGCAGTCCAAAGGGGATATGATGCGTGGAGTCTGAGTCCTTCCTGGATCGAGAAGTCATATCGGAGTAGGAGTCGGATGACTCTGCGTGGTCCCCAGATTCTTGCGATCCTTGGACTATGAGGTTTGCTAGGTCCCGGGTGAGATGATCCATCTTTGGTGTGGCTTGTGCTTCTGACTCAGGTTGAAGTCATCGATGCAGTTTCCCTTGATCATCCGCGATGCAAGTCCACGAGCCCAAATCAAAAATTGATCCCGCCGAGAACATGTTGAAGTGGTTCGTCGAGATCTTGATTGCGGAATCGCCGAGAGCCCCTACCTGGCACGCCAGCTATCGGTGTTTGTTAACCGGCAACTCATCTTGAGGGATCTCAGATGATTTGTTCGGTGGGGATCGGTGTTCGTAGAACCCGGCGAGTACACAGGGACAACAATTTATACTGGTTCAGGCCGCTTAATAGCGTAATACCTTACGTCTAGTGCGGCGTGTGCCTTGTGTTATGATTCAAGATTCAATTGATAGGGGTCGGCGCCCGCTTCCTCTTATATATCCGGGTGAAGCACGGCGTATGTCGAGTCCTAGTCGGTTACAACAGAGGAGTCCTATTCTAATAACAAGACTTCCTTTAAGGACTCGACTAAGTTACAATGAGAATCCTAATCCATGTACACTTCGTATCAAGTCTTTGGATCTCCCGTGTTGCCCAGGGTTAGTCGGAGTAGTCACCTTCTGATGATATCTCTGACATCCTGGTCCGTCAGCCATGTGGGCCGAAAGTGAAGCGCGGGGAGAAAACGTTTTCTCTTTTTCTTTTTTCCGAAATTTTTTCCAAACTTTGACCAAATCAAAATAGTTTCAAAAACTCAAAACTAGACTTTGACCCAAAAATAAAAGTTGCTTAAAATAATTTTCTCTACAACTTTCATATAGAACACTTTTTCTGAAAATCGTTTCCTCAGCCTCCACAAAATTAAAGCTAATTTTGAGCTATAAATCATTTTTGTTCCCATATTTTTAATTATTCAACCATAAAGAATTAGGTCAAGGCAGAAGTTTATTTAAACAACCAAGTCCTATAGAAACCAAATTTCAAATAAATAAACAAAAGGCCAAAAACACTTCTATGCATATGAGATGGTGCAATGCATTGCTTATGAGAATTTGGTAGCTAATGCTTGTTCCTAATGCAGTGCTTGACACTAGGGTGTCACACCCCGTCCACCCGCAAGTCTTCACTTGTCGTTGTCCCAGGCTGTCAGCCACCACGACCGATCCTCAGGCCACCGGTTCGTCAGTCCAAGCCTCACGTCCGCCTTTCACCGCTCCGGGTCCATCGGCACAGCACGTCTCTACTTGACCTTCACCTTGCCTTTGATCACCGTATCCGAGCTCAACACCTGCACAACACAAGCCAAAGAACATGTGCGTCATACCCGTTGAAAATCACTCATCATGTCAAGATCCGACATACACCCATGTATCCGCAGGGAGCGCTTAGACCGCGTGGTTCTCGCTGACGGCGAGGTTGCCGACGGTGAGGGCTAGCTTGATGGGTTCGTCTCGACGAGGTGAGTCGGGTGGTGGTGTTGGTTTTGCTGGCGCACGACCATAGCTCGTCGGCGACGAGCTATGGCGGACAGCGGCGGCAGTGTGGCTCGGCTACGCCATCTCCGGCGGTCGCCGGTGAAATCGATGAGCGTGCAAGTGCTAGTGAACCCTAGGGAAGTTAATCGGTGGGTTGGTTTGGCCGGTGAAGCTACGGAGGAGCTTGACCTCGTGCGCATGCCGCGGCGGTGGCCATGGCGCTAGACTGAGTGAAAGTGAGATATAGGGAGCGGTAGCGTTCAGACCGAGGGGGGTTCTCACCTTGCCTTTGCTCAGTGAGGCTCGTCGAGGAAGTAGGAGGCTCGGCGTGGCTTAATCGACGCGGGATGGCGGCGTGCACTCCTCGGCGTCAGCGGCGACCGAAGAGGGGCACGGTGCGTTCCGGCGATGGTGTGGCTCTAACAGCAGCACTAGTGGGAGCACCAGGTGTTCGAGATGTAGGCGGGATTGTGGGCGAGAGGAATCGGGCGGAGGAGCTTGAGTGTGGCCGCAACGCCGGCGGCGGTCGCACGGTGGCGTGTGGGGGTGACTGTAGTGCTCGGGCTCGCGTTCCCTCGGGAGAGAAGATGAGGAGGCGAGAGTAGGCGAGCGTGGAATGGCGAATGAGGGAGATGGGTGGAGCGGACGCTCGGTTTTGCCCTAAGGCTAGCCGGCCGATGGTCGTGGCAGGACCTGGCGAGACGAGCGGCGAGAGGCGGGCACGGCAGGCGAGGGCATAGCGGCAGGCGAGGCGGTGCGGGGGTGGTCGACGGGGATCGTGGCGTGATGCAGCGGACTAGATCGCGCGCGGAGTGGTCGGCCAAGATCCTAGCGTGGCCGGCGTCGGACACGCGGCGGTGCGGTCGGCGCGCGGCGCGGGCTGGGTCGGGTGCGCGCGCAGCGTGGCGCAGGCGGGCGCACGGGAGTGGCGGGGCAAGCGCGTGCGGGCTGGGCCGAAAAGGCCGACTGGGCCGGTTGGTTGGCGCCGCGGGTATTCCAAACCCTTTTTTTCTTTTTCCAAATCTTTTCCAAACTTTGACCAATTCAAAATAGTTTCAAAAACTCAAAATTAGGGTTTGATCCAAAAACAAAAGTTGCTCAAAATAATTTTGTCTACAACTTTCGTATAGAACATATTTTCTGAAAACCATTTCTTTAGCCTACACATAATTAAAGCCAATTTTGAGCTATAAATCATTTTTGTTTCTACATTTTTAATTATTAATCCACACTGAATTAAGACAAGATATCTTCATAAAAAGTGTTATACTCAATATTCTTTATTTTATAAAATTATTTGCCAAGACAGAAATCCATTTAAACAAACAAGTCCTATTGAAACAAATATTTCGAATAATCAAACAAAAAGGCAAAAACCATTTAAGGCAACATGAGATGATGCAATGTAATGCTTATGTTCATTAGTAGCTAATGCTGGCCCTAATGCAGTGCTTGACACTAGGATGTCACAACCCTTCCCCCCTTAAAGAAATCTTGTCCCGAGATTTAGGTTACGTACCACTTCTTAATGAAAGCGGGGTAATTCACGTGCAAGTATTCTTCGGTCTCCCAGGTAGCATCATTGGGTCCATGATTACTCTAGAGAATCTTATAAGTTTTGACTTCACGGTTGCGAGTTGCTCTGGTCTTAGTGTCCAAGATCTCTTGCAGTTGTTCCTAATACTCCAGGTCTGATCGGATAGTGACATCTGGGATTCGAACTTCTCGTTCGGGCACTCGAAGACATTTCTTTAGTTGTGATACATGGAATACCAGAAAGATTGCACTCATCTCTATTGACTCTTGCTAACGTCGTCACTAGGAGTAGACTATGGAATCTATCCCTGGCAGCAGCGCCAGAAAGGTTTGTTGATACTTCTTAATTTAAGAAGTATAACTAACTATTCGTATGTCTATTGGTAGGTTCTGCCGAGTATCGTATTTATTTCCACAGGGAAGCTACTATGGTAGAACTAACACTAGGACCGCTACTATGGTGATTCTAGCAGGGTTGATCGAAATGTGTGAATGGGGGTTGGTTTCTACTACTACTAAAAAGAAAAGAAGGACTAACTACTACTAACCTAAATCGGCGGGGTCTGGCCGATGAACAGATTAATGTTTTCCTACACACTTACGAACACAAGTAACTTAGCAATAAAGAGTTTATCTAGTTTTCCGAACCGTACACACCCTCTAGACTATTTACCTCAGACGTGCACAACGAGGTTTATGATTTAATAACTAACCCAACTACGTGGTGGAATTCAAGGCTCCCAGGGCTGTCACCACCTGTTTGCTACCACAGCTATCCGGGGGGCTAGCCACAAACTAAGGTATAACTAGTCTAAGCACTGCACTTACACTAATATATACTACTCTAATCTTGCATCCAAAACTAGAGCACTGATTACTCAGCGAAGAACCCAAACTAGATATAAACTAAATACTAAGTTATCTATGATCAAAAGCACTCAACAAGAACAATAAGTACAGAACTTAAAGTAAATGCTGAAAGTAGAAGAACACTAAGATAAATGAAGGAAGACTTGGAATTATCCAGAGACTTGGAAGATCCTCTATTACAACTCCAGCTCTTCTCTTCTTCACTCTCGCTCTCACTCTAAGTCTCTCAACTAGAGTGTTCCTTCACCAGAGCTTCGCTTACAAGAGAGTGGGACTAATGAGGTGAGGTCTGAGTACAAATGAGCTCGGGGGGTCCTATTTATAGCCTAAGGGACCTAGGGGGGTACTTATGGACCAAGGGTTAGGTCAGGGGGGTGAGTGTGGTGGCGGGCGCCAGCTAGGGGTGGCGGGCGCCACTCCCCTGGCCCTTAGATCCACTGCCTCTTCACCAATGGCATCCAGGAGGTCCTCCAAGTCAGTTTGGGGTCGGTTAGGGTTGTCCAATAACCGTCACATGGGCAATTAGGCCATGATCCATGTGATGCTGCTGCTTAGCCCTTGGATGAACTGACTTAGGTGAGCAACGGCTGCTAATGAGTGTGGGGTGCTTCCCCTGGATCAGTGACGTGGCAGGGGGGAGTTTGGGCTTCTCCCCCCTGGCGGCGGCCAGCTAGGGGTGGCAGGCGCCACCCCTCCTTGGCCCAAAGTGAGCCCAGGCAAGTGGGCTTGCTTCCTGGTGGGTCCATTTGGTCATTTTGCTCAAAAACCCTGCAATTTCCTACATTCAAATAAAACTCAAGGACAAGTGGAAATCGTTAGTTTATAAAAGGTTTTTGGTTGATTTTAGGCCCTTGTGTTGTGTTATATGACCTTGTTGATGCTAAGAATATGACACTTAGTGAGCGTCAACAAGCTCCCCCAAGCTTACCTCTTGCTCGTCCTCGAGCAAGCATGGACTTCAAATAATCTTGGAAACTTTGTGTTTTTGTTTTGTATGCCCATATTATTTTCATCACCATGGAATTGGTAGCCTTCCCTGCACTCAAGATTAGAACAAAAGACCAGCAAGAAAGAAGGTTTGTCTTTCCCTTGCCTATTTTTCTAATCAAGACATGTGGAGTTTTTGCAAGTTTTGTTCAAAAGAAAACATGCTTAGTAACTTCTGTGGCTCACTCAATCACTCATATTTGTATGTGGAAATCGAAGAATTATCCTCTCACTAAGACTTTATGTGGGGTTTAATGGGTAGGATAAAAGTGAGCATGCAATGCTAGCATAATTTTGCCAAGTTAGACAAATGGAGCAAAGGAGCAACAAGTCATAGGTTCAGACCAGGAATGTGCAAGTGTGTGGTATTTATTGTGGCTAATACTTTCGTGGCATTTCTCCTTTCTATCTCATTTGTGGGATCATGGCTATGAATGAGAGCATTTGCTCTTTTGGATATTCTCTTCTTTCTAGAGCACTTGCTCTTTTGAACATTCTTTTCTTTCTAGAGCACTTGCTCTTTTGAACTTTCTTTCTAGAGCACTTGCTCTTTTGAATATTCTTTTCTTTCTAGAGCACTTGCTCTCTTTTTTTTGAATGGATGATTATAGCCATGTCCCTGAGATTTCATTATGGAGCATGATATTTTGCCATGAAGTACTCCTAACAATGAATGGAAATAGAGGCATGTTGAGTGCGTATTCCCAGTGTAAGAATAGCACTATATAGGTGGGTGCAAGTGAATTCCTTGGTCTAAAGATATGACAAGTTTCTCTACCATGACTATCAACAAAAGTCTAACTAGCTCAACACTAACATGCAGCAAGTGGAAGCTCCTACTCTAAGAGTAAAAATTATTTGGCTTTGGTAGGACTTTCTTTGCCACAGAAGTACTTAGAGCAAGTTTTTAAATTTTTCAAAATAATTACTCCACAAACTTGACTTGCTTAAGTCAAAGTAGAAACTTACTTCCCCTTTACTTAGTCTAATGCTCATGTCTCAAGTTTAGTTCTAGCATACGTTTTCCCATGATAACTCTAATGCATGGCATACATTTTTATTTATTAGAAAGACTTACGATGAGAGCGTTTTATTTATTTCTATTTATTTATTTTTTATTTTTTTAACTGCAAATTAACTAAGATAAAATTCAAATTTAAACTACTGAAATAAAAACTGACAGTAATAAAGATGGCAGTGATACTTACCTCGATGACGGGGGTCCTCCCCCAAGCTGGCTTTTGGCGTGGTTGGGCTACATCCATCCCTGACGACGGTACATGTCGTCCCAGTTCTGCTGGTTCTGCTGCAGGAGAGAAGAAATATTACCCAGTTCTCCACCAGTTTCCTGGCGGAATTCCTGGAAATTTTGATTCAAGTTGTTCAAGTCCTGACGGATTTCAACAGTATCCATGGTAAGTCCATTCATTTGGTGCTGAAGGTATCCCATATCGCGCATCCACTCGTCCTGATGAAAGGACGAATGGCGAGCGACCTGTGGTGAGATTCCCCTATGGAAGAACTCATCACCACGACCAGTGTACCGGGTGGATCCTCCTAAGGAATGAGTTGAACTCCCCAACTGGGATGAGTGAAAGGACGCCTCCTAGCCGTATTCCCACCGCGGATGCTGCGGTTGCTGCCTATTTGACCCTCCTGCTTGGTGCGAGCCAGGGGGTGTCATATGACCATAGCGTGCTGCTCCTTCATACTGCCCTGCATGGAAAGGGTCAAACTCCTGTGCCGCTGCTACGGCCCTTGTGGCCTCTTCTGCTGCTCGGGTCTGTGCTCGCGTCCTCCTCCTGGGAACCTGCATGATGTTCTCTCGGGCCAACCTGCGGTTTTGCTCTGCCTCGGTTTCCAGGGCCAAAAGTAACGTTGGTGCATTCACCAACCAAACTGACAAGTCAGTCAGAGCGATTTTATTCACATAATCTTGGTAGATCATGTGAATCTCACCGGTCTCCTGGTTCTCACGCAAGAGGTGTCCTTGCGAGAAGTGCTCCATGGTGAAAAGGTCTCGGTCACTAGGAATGTAGGAATATATAGCGGTGTTCAGCGGACCCATGTTAAAAGCGAGTCTGGTTATCCAAGATGTCATTTCAATATTTCCAGTGCGTTGATTAAATTTAGACCAGTAGTCTGTCATGGCCTTGGCAGGTGACTACTTTTATGTGGTTAACTAGAGCATAAAGGCAGCAGCATTTCAGGACTTTTTAATTGGTCTCAAGTCAGGTCTTGGAAAAAGTGTGATACTAATATATTTGTGGAAAAGCCTAAGCGTGGGGTTGTGGATATTACTTGTACGGGGCAAGCCTGGGTCTCTGTTCCCAGCAATGCTTTTCCAAAAATCATTAGTATTGAAAACCCGTACAAGCAGATTCCAGGTTTAGCAAGCATGAATCATCAAAATTTAAGTGC
>CM019826.1:82027585-82273228 GCA_009763385.1 Coix lacryma-jobi var. lacryma-jobi | reverse complement strand
ATAGTCTCTCAACATGTCTTCTAATACCTGATTACTCTTTCAGTTTGTCCTGATGTTTGAGGATGGTAAGCTGAGCTATGGATTAGCTTAGTGCCTAATTCTTTCTGCAGTTTCTCCCAGAATGGTGCGGTTAAACTGCATTCCACGATCCAAACAATGACCTTGGGTTATACCATGTAATCGGATAATTTGATTGATATAGATCTCTGCATAGTCCGGTTGCTCGATAACAGGTTTTAACTGGTATGAAATGAGCGGTCTTGGTGAGACGATCAACTATCACCCAAATCGAGTCATTTCCTTTCTTGGGTGGTTGGCAAACCGGTGATGAAATCCATACCTATTCTTCCCATTTCCACTCGGGTATTGGTAACGATTGAAGTGTTCCGGCTGGCTTTAGGTGAATAGCTTTCACTCGGCAACACGTGTCGCATCTGGCTACGTATGCGGCAATCTCTTTCTTCATTTTGGTCCACCAAAATCTTGGACGTAAGTCCTGATAAATCTTAGTGCTTCCAGGATCAATAGACAACTTGGAGAGATGAGCCTCATCCATAATCCGGTTTTTGAGTTCTCTATTTTTGGGTACCACTAAGCGATTATCAAACCATAACACTCCCTTGTCATCAACTTGAAAATGCTTTACTGGCTCAGTGGCAGTTTTCAGCCTTTCTTTAATATGATAGATTCCCTTATCTGTTTTCTGCCCTTCAAGTATCTGATTAACCAGAGTGCTCTGTAGTTCAATGTGATGTAGAATTACAGGGTGTACAAGATTAAACTCGTCTTCTGGTCGTAACCTCAAGTTGTTGCAGTGTGATTTCCGACTCAGAGCATCGGCAACCACATTCGCCTTTCCTGGATGATAATGTATCTGCAGATTGTAATCCTTGATTAACTCAAGCCATCTTCTCTGCCTCATGTTCAACTCCGGTTGAGTGAAGATATACTTGAGACTCTTATGATTGGTGTACATGTTGCAGACATTTCCATGCAAATAGTGCCACCAAATTTTCAGAGCGTGCACCACGGCAGCTAATTCCAAATCATGCGTAGGATAATTTACCTCATGTTTTCTTAACTGACGTGAAGCATAAGCAATCACCCTGCCTTCTTGCATAAGAACACAGCCTAAGCCAACCTTCGATGCGTCGCAAAAGACATCAAACGGCTTCTCAATATCGGGTTGAGCTAAGACAGGAGCAGTGGTCAACAGTTCCCGCAAGGTACGAAAAGCTGCTTCACACTCCTCTGTCCATTCAAACTTTTGGTCCTTCTGTAACAAGCTTGTCATTGGTTTTGCAATCTTAGAGAAGTCAGGAATGAATCGGCGATAATATCCCGCTAAACCAAGGAAACTCCGAATCTCTCCAACCGAGGTTGGGGCTTTCCAATCCATTACTTCTTGGACCTTACCAGGATCTACAGAAATTCCTTCTTCCGATAAGATATGACCAAGAAAATGCACTTTCCTTAACCAAAACTCACATTTGCTAAACTTGGCATAAAGTTTATGCTCTCGCAGCCTCGTCAAAACAATCCTCAAATGTTCTGCGTGATCTTCTGGGTTCTCCGAATACACCAAAATGTCATCAATGAGCACCACTACAAACTTATCCAGTTCTGGCATGAATACCGAGTTCATCAAACTCATAAAGTAAGTTGGAGCATTTGTCAATCCAAAAGACATGACCAAATACTCATACAGCCCATATCTGGTGGAAAAAGCAGTCTTTGGAATATCTTGTGGCCTAATCCTGATTTGGTGATAACCTGATCTCAAATCGATCTTGGAAAATACCCTGGCTCTGGATAACTGATCAAACAAAATGTCTATTCGTGGCAACGGATACTTGTTTTTAACGGTCACGGCATTGAGTGGTCGATAATCCACACACATCCGTAGAGACTTGTCCTTCTTCTTGACAAACAATGCGGGACATCCCCATTCCGACACACTAGGTTGAATAAATCCTTTATCCAAAAGTTCCTTAATCTGTGTTTTGAGTTCAGCTAACTCGTTGGGCGGCATACGATAAGGACTTCCCGAGATTGGTGCAGTTCCAGGTAACAGCTCAATGGCAAACTCCACTGCCCGCTTGGGCGGTAAACCCGGCAATTCATCTGGAAAGACATCTGGGAAATCCCGAACAACTGGAATTTTTGACAGGTCTTCTATAGATAAGGTGCAAGATAGATCGACAAAATCAGCACCTCGAGGAAGAGAGATGCGTAACTTTGTGTTTGTCCTTTCATCAGATAAGGTAAGAGTTCTATTTGCAGTGTCTAACACCGCATTCCACATATTCATCGAACTCATACCTAGGACTACATCCATACTGAGTCCTGGCAAAACTACTAGATTGGCTCCAAACTTGCGCCCTCCGATGTCGATGGTTGCATTACAAACCATCTGCCTAGATAACACACTACTCCCCACGGAGCTTACGCGAAACCCATAATCCATTTCAGACACCTCTTGATTATGCTTTTGTGCAAATGCTTTGCTCATGAACGAATGCGATGATCCAGTATCAAACAAAACAACTGCAGGATGATGATTAACAAGACACATACCAGCAGTCACGGGCTCTCCAGCACGAGCTTCTTCAGCGGTCATGTTGTGCAGACGTGCGGGGTAATTAGCCTGTTGCTTCTTTGGGTGGGGGCAATACCTTGCGAAATGCCCCTCTTGATTGCAGTTGAAGCAGGGTCACCGAACCAAAGGTTTCCCGCCTGTGGAACTGCCTTGACCTCCACGAGCTTGAGCAGAGGCTATCTTATACGGCTTCTGGTTGCGCTGAGCTTGTGGCTGATTCTTCTTCTGCGGCGGCCTGAAATGTGCCCCCGGCGCTGGTGGTCGATATTGGTTACGCTGAGCTGGTGGTCCTCTAGGTTGGGATGGTCCTGAATCAAAGGTCCTCTTCCGGGCCTTACTTGCAGCATGCTTGTTGTTATGATTCTCTTGAATCGGGCAGTCACTTATGAAGTCATTGAAGATGGTACGGGAAGATGTACCCACTGACTTTCCCATTTTAGTGTTCAATCCTCTCTTAAAACTAGCAATCTTCTTAGCATCTGTGTCGACGAAGTCTGGAACATATCGAGATAGCAAATTAAACAAGTGGCGGTATTCCGTGACAGACCGAGTTCCTTGTGTCAGATTCATGAACTCTGCCACCTTCATCTGGGTCAACCCCGGCGGAATGTAATGCCCTCGAATAGCATCAGTGAATACTCTCCAGGTGATAGGAACATTGGCAGGATAGGTGGTACGATGATGACCCCACCAAATCCCGGCTGGTCCCTGCAACTGATGCGCGGCATATTCTGCCTTGAGCTCCTCTGTAAGCCTGAGCAAACGAAATTTTTGCTCCAAAGTATGTAGCCATTCTTCTGCCTCCAACGGTTCCGTAGCTTCTTTGAAGATAGGTGGTTTGGTATCCAAGAAATCCTTGAAAGAACTATACTGATTCGGCTCAGGGCGTTGATGGCCATGCGCCAAATTCTCTCGTAGCAAAGCTTCGATGTTGCGTTGACTTCCAAGAAATTGAGCAAAAAGCTGCTCAGCCGTCGGTGGTGGATTGCAGTTTTCTCTGGGGTCCTCATTTCCACCACTACCGCCAGCTCCACTACGGGTTGTCGTCATCTGCATATACGATAGCAAGGGATCATTAGGCGAAGTTGCAATATTGTAGAGAACAATAAATCATACCCACTGAAATTATTCGGAAAAAACGAATTCACCAAACAATCACAGAGGTACAATAAATTTCAATCCACATCGCACCAACACATAATAAGATCGCTTAGTCCATATCATGCAATAGTCAACATAAAACATCCATAGTCTTGCCCATACATATGGGACTTTCCAAGGTCTCACACCACAACACATAAGTCTGCTACTCATGCTTACATCCAACCCATAACAAACAAAAGATCGGGCTATCCTAACACAAAAGGTCACTAGTCGCTAGCACTAACTAGTCTACTCCCTCATGGCCCCATCACCACTATCATCATCACTAGACACATCTGAAGAACCACTAGAAGAACTACGTGGGTCCGGATCCTCGTGGGGGAAGATGGGGTTCCTCCCATTCTCCCTGCGGTGAATCTCCTCATGCAGGCGATCATTGTAGTCCTGGAGATGATAAAGCTGTAGCTCTAGATCTCCCACTCGTATCCTCAGCAGCCTGTTCTCCTCTGTAGCACGCATACCCTCAATGCAAACACCTTGAAGCGACTCCTCGGTCTCCCTCATAACCAATGCCAAGAAGGTAGCTAACTCCTGCTGAATGGCGAGTTGATGAGCAGTCTCCTGCTCCCTCTGACGTGCCTGGTCTCTCTCAACGGTCATGTGGGCTAGCTGGGTGGTGAGAAGGTCGATCTTTGTGGCATGTTCCTCCTGCCTGCGATGCTGTGCGGCCATCTCCTCACTAAGAACATGGTCCAGGTGGTCGTAGCTACGCGACAAGCACCAATAGGTAGCCATGAGTGCAGCCATAGCACTCCCAGCTGGTCCTGCACAGTGCTCACGCTCCGAAGAACTGGCCTCCAACACGGTGGCACCCGGCTGACGCCACACCGACTGGTACGGATCTGCTGTGGGGAAGACACCAGCTGCAGCTTAGGCAACTACTTCTGGATGATCCTCCATGATATCCCGAAGAACAGTGTAAGCAACCTGGTTGGCTCCATCCCATGGAGTCCTGCCCTGAAGAGCGAACACCCTATGGCACCACACATGATCCTGCGGATCACGGCTGGGCACGTCCACCTCAACTGTGTACATGTAGCGGTCCTCTGAAAACTGAACTCGATGCCACTCATATTGCGGCTCTTGGCCCTCCTGGTATCCGACTAAGTGCAGCACCCTCCACAAAAGAGTAGGCATGCCGAACTCCTCCAGAAAATCCTCTGACCCCTCGGCTGTCCAGGGTCCCAGCATATAATTGGGCCTCCTGCCTCCGGTCGACTTACGGGCGGTACGCTTGGTGCGGGCATCTGAAAGAAGTTTATCCACACAGTTTTTAATTAGTTGAGAACAACTTTTATTTAATGAAATGGGACGGATAACATAAGGAAGGAAGTGAGATTAATGCAAAATTATATGATCATGATGCATGAGCGTAACATACGTCCTCACTGCCTAACAACCTATCGGCTAGACGGTGGCATACAACGTTCACTCATAGCGTTAACTAGCGTACTACACGTTCACAAGTTAGCGTACCTGCAGAAAATTCATTTCAGCCCTGCCCACAATATGAATATCATGCATTGCTGAAAATTAAATCTAATACTGTCTTAGGTGCACACCCAGTATACACGTAAGCAGTATATGCACCCATCAGAAAAGTGTTACTCCCACAATCAATACTTTCACATATACTTGTGTGTAACAGGTATACATGTCAGTATCATTCAAGTACTCCTCTAGACCGGCGGTTGTCTGATCATGCTCTCACAACTCACTTGTTACCTTGGCGTAGAGGCAATTGATCCATACATTACTATTCCGAAGAATAGCATCCATACAATTTCACCCTTGCCGTATGGATGACAGAAACAAAAATAAAATATGATGCATACCCTTCCAAGTTAGTACTTTAATAGCCACCTAAGTTCCTACTGGGCATAAGGACTTGATCAATGGCACACCTTAATCTTTATCAACAAAGTTTTTCAGATCCTAATATAGCTATAAATTTTGACAAATAGAAATTGTTATTTGAAAATACGGTTTTTCAAATACACCTGTGAACAGTAACGCTAACCACGCTCCGATGCCAGCTGTGCCAGAACCGACCAATTTATACCAGATTAAGCACCGAATCCCTGCTTTCACAGAGATTGCAAGTACTTAAGCTCGTACAAACCCGGTAGTCCGGAAATCTCGAAGGATTTCAAGTCATTCAACTTTAACCAAGATCGTAATAGATTAGCGTACATGCCCACAGATTACATTCAGTTCGCACATAATTCAAATACATCGGAGTTTAACAGTTATTACAAACCATAGTTCGAAATTCTAGAGCAGAAGCAACATAGTTTTGAAACACAAGTTTTTGGTTCACAATACAGTGCCATTGCCTGATCAGTCCACAAAAGCATCAGGAGAGAATAAGGAACGACCGAGCCCTTGGTCTACTCATCACCCGCAACGGGGTACATGCAGTTCTCGCAATAACCGTAGAAGCATTGCCCATCTGCAACAACAAAGGGATAGAACCCTGAGTACGAGAAGGTACTCAGCTATACTTACCCGTCATAAACCAAAAATAACTGACACCAAGGAGTATGCAAGGCTGTATCTGGGGTTGGCCATACTTACCTTTTTGCGCAAAAGCATTTTATTATTAAATAATCATCATTTGAGTGTAAGCAGTCAATTTTATGTAATTAACCTGGTTAACTAGATTTGCACCTGGTCTAGAGCAAACACTTGACTACTTAATCAAGCAAGAGTGACTATTTCATCAATAGCCTTTCAGATTCAACATCATAACCATCATTAATTCCATAAGTTACTACGGTAACACATGCTCAGTCAAGTTACTCACTATCCAGGAGCGATGGCGATTATAATCGATTTCTACCAGCTGGGAATAAAAATGTCGCACACTCGCCCGAACACACCCTGCCAGGTGGCCGCTGGCGACCAATTCAGGAGGTTCGAGAACAAACACGCGGGACGGTCATGGGCCCTTCTACACTGGGGGTTATCTCAATGCCAGGTCGCTCAAGCTATTGCTGCCCACGGTCATGCCAGGTCGATCAGGCCCTGCCTGCCCTCGGACCATGCCAGGTTGATCAGAATAGTTGCCCACGGTACATATAAGGCCCTGGGTGTTAGGCGTCAACATCTCCATCACCGGCTCGAAAAACCTTACTCGGCTTCACAGGAGGTACCCGCACCTGCTCCGTTAAGTGATTGACGCGTTCAAAATGACTGAGGTGTGCCTTCGTCGGCTCCTAATCGACACAGATGGGAGACTACTAGCACACAGAACCCATGTTCTGCTGCTCCTACATCCCGCCCGGTCTCAAATTAATTATCACATGGTTATCTCCATGATAGCACCAGGCTAAACATGTTTAGTATCCACCTATATGCGGAAGACAGGAAATCACCCGACTTCTACCGGTCTAAGCAGGCTAAGCATAAACGAGCCTAGACTTAACAGGGATATCAAGATAATAATTGCAGGTGGACAAGGATAATTTAATCAATGCAGCAACGGTGTCACTCAACTCCTATAACCTAATGCAACAAGCATATCAGGTTAACTTTGTAAACAATAACTGCAAACCATAGGAGTAAGATGCTCCGGGGCTTGCCTCGCTCAAAGTCTGAAGGTCGGTGATCGCGGCACTCCGGCAGATCTTCAACGTCTCCTTCTGGGACCTTCTCTTCCGGCGTCTCCTCCTGATACTGCACCTCGGGTGATGGATCCTGAACTTCCACTACCGATCCTGCATGATGCATAACATGTATAAATAACACGAATGCACGGGGGATGCATGGTGATGCAATATGGAACAAGGCATTTCAGGAGATAAACACATGTCATCTACTAAGACAACTCAGGAGATAAGCACATGTCATCTACTACTACTCAACTGCTTAACCTACCATAGTCAACTTGTTAAGCCATGTTGTCACCACATCAAAGTTTACTTAATGAGTTCACTCCCCTCTAATTACTTGCTGAAATAAATCTAATTAAACAAGCCTATAACAACAACCCATCTTAGATAGCTTCAGAAAAATCTACAAAAATTACTGGAAGTTAACAACACATAATCTAACCCTTTGTCCAAATTTCACCCCATTTGGACCTAGACTCCATCCTCCATGAAAAAGACAAATTCTATCATGAAAAGGTACTTTGAACTACACACCCTAGCACAAAGTGTCAAACAACAAATTTCTCATTTTTCCACTGAACTTCATAGCTCAAGAGCAGTGTCCACAATTTCTCAAGTTCATATTCGTCATATTTTAATTACTACAAAATAAATAAGGAAACAACATTTAACCATTTTAATTACTACTGCCAAATTATTCCACAGAGCAACTTCATTTTACATTTTTCCCAGAAACTACTCCTCACCACAAACCTTAACAAAACAAGAATCACATTTTTCTAAGCTATACATAATTTACTAAGCATTTACCAAGATTTCGGCCTAAACATGAATTAAATATAACTACACAGAAATTTATCACAAACTGGGCATATTATATTTTTCATACATAGAACTCATCACAACAAACCTAACAAAACTTGTTTCACCTTTTTAGCATTCACAGATTGCAAGATATGAATTAAACAAGCAATTCAACATTTCTGAAAACTATTTAAACAAAACCCTGAAAAACACCCTAACCTAAACTGCTACGCGGACCTGAACTACTGCACCCAGACTCACTGATAAGCGGGACCCGAGCCACTGACGCGCTGGCCCTTGGGTCAAACTGACCCCACCTGTCACACACACAAAGCAGAGCCCGACGTTGACCATGGCGCCGCTCGCCGTCGGCGACTCCTCCGGTGAAACTAACCCCACTAGCGGACTCCCCTTCTCCATCCGCACCCGATGGTGCCCCTATCTGGCCTAGCGCATGCGCGGATTGAGCTCGCCGTCGACCAAGGCAGACACGGCGGTGCGGACCTGGCTACGCCGGCCGGCTCCGGCCACGACGAGCGAAGCGGACTCCTGAATCCTACTCTGGCGACCTTCGTAACCCTAACCCGAGGCTCAGAAGCCAGGGTTCTTGCTCCGAGCACCCGCGACCACAGCCGTGCCAACTCCGGCAACCATGGCGAGCGGCGGACGGCGGCGTACTAGCACTACCAAACCCTAATCGGCCAAACCAACTCCCCCTTCTTCCTCCGCGGACCTCATCGACTCACGAACGGGGGCTAGGGCATCATGCCATCCACGGAAAGGAGGCCGGCCATGGCGAACCGAGCTCGGCGGTCATGGCGGCCATGGCGGCGGCTCATCCCGTGACCTACCTAGGCGATTTCGGCGAGTGCTGGCTAGAGCAGGCGATGCGGGAGGTGAAGGCAAGGCTGGCTGGGTGGCTGGGATTGCGGCGGAGCGGCTGGACGACGGCGAACGGCGGCGGCGCCCTGCTTTCTCCCCTTTTTCACCCGAGCGCCGGCGAGAGCAGAGAGCGAGAGAGGGGACAGAATGGAGGGAGTGCGGCGCGGTTTGGACAGGCGAGCGTGAGCGGGCGGCTTGAGCTCGCCACGCTGCGTGCGGACGCTGGCGCGGCCGGCCATCGTGCGCCACGCGGCGGGCGATGCCTGACGCGGTCGGCCACGACGCCGCGCGCGTGCTCGGCCGAATGGCCGTTTCAGTCAGCCGATTAGCGCCTGACAGCGCGTTTTCAAACACGTTTAACTCGCTAACCACTCGATGAAACGCTAAACCACTTGCTCCATTGAGTAGAGCTATATGCCAACTACAAACTTGATTACAAGATCAAGCTCTAATTCGGCCTAGATTGCTCCTAAAAAAGCTCCAAAGATGGCTAGATGAAACTGTTTTGACAGTTAGGACTTAGAAGAATTTTCTAAGTCTAATCTCCCCCAATTCTGCCTTGTGGGTCCTAAAACACCTTGTTAAACTCATTTTCATGAGTTGGGCCTTAAACAACTTTTGTTAGCAAAAAATGACCAATACCAACCTAGCTCCATTTTGACTCCTCAACAAGGTTCAACTACTTAGGAGACTTAAACACTCCACAAACAAGTCAAACAAGCATCACTTCAAGCATAACATTACAAGTGCACACATGAAATGACACTTTACAAAAAGGAATGCAACATGAGATGATGATGCTTTATGCTTATGAGATGTCAAGTTATGCATTTAGGGTTGCTTAACACCTAGGGTGTTACAGTTCTCTACTCCCTTTTTATCTTTAATTTATAGATCAAATTCTTGGAGGAGTAGGATCCATCTTATTAGCCGATGTTTAGCATCTTTCTTAGTAAGTAGGTATTTCAGAGCTGCGTGATCGGTGTAGACGATCACCTTGGCTCCTACCAAGTAAGATCTAAACTTGTCTATAGCAAACACCACAGCTAAAAGTTCTTTTTCTGTTGTTGCATAGTTTAGCTGTGGTCCGGTTAGCGTTTTACTAGCATAGGAAATGACATAGTGTTTCTTATCCTGGGTCTGTCCTAGGACAGCTCCTACAGCATAGTCACTAGCATCGCACATTATCTCAAAAGGTAGCGACCAGTCAGGGGGTTTAATGACTGGTGCAGAGATAAGTGCTTTCTTGAGATGGTAAAAAGAGTCTAAGCATCTATCGTCAAAGTCAAAGGGTGTGTCTTTAGCTAGCAGGTTTGTTGAAGGTCTAGCAATTTGAGAAAAAATCTTTTATAAACCTTCTATAAAAACCGGCATGGCCATGGAAACTACGAACGCCTTTAACATTCGTGGGAGGTGGGAGCTGTTCTATAACTTCTATTTTAGCTCTATCTACCTCTATTCCACATTCAGATACTCTATGTCCTAGCACTATCCCTTCTCGAACCATGAAGTGGCATTTCTCCCAGTTCAAGATCAAGTGATTTTCTTGACAGCGTTATAAGACACGGTCCAAATTCTCTAAGCAGTGATCAAAGGTTGTTCCATAGACTGAAAAGTCGTCCATGAAAACTTCCATGATTTCTTCTATCATATCCGAGAAGATGGACATCATGCACCTCTGAAATGAAGCAGGGGCATTGCACAGGCCAAATGACATGCGCCTGTATGCATATGTCCCATAGGGGCATGTGAACGTGGTCTTACTTTGGTCGTCGGGATGGATTGGAATTTGATGGTACCCCGAATGCCTATCAAGGAAACAAAAGAAGGAATGTTTGGCTATCCGTTCCAACATCTCATCGATGAATGGCAACGAAAAGTGGTGTTTCATTGTGGCCTTGTTAAGTTTTCGGTAGTCTATGCACATTCTCCATCTCGTGACGGTTCATTGTGGAATCAATTCGGTGTTTTGATTTTTAACGACCGTCATTCCTCCTTTCTTAGGAACTACTTGGATGGGGCTGACTGTAACACCTCTGGTGTTTAATCTGTAATTAACCTGACATGTCATCATCATTAGTCATTAATCATTCTTGCCTTGCATTTATGTTTGCTTAGTACTTGTGTAGCAATCTCTTTTCAAAAACCCTAAAGCCCAAATCTTCCTATAAGGGCAAAAATGGTAATTTCAACTCTGTGCCTTGTCTTGTGTATTTCTTGTTCAGTTTGATGTCTTGAAGTTTTGTTGTGTTGGCCAGAGTTCAAAAATCGAAATCAGATTTCAAATTCCTTTGCAAAACCCTGATTTCCAAACCCTGGATTTTATCCCTCTTTTTGTAATTCAAAAAAATTATTCAAAATTTGGGGTTGGTCCAAAAAGCAAAGTTGTAGATCTGGCCAAGAGAAACAACTTTGGTATTTACAAATTTTCAAGTTTCTATACAAAGTTTGAAGTAAATCCAAATTCATTCAAATTCCAGTTTTTGTCCCCTTTTCAGTTTTCAAAATTTATTCAAAAACTATTGTGTTTCAGAAAAAGTGTATATTAGCAAAGTTGTAGGTTTTGATAAAAGGAACAACTTTCATTTTTTTTTGCAGATTTCCAACTTTCAATGTAAAATCAAAAGTAATTTTGAATTTATTCAAATCCCAAAAGTGTTCCCTTTTCTGATTTCAAATGTGGTTCAAAAACTATTTGGATTTTGAAAATATTCATATTAACAAAGTTGTAGATCTCCTTTTTCTGCACAACTTTGGTGTTTTGAGTTTTTCCTGTGCAGTTCAATTTTTGGGAGAAATTTGCAAAATACAGAAAGTCAAAACCTAGACCTAGCCCTGTTCATCCCCTACCTCTAGCCGGCGCAGAGCAGGGGGGGGGGCCGGCCATGGCGCCTCACCGGAGCTGCGTGCGCCACGCGCCTGGCAGCCGCACGCCCACCCCCGACTTGTCGCCTGTGACCGCGCCATCATTCTGCCCCCGCATGCGCAAGCGCTGACCTCCGCCCCCGTCCCCCACTGCTCCCCGACGTCGCCGCCGCGTGGCCGTCGCCGGCAAGCACGACGCCCGGGTCCCAAACTGATTTCCGTCCCTTCTTCATCATGAGATCGATAGCACGCGCCACGGGCATTCTTATCCACCCCCGCGCGCTCCCTAACGGCCCCTGGCCGCGGCTATAAAAGGCTCGCCGGCCGGCCGGAGCTCCGCACTCACCCCACCACCGTCGCCAGCTCACTCCAGAGTCTCCGCCGCTCCACCACCTAGCCCAGAAGCTCCGCCTTGAGCTCGCGAAGCTTCCCAGCCCCTCAATTTTACCTCCGCCGCCTCCAATCGCCCGGCGTAACCCCATCTTCCCAAACTCCGGCGAAACACCGGTGAGCTCGGGTTCGGGAAATCCCCACTCTCCGGCCATGATCATTTTTCTCTGACCCCTGCTTCATCTTCCTTGCCTTCTTGCGCCCCTAACCGGCTACTGGTGGCCGTGCCTGGTGTACAGGGTCGCCGGATCGCCGGAGTGCCGCCGCGGTCGTCTCCTTCCTCGAGCCGCACCCTCGACCGTATCGAGCCCCAAGCCTCGAGCGAATCGCACTACCCTCGAGCGCGTTCCCGAGCCACACCCTCGAGCACATCCTCGCACCCCGCCCCTCGAAGCAGCCGAGTCTAGCCTCAGCCTCGGGCGAATCGCAACTTCCACCGAGCCCCAAGCCTCGAGTGAGCCGAGGCCACCCTCGAGAGGCTAGCCGCAAGAGAACCCGCCGAGGCCTCGCCGTCGAGCCCTCTTATCCATCCGCCTCGCCGAGCCTTGCCTCTGACTCTCGGTGAGCCCAGCCTCTGTTTTCTCAGCCGAGCCTCGAGCCTCGACGTCGAGCCCGCTCCGACTCGAGCTCAGTGCTCTTTTCCTTTTCAGAAATATGAATAGTCTTGTTATTTCATCTTTTTGTATGATTTTCTGTATTGCTCTAAAAATTCTGAAAATTTTACAGTTGAGTCTTTATACCATGTAGTATTTTAGAAAAATATGAAACTTGGACTTTGTGCAAAAATTTGAAAATGAAAAATCTCTCTTTTAATTAATAAATCGATGGTTTTGGATTTTTTAGAAAATCATTTATAACTCCAAAAATCATGAGATAAATTTTTTGTGAGCTTCCTATGCCATGTTTAGTCTCTGGTGAAATTTTGAAGTCTTTTGGAACAAGTTGATTTTTGAGCATTTATTTTAATTGTTAAATAGTGCCTTTTCTTAATTGAATGTCTGGAATTATTTGAGCATCTTAATGAACTCCAAAAATTATGAAATTTGTTTTGCCATCTATCTACACCATAATGAACTTATGTGTTTAATTTGGTAATTTTTGGAGCAACTGCATAAAATGACCTTTTTAAATAATTAAGAAAAATAGAAAAAAGTGATTAGGGTTCGTGGTGTATGCCCTGTTTTGCATTGTTCATGCTAGCATACTCATGTGCATGCATCATTGCATCCGTATAGTGACCGAAGGAGAAGGCATCAAAGTCGAAGCAGCCGCCGACGAACCTGTCCCTGAGGCTACCCCGAGCTCCGACAACTGCCCTGCCGCCCTCGAGCCTGCCCTCTTTGCTCTTCAAGGCAAGCCCCGGTGCATTTAACCCCTTTCCTTGGATTTATAAAATGTTTTCCTTAAATGCTTTTGAGTTAAATTATTGCATTAGGTTTATAGGAGTTGTGTGCTATCCTAATTGATGCACTATCCACCTTGACCACTGATACACCCGATACCTGCTTTTCAAAAGTATTTGAAAAATGCTTAGCAATGCTTATTGAATTAGACTTTGCAATAAAATGCCATTTTCAAAAGTGTGATCACTTAAAGAACATTTATGGGCATTTGGCTTTACTCCCTGCCTGTTGGCTAAGTATCTGATCCATACCTAGTCAACAGCGAGGAGAGGTTGTCCGAGCGTACGGTGCCGTCATGTTGTAGTCGGGGACTCAACAGTTGACACCGACCGGGACAGGGTTGAAAAACCGACAGGACCTGTACTCTTGGGTTAGAGTCCCGAGGTGCTTGTTGCTGACGGAAAAACTTTAGGGACCATCCGTATGGGGGCCTGCTGGTCAAGACTTGTAACTATTCACATACTTCGGAAAGCTCTGGCTCCGAGGAATCCTTGATTGGACCGACAACCGCGCACTGGGAGTGGAGAGATGGCGGAAGTAGCATGTACCCACGTGGTCGTCGTACCTAGATAGGAGTGGTGTACTGTACTTCCGGGTGGCGTAGGACCGGGCCCAATCTTGGAGTAATCGTGGAAGACGAGTTGGCATATGCAAGCTTGGGTGCTACATATGCAGTGTGGATAGGGATCCTCAGCTGAGTATTATTTATCCGGATTAACGTTGCTCCTCGGTTATGGAGACTTGGTCACTGACAGTCAACGGAGAGTGGTTCTCAACTAGGAATGTTTTGAAATGTAAAATGAATCATGAACGATGAAGAACTGAGGAATACTGAATCTTTCCAAAATAAAATAAGGTTTACAAAATGCTTTTCTGCAAAATACTTGATCTTGCTTCAACCTTACCTTGACTACCCTAAGCGTCTCATTCCTGAGTCTTCTCCCTTTTCTTTAGTCGGGTAAGTCTTGTTGAGTACCCCAGTACTCAGGGTTTGTTACCCATGCTGCAGGTATGACAGAATCCCCGATGTGTCTTGCACCCTGTTGTGTGACCATCGTCCAGGAAGAGGCCGATGAGGCCGAAGAATAGTTGTACACCCTCGGGCTGGGTGATTATAAGTATCTTTGCTGTTCTCCACTATGTTGCCTATGTCTATTTCTATTATCAGAACTTGGTTTGTAATAACTGCACCTTAATTTCTATTTGGAACCCTGCTTTGTAAAACTATTGTTATTTAAGTCTTCCGCTCTTTATTCCGATATTATTTGTAAAAGTATGCAATGCTGTAACCGAATTGTGAGATGATCCTGCGGACATTGGGCGCTGATGTAGCCCAGTGATGGACAGTCTTAATTAAGTGGAACATGGGATCGGCTGTCAGAGGTTGACAGGGACCTGTGGGCCATGAGATTAGGGCCGTTCCGTCACAGAGTGGTATCGGAGCATCTCACTTTAACGTTGCAGTGTTCGTTTTGCGAAAACTTCAAAAGACCTTTTGAGTCCAAACAAACTAAACTTGATTATCTTGAGTCCAAATTGCTTCTCTCATCTTGTCTCTCATATGGCAACACTAGCTAGTGGAACAACATGTTTTAAGCCCTATGTACCTTATTTAGTTATTGCATTGCTTTGTTCCGTAGGAACGATTCATGCATCATGTCATAATCATTTAAGTTAACTTCCTCTCTAAGCTCGTTGGGGTAGAATACCTATACCTTTCTCTTGCTAGCCTTTTCTCATCTATCTTCTCTTATCCAGACATAGCTCGCATCAAGCTGACTGCCCGCAAGTCGACTGGACCCAATGGCGTGCCGCGCCACCAGCTGGCATCACGCGTTGGAGAAGAGACTGCCGAATCTTCCAATGGTCGTCACTTTCCCCGCCGCACCCGCAAGAACCTGAAGGAGGAAATCAAGAATCTGAAGGCTGAGATGGAGAACATGGAGCATGACTTCTACCACTCACGCCTGGAGTTTTATGAGGCACGAGCTTCCCTGGAGCAGGCCAACCGGAACACGGTTCGCGCTATCGAGCAGCGCAATGATGCTTGGATCCGCGAGGACGTCACCAGAGCCGAGCTCCATGGACTGCAGCAGTACACCGCCCAGATTGAGCAGTTCAATGATATGCTTCATGAGGAGGTACACCAGCTACACAACCAACTTCACCCCGTGGCTCCACCTGTTGCTGAGGATCCTGAAGACGGAATAGTGGAGGAACCAGAAATGGAACAGGAGCCAGACGAGGACGAAGAAGTTGAACCTGCTGAAGATGTCCACGCCGAGGACGAGGACGAGGAGGTAGAGCCTGAGCTCATCCTCGAGGAAGAAGATGACGATGAAGACATGATCATCATCGACGACGACTAGACTCGTTGTGTCTGTACCATATGCTTACCTAAAACCTTAGTCTAGGTTTGGGGGCGTTAGTCTGTCTGTTGCCAAGTCTGGCATGTATCTTTCTTTTCGTATCTTTTCCCTTTATCGGTCTGAATCATCTGTCAGTCACCTTATCAAGTCATCTGCCTTTGTATCAGTGAAGCTATTTATCAGTTGTTTCAGAACTTTGTCTATGAATGCTGAGTTCCAAGTTGCTTAAACAGATGCCTGTGAACACTCGCACCGGAGCCGGAGGTGCTGGGGATGACCGTCTCCCAAACCCTCCACCTGTTCCTGCTACCCTAGCAGAGGCCATTGCAGCCTTGGCCGCCGCTGCCAACCTAATGGCTCAAAACCAAGGACAACAGAACATTCACCGTGGTCGCCACAACATCAACCAAGAGACCACCTATGTGGATTTCACCGAAACCCGTCCACCGGTCTTCACCAAGGCCGATGAACCCCTCGAAGCTGATGATTGGCTCCGCACCATGGAGCAGAAGTTTGATCTTATCAACTGCACCGACATCCAGAAGCCACGGTTCGCTTCACAGCAGCTTCGTGGTCCGGCAAGTGCTTGGTACGCCAACCTGTTGGCTGCCCAGCCAGAAGGTCATCGGTTGACCTGGGAGGAGTTCCGCACTGCCTTCCGTGCTCATCACATCCCTTCCGGATTGATGAAAATGAAGCTTGATCAGTTCCTGGCTCTCCAACAGAAAGACTCCACAGTCATGCAGTATGTGGGTCAATTCAATCATCTCAGCCAGTATGCCTCAGAGTATGTCAACACAGACGAGAAGAAGAGGGATTGTTTCCTTAGAGGACTGCACCCAAAGATCCGCAGGAGCTTGTCCAATAACCTGACTGGGTCTTATCACGATGTTGTTGACCGGGCTGTTGCTTTTGAAGAAAGCAATCGCCAGTACCTGGAGGAGAAGAAGAAGAAGAAAGCAGGGTCAAGCAGCTTTTCTGGCAGTCACAAATGCCAGAAAGTCATCTATCACCCCAGCCACCACCACAATCGTCTACCTTACCCCAACCAGCAAGTGGTCGTCCGTACTGCGGCCACCAACCATAATGCCAACCAGCAGAGTGCCACACAGCCGAACGCCCCAGGTGTTCGTATCACCACTCCACAAACAGCCTACAACCATCCCTGCTACAACTGCGGCCAGCTTGGTCACTGGTCTCGTGAGTCCCCAAAGCCTAAGAGGTATGCTCAGAATGCTCAGAAGAATCCCGGAGGATCTCAGCAGCAGCAGCACCGTGCCCAGCAGCAACATGCCCAGAAAGGCAGGATTGTCAAGAAGCACGGGCAGGTCTACTACACCACTGTCGGCGACATCCCAGAAGGAGAACCCGTCATGATCGGTAGGTTTCCTGTTGCCAATCACCCTGCAGTTGTGTTGTTTGATTCTGGTGCATCGCATTCCTTCATCAGTCGTACAATTGTCGTTAAGCATGAGATATCAATTGGGGAGTTGAAAGAAAGTTTCTGCATATTTTCGCCTGGAGGGCGTATAAGTACTAAGGAAGTGGTTCGCAGTATACCAGTAATGTTGGGGGAACATGTATTTCCTACCACCATGATAGTGCTACGTGATCAGGAGATAGATGTCATTTTAGGCATGAATTGGATGTGCCAGTATAAAGCCATGATCGACATCCTGAATAGAGTTGTGAGAGTGGACATTCCTAACAGCACCTCCAAACTCCTTCTCCAACTCCCAATGCCTCGAAAACCAGCAGCCACTCAAACAAATACCGCCTATGTCCTGGAAACCAGAGACATCCCCGTGGTCTGTGAATTCCATGATGTTTTTCCTGAGGATTTGCCTGGTCTGCCTCCTGACCGTGATGTCGAGTTTGCCATAGAGCTAAAGCCCGGGACTGCTCCTATATCCCGCAGAGCTTATCGAATGCCTCCCAGAGAGTTGGCAGAACTAAAAATCCAATTACAAGATTTGTTGGACAAGGGTTTCATTCGCCCAAGCTCGTCTCCTTGGGGCTGTCCTGCAATCTTTGTAAAGAAGAAAGACAAAAGTCTCAGGCTATGCGTTGATTATCGCCCACTCAATGAAGTCACCATCAAAAACAAATATCCCTTGCCTCGCATTGATCTTCTCTTTGACCAGCTAGCTGGGGCCAAAGTATTCTCCAAGATTGACCTCAGATCTGGTTACCACCAAATAAAGATTCGTCCTGAAGATATTCCTAAAACAGCTTTCACCACCAGATATGGCCTATATGAGTACTTGGTCATGTCCTTCGGTTTGACCAATGCACCTGCCCACTTCATGTATCTCATGAACTCTGTTTTCATGCCAGAGCTTGATAAATTCGTGGTCGTGTTCATTGACGACATCCTTGTCTACTCAAAAACCCCTGAAGATCATGTCGAACATCTTCGTATCGTTCTATCTCGTCTCAGAGACCATCAGCTTTATGCCAAGTTCAGTAAATGTGAATTCTGGTTGGATCGGATACAGTTTCTTGGTCATGTCCTATCCGCTGAAGGTGTGTTAGTCGATCCCGGAAAGGTGTCAGATATTCTGGATTGGAAGCCACCTACCTCTGTTCACAAGGTCCGCAGTTTCATGGGAATGGCTGGATATTACCGTAGTTGTAACACTCTGGTGTTAAGCAAAAATTAAAACTTGCCATGTCATCATATGCATTAGCATTTCATGTGAAGTGATAACCTGAGTATGCATTCACTAAAAACAAGTTTATGTTAACATGTTTGTGCTTAGTGAATAAGAAATGTTAAGTATGCAATCCTAGTGGTGTAATGCTTTCTTTAGTTATATGGTTTTATGTTAAGGGTAATACTAAGTGTATGTAGAAAACCTAATTTTCTATGTGTTTCTTATTTTCTCCTCTCTGTAAGTCCAAAAAGTTGGGTCAATTTCAAAATGGTTTCAAAAGCAAAGTTGTAGCTCTTGTTGAGAGGGACAACTTTGGTATTCAAAGTTTTCAAAGTTTCTGTACAAAATTTTGAATATATTTGAAATCTTTTAAACCCTAAATTTAACCCCAACTCTAGATTTCAGAAACTAAAAAGAATTAGACCTTGGTCTTTTAATCAAAGTTGTAGAGAGGATTAAAAGAAACAACTTTTATTAAGATAGATTTTCAAGTTACTAAAGAAAATCTGAAATAATCTGGAAAACAAGTTTGAATTGGTTTCAAATTGAAACTCAATTTCCAAAACCAATTTTATTCCCTTTTTGTGTAGTTTCAAAATTAAGCACATTTTGGCTATGCTCCAAAAAGCAAAGTTGTTCTATTTTTGATAGGGAACAACTTTGATGTATAAAGTTTTCAAGTTTTCATATGAAATCAAAAGTAATTGTGAAAATACTTTTCGGCCCTCTTTGTTCTCTTTGGTTTTGCAAACTCTAATTCAAAATCTAAGCATATTCTGCTTATGTTGCAAAAATAAAAGATGTTCAGTATTAAATTCTGAGCATTTGATATTTTAACATATTTTAAACTTCTATTCAAAAATCCAAAGTATTTTCATATAAACCGAAAGGGTATATAGGAGAAGGGGGAGATAAGCTTCCGGCTCTGTTCATGGCGGTGGCCGCCGAGGTTTTGACCGGCAACGCCAGTGCGACGGTCGCGGTTCTCTCTCGAACGAGCACGCGACCAACTCCGTGGCAAAGTGACCCCTCTGCTGGCCTTTTATCTCGCGTCGTGGCGCCTTCTTCCGCACTCACCGTTAACCTCTTGCCACGCAACTCCGACGAGCACTTTCTCAACTCAATCTCCAAATTCACCGTCCCTGCTCCATCTTATCCAAATTCACCGCGCTTATAAGTACTTCACTTCCTTGCGCACCTCCCGGACCTTTCCTCTCCATCGCTACTGCCTCAGAGAGCTTGAGCTCGCCGTTTTTCTTCCCGCCGGGCAAAATCGCCGCCGAGCTCGACCTCGCCGTGGTCAGCCCAACCGGGCACTCCTCTACTCTCCCTGTCTTGTGTTTCTGCTTTGTGTTGATCCCAGGATGCTCATCGGCCCGATGGTTTTCTGTTTGATGCTCAGGACTCACCGGAACAACCTCTACTTCACCGGAGCTCGCCGCCGCAAGCCACTGCTCCGTGGACACCTTCCCTCCGTTCGTCCTCCGCTCAAACCAGCTAAGCCATCAGCATCAGGGTGAGCTACTGGATCTTCCTAGCCCCTCCGTTCTACTGCTACCGACCTAGGTTCGCCGGAACAGCTCCGCCGTGGCTCGGTCCGCCGCCGTGCGTGGCCAGACCTCACCGGAGCGGTAGCGTTAGGGTTTAGAAGCTCTATCGGCCGCGGGTGACTCGCTGGTGCTTATGCTCGCGTCCGTTAGGTCTCTACTGGCCGGAGTTGGCCGGCGTAAGGCTCGCCGGCGTTCGGTGCGCCGCCGTCCGTTCGAGCCAGCGTCGGGGACTTCCCGGTTGCGAAGACGAGAAAGTCCAGGGTGTTGGTTGCAAAGTCCCAGACTCATGTGAATAGCGCTGTGGACTGCGGGATAGTTTCGTTTAAGCCGAAGGGCTTTTCTGCAAAAGTGCCGAGGCGCGCGGGCGGGAACCAGGCTGGGCTGGTTTCGCGCGCGACGGGCCGCGTCGGACTGGGCCGAAAGCCCAGTTTGGGCTAGTTTTGTGTTTTCCTTTTTCTGTCTTTTTGAACAGTAAGCAGTTTTGTTAATTTTGCTATAATTAATCTATAGCTCTGTTAATTATGAAATTTGACATGATAGATGTTAACATGCCCATGCTAATATAAAAATTATACAACTTGTGTTTTGAGTACTTTTTATAGGACAATTAAATCTGGACTTTAATTAATAAATGCAACTTTGAGGAATTATGTAATTTTCTGTGGTTATCCAAAAATCATGAAATTTGACATGGGAGTTTATATCACTGATATACACCTTCATGTTTAATTTCATCCCTGTTTGATCAAGTATGATTGGTGTATAAGTAAAAGGCTAATTAAAATGGTTTATAAAATAAATAGGATTAGTTAATCACTTTAGGATTTGTGTGACTTTTGGAATTGTTTGACAACCAGTGGAAAACTAGCAAGATTTGCTCCCTGGTTATGGATTCCTTTATGAAAATAACCTTTTATTGCTTGTTAAGTTGCATAACCATATTTAAAGAAAATAACAAAACTTGTTTAGTACTTTTAATAACTAAAGTTAGTTTGTTGGTTTGCAACTTTACCGTGAAGGAAAGTTGTACTCCATAAAAATTATAGTTTAAGAAAATTTCCATCTTTACCATAATCATATCATAAGCATCTCATTAATCATGCATATGCACTTCTACGTGTAGATTTCGCTTCGGAAGGCCCTAACTCTCAGTGGATTCCTCCTGAGGGTGTAGACCCTTCTCGATTTTCAGAATCTTCGAACTCCACTAATCCTCAAGGCAAGCCCCGGTGCATTTAACCTTTCTATTTCTATTGCAAAGTTTATACAATGATTTATCAACTGCATGTAAGTAATAGGAGTTGAATGACACCAGTAGTTGCATTACCAGTTGGTTACCTTTACTCTATCCTTGTTACCTATTTATTTGTAAATGTTTAGCCAAGATGCACGGTGATGAGATTATCCTCCGCTTAGGCCTTGAGCAAACTAAGGGATGATAGGTCATCACTGTTAGGATACCTCTTTCAGGTATACTTGATAAATGGATGAAAAATGGAATTCAGACCGGGCAGGTAACTTGCATCCGGATTGGAATCTTGATGTAGTGTTCCTGTCTGTGTCGATTAGGAACCATTCGTTGTTAGTCCTTGATCGAGAGCATGATAGTACCAATCACGGGATACGGGTTGATATGTTGCAGGTTAGAGTCCTGCCATACAACACCGTGGTGCTTTGGTATGTTGCAGGTTAGAGTCCTGCCATACAAATCACTTATGGTTGTGCAATATGTTGCAGGTTAGAGTCCTGCCATATTGTGTGATTGGGAACCCCCAGCTGGGTAGATAAAGCGGTTCGAATCGTCGTTGCTCTACGATAAAAAGAGACTCGATCTCTGGCTCTCAACGTAGAGTTTTCAAAACCAAAGCTTTTGGGAAATGATGTTTCATCCTAAAAGAGTACTTTTGATGGTATATTTGGAAGGAAAAGAAGAATGTTTTGTTAAAAATGTTTATTCTGCAAATTCCTTCTCTATTGCTAGCCCCACTACATCCCTTAAAGCTAGCATGACCTGAAGTCTTTTCTGTTGACGGATAAGTCTTGTTGAGTACTTTAGTACTCAGGGTTGTTACCCTTGTTGCAGGAGAGTACATGGATCCACCTTTTGATGGACAGTGCTACTTCACTCTTGTAGAAGAGAGTGATAATGAATCTGATGTGTGACCTTGGGCAAGTAACAAGAATTTGGGTGATATATGTATTATAAAGTTCCGAACCGTTTATGTAATAAGTACTTATGGTTTGTAAAACTCTAAGTTTTTAACCTATGTATTATAATCTTTCCGCTTTACTCTGATTTATCTTATCTATAAAACTGTTGTAATACTGTGATGCTTGATGAGGAATTTTCCTGGAAGTTATGTAACGTGGATGATTCGGGTTTCCCGAGGACACCCGACAGTCCTCTTGAGTCATTTGGAACGCGTGTACGCCGATCAAAGGTCTTTAGGACAATGATGGGTGCATGTGGGCCATTTAATTCAGGAGGTTCTGCCACAGCTGGTATCAGAGCAGGAATTCCTTAGAAAGTATAACAGTAATTATTTCTGAAAACTTCAAAAGTTTTGAGTCAAACTAAAGTTTAAATTAGTTTGAGTCCAAATTGTTTCTAGACTTATCTTATGCTTCTGACTTGCCTTAATTCATTCTTTAGACTTATCTTTCTATCTAAATGGGTATGTTTTTAGTGTAGTTATGGTGATATTTATATCTAAGGAACAATATTTATAACAATATAATGTTGCCCTATTTACGAAAAGAAAGTTATTCACTTCTATGATAAGTGATTATCTTAAAATTAATTATTTGTTTGATATATGCTTTGTTCGTAAGTTCGATTCATGCATCATGATTGATAACCTATAATTAACTTTCCCTCTTAGAAGTTGTATCTAAATAGAGTTAATATATCTATCTAATTATAAAACTCTATCTCTTAATCCTGGAACATATATAGTTCTAATGTTCAAAATGTATATATTTTAGCAGATGGTACGTACCAAGCAGACTGCACGCAAGTGTACTGGACCTCGAGGTGTTCCTCGACACGTCCTTGCCCCAAGAAATGATGGCCTTACTGAGAGTGAGGGAAGTAACCAGCCTCTGGTTACTTACGAAGAAGGAGAAGGTAGTAACACTGCCACTTCACAGCTGCAGGCGGAAGTAGACCGTCTGTATATGGAATTGGCAAGAGCAAATGGAGAAAGGATGAGGGGCAACAGAGATAGGGAAGAGTTGCGTGAGCAGCTACAATACCACCACGAGCAGCACCAAGAGTATGAGTGCAAGTGGAGGCAGGCCGTTGAGCAAAGGAACCGGGCACGAACCCGGGTAGATGTTATGAGGGATAATCAGAACCTCATGGCAAATCATCATGCCGACCTACATAGGCATATAGAGGAGCTAACCGCACAGTTGCAGCCAGAACCTGCCACACCACCACATCCTGAGCATGCTTCTGAAGAAGAAGAAGAAGAAGAAGGAGATGAGGAGTTAGAGCCGGTGGAAGATGAAGTCACATCTGAGGAAGAGTCATAGGTTTCGAGGTTGGATACACATAAGGTGTATCATAGTATCTTTCTGACTTTGTAACCTAGTTAGTCAGAAAACCTCTAATATGGTCAGGTGTGTAAAATAGTGATATCAGTAGTCCGGCCCAAGAGCGGACTTGTATGAAAAATAAGTTGACCATGATGTGTATGTCATAATGTGTATATGAATGTTAATCAAGGTATGGTTTGTTTAAACAGATGCCTGTTAACACTCGTGGAGCTAGTTCTTCTCATGGTGGGGATGATATCCCTAATGCACCACCAGTTCCACCCTCCTTGGCTGATGCAATTGCAGCATTGGTCAACGCAACCACCTTGTTGGCACAAAATCAGAATGGTGGTCAACGTGGTCGTGGTCGAAATAATAGGGAAGAAACAACATATGTGGATTTCACTGACACTCGTCCTCCCGTATTCATAAAAGCAGATGAACCTCTGGAAGCAGATGACTGGCTCCGTACTATGGAGCAGAAGTTCAGTCTTATCACTTGTACCGAGATCCAGAAGCCAGCGTTTGCAGCGCAACAGCTTCGTGGCGCTGCAGGAGTTTGGTGGGCAAACCTATTAGCGGTTCAACCGGCTGGCCACCGAATCACGTGGGCTGAGTTCAAGGAAGCCTTCAGGGCTCACTATATTCCTGATGGAGTTATGAAGATGAAGCTTGAAGAATTCTTAGCTCTTCGTCAAGGAGATGAACCAGTCATGCAGTACATTGGGAAGTTCAACCATCTGTCCCAATATGCTTTTGATCAAGTTAATACTGATGAGAAGAAGAAAGGATGTTTTATGCGTGGATTGAATACAAAGCTTCAATCTATGATGACCACTTGTGGCAATATGAATTTTAATGAGGCCGTGAATATTGCTATAGCCAGTGAAGAAAAGAACCGCAAGCATAAGGAGGCCAAAAAGAAGAGGGGATTTGTATCAGGGTCTGGATCATCAGGCAACAACAAGAAGCGTCAGAGGCTGGTATATCATCCAGTCCAGCAGTTCCGCCCATCTTATCGTCCACCGTATCGTCCGCCTCAGCAGCAGCAGTATCCTCAGAGGACGTTTGCAAGGCCTACTATGCCTTTCAATACTCAACGTCAGTCGTATGTTCCTGCCATTCGTCCACCAGTGCCACAAACTGCAAGCTATCCATGCTATAATTGCGGAAAGGCAGGGCATTTTGCTCGTGAATGTCCTTATCCAAGGCAGAATGTTCCCAATACCAATGCACCAAGGCCAGCAGGAAATCATCAAGCAAATCAGAATCGGGGAAATGCACAGAATAATCAAAAGGGTAAAGGTGTTCTGAAGACGGGAAAGGTTTTCCACACTCAAATAGAAGCTATTCCTGAAGGAGAACCTGTTATGCTTGGTATGTTCCCTGTTGCTCAACACCCAGCTATTACACTTTTTGATTCTGGTGCATCACATACTTTCATGAATAGAACATTTGCGGAAAAGCATGATATACCTATTGATGAAACCCAAGATAACTTCTTTATACAGTCACCTGGGGGTCGACTAAGTACTAAGGAAATGGTACATCAGGTACCTATAGATCTGGGTGGATATATATTTCCAACCTCCATGATAATATTAAAAGATCCAAGTATAGATGTGATCTTGGGTATGAACTGGATGAACCAGAGAGGTGCAGTGATAGACACCTTGAATAGAACCATCAAACTCAATGTACCTAATAGCAAGTCTCAACTTCTTATCCATCTTCCTACTCTTAAGAGAGCAGTTGAGCAAGTGTGTGCTACCTCTGTCAAGGAAATCCAAGACATTCCAGTGGTCTGTGAGTTTCCTGATGTGTTCCCAGAAGATTTACCTGGTCTTCCACCTGATCGTAATGTGGAATTTGAAATAGAACTCAAACCAGGAACAGTACCAATAGCCAGAAGAGCTTATAGAATGCCACCAAAGGAGTTAGCAGAATTGAAAACTCAGTTGCAAGGTTTGCTAGATAAAGGTTTCATTCGACCTAGTTCGTCACCATGGGGTTGTCCAGCGATTTTTGTGAAGAAGAAGGACCATACCTTGAGGCTATGTGTGGATTATCGTCCTTTGAATGAAGTGACAATCAAGAACAAGTATCCTTTACCCCGTATTGATCTCCTCTTTGATCAACTAGCTGGTGCAAAGGTATTCTCGAAGATAGATTTGAGATCCGGATATCATCAGATCAAGATCAAACCAGAAGATGTTCCGAAAACAGCATTCACTACCAGATATGGTTTATATGAATATTTAGTCATGTCCTTTGGTCTGACTAATGCCCCGGCACACTTCATGTATTTGATGAATTCAGTGTTTATGCCAGAGCTAGATAAGTTCGTGGTTGTGTTTATTGATGATATTCTCATCTATTCCAAAACCAAAGAAGAGCATGCAGAACATCTCAGGATAGTGTTGACTCGCCTGAGAGAACATCAGTTATATGCTAAATTCAGTAAATGTGAGTTTTGGATAGATGAAGTTCAATTCTTGGGTCATGTTCTGTCAGCTGAAGGTATTGCAGTAGATCCAAGTAAGGTCCAAGAAGTTCTTGACTGGAAGTCACCAACGTCAGTACATCAAGTTCGGAGTTTCTTAGGATTAGCAGGGTATTATCGTAGATTTATCCCTGACTTCTCCAAGATCTCTAAACCAATGACAACACTGTTAAAGAATGACACCAAGTTTTTATGGTCAATGGAATGTGAAGAAGCTTTTCAGACTCTGAAAAAGTTTTTAACAACTGCACCAGTATTAGCTCAGCCAGACATTGAGAAATCCTTTGATGTTTATTGTGATGCTTCAGGCAAAGGCATTGGGTGTGTATTGATGCAAGAAGGCAGAGTCATTGCTTATGCTTCACGACAACTTAAGCGGCACGAAGAACATTATCCAACACATGATCTAGAGTTGGCAGCTGTAGTCCATGCTCTAAAGATCTGGCGACATTATTTGTTGGGTAATCTCTGTCACATATATACTGATCATAAAAGTTTGAAATACATCTTCACACAGTCTGAGTTGAATATGCGTCAGAGAAGATGGTTAGAACTGATAAAAGATTATGATATTGAAGTACACTATCACCCCGGTAAAGCCAATGTAGTTGCAGATGCACTCAGTCGAAAGAGTCATTGCAATTGTCTGGAAGTCAAACCAATAGATGTTACCTTGTGCTATGAATTTGAAAGGTTAAATCTTGAAATGATTCCACAAGGAAATCTTGCAAATGTGACCGTTCAATCATCCATTAAAGATCAGATCATTGCAGCCCAGAAGGAAAGCAAGGGAATGATCCATCTAAAAGAAAAGATTCACTCTGAGCAAAATTCTAATTTTAAAGTAGATGAAGCTGGAGTGATTTGGTTCAAGGAACGGTTAGTGGTTCCAAAGGTTCCTGAACTCAGAAAGCAAATTCTTGATGAAGCTCATGCAACAAGATTTTCAGTACATCCAGGCAGTAATAAGATGTATCATGATCTGAAACAGAAATTCTGGTGGACTAAGATGAAACTCGAAATTGCTAGTTATGTAGCTAAATGTGATACTTGTCAAAAAGTGAAGGCAATTCATCTTAGGTCTGCTGGAGAATTGCAACCTTTATCAATTCCCTCTTGGAAGTGGGATGACATTAGTATGGACTTCATAGTAGGTCTGCCCAAGACATCAAAAGGGTTTGATTCCATATGGGTCATTGTTGATCGTCTGACCAAATCAGCTCATTTCATATCTGTTAAGACCACATATCCAGCATCTACCTATGCCAAGATATATTTTGACAAAATTATAAGTCTGCATGGTGTTCCCAAGACTATCGTGTCTGATAGAGGGACACAGTTTGTTAATGTTTTCTGGAGGCACTTACATGAGTCTTTGGGTACCAAGCTTCTGCATAGTACAGCTTATCATCCACAGACTGGGGGCCAAACTGAAAGAGTTAATCAGATCTTAGAAGATATGTTAAGATCCTGTGTGCTCAATTATTCAGAGAAATGGGATGAATGTTTGCCGTTAGCAGAATTCTCTTACAATAACAGTTATCAAGAGAGCATTAAGATGGCACCATTTGAAGCTCTGTATGGCAGAAGATGCAGAACACCTTTAAACTGGTCTGAACCGGGAGAACGTAGTCTCTTTGGAGTTGACTTAGTTAAGGAAGCTGAAGAAAAAGTCAGGTTAATTCGAGAGAATATAAAGATAGCGCAATCCAGACAAAAGAGTTATGCCGATAAGAGATATCGGTCTCTTACATTTGAAATTGGTGATTATGTCTATCTCAAGGTGTCACCAATGAAAGGAGTTACTCGATTTGGAATCAAAGGAAAGTTGGCACCACGATATATAGGTCCCTATCAGATCCTTAAAAGATGTGGAAAGGTAGCATATCAACTTGATTTACCACCACAGTTATCATCAGTTCATAATGTGTTCCATGTCTCTCAATTAAAGAAATGTCTTCAAGTGCCTGATCATGTCATTCATGTGGAAGAGATTGAGTTAGAACCTGATCTGACATACTCGGAGTATCCTATCAAGATTCTTGACCAGAAAGATCGAGTCACTCGAAAAAGAACTGTTAAGTTCTATAAGGTTCAATGGAATCAACATACGGAAGATGAAGCAACATGGGAGTCAGAAGAGTTTCTCTCAGAAAGTTTTCCTGAGTTTCTTTCTTCTGTATAGTCCTTATAATCTGTCATATGATGACCTATTCCCTGCTTTATGTAAAGGTTAGTAATGGAAGTGCCTGACACATTTCCTTTTCCATTAGTTAGCCTTCAGGTTAAATCTCGGGACGAGATTTCTTTAAGGGGGAAAGAGTTGTAACACTCTGGTGTTAAGCAAAAATTAAAACTTGCCATGTCATCATATGCATTAGCATTTCATGTGAAGTGATAACCTGAGTATGCATTCACTAAAAACAAGTTTATGTTAACATGTTTGTGCTTAGTGAATAAGAAATGTTAAGTATGCAATCCTAGTGGTGTAATGCTTTCATAAGTTATATGGTTTTATGTTAAGGGTAATACTAAGTGTATGTAGAAAACCTAATTTTCTATGTGTTTCTTATTTTCTCCTCTCTGTAAGTCCAAAAAGTTGGGTCAATTTCAAAATGGTTTCAAAAGCAAAGTTGTAGCTCTTGTTGAGAGGGACAACTTTGGTATTCAAAGTTTTCAAAGTTTCTGTACAAAATTTTGAATAAATTTGAAATCTTTTAAACCCTAAATTTAACCCCAACTCTAGATTTCAGAAACTAAAAAGAATTAGACCTTGGTCTTTTAATCAAAGTTGTAGAGAGGATTAAAAGAAACAACTTTTATTAAGATAGATTTTCAAGTTACTAAAGAAAATCTGAAATAATCTGGAAAACAAGTTTGAATTGGTTTCAAATTGAAACTCAATTTCCAAAACCAATTTTATTCCCTTTTTGTGTAGTTTCAAAATTAAGCACATTTTGGCTATGCTCCAAAAAGCAAAGTTGTTCTATTTTTGATAGGGAACAACTTTGATGTATAAAGTTTTCCAAGTTTTCATATGAAATCAAAAGTAATTGTGAAAATACTTTTCTGCCCTCTTTGTTCTCTTTGGTTTTGCAAACTCTAATTCAAAATCTAAGCATATTCTGCTTATGTTGCAAAAATAAAAGATGTTCAGTATTAAATTCTGAGCATTTGATATTTTAACATATTTTCAACTTCTATTCAAAAATCCAAAGTATTTTCATATAAACCGAAAGGGTATATAGGAGAAGGGGGAGATAAGCTTCCGGCTCTGTTCATGGCGGTGGCCGCCGAGGCTTTGACCGGCAACGCCAGCGCGACGGTCGCGGTTCTCTCTCGAACGAGCACGCGACCAACTCCGTGGCAAAGTGACCCCTCTGCTGGCCTTTTATCTCGCGTCGTGGCGCCTTCTTCCGCACTCACCGTTAACCTCTTGCCACGCAACTCCGACGAGCACTTTCTCAACTCAATCTCCAAATTCACCGTCCCTGCTCCATCTTATCCAAATTCACCGCGCCTATAAGTACTTCACTTCCTTGCGCACCTCCCGGACCTTTCCTCTCCATCGCTACTGCCTCAGAGAGCTTGAGCTCGCCGTTTTTCTTCCCGCCGGGCAAAATCGCCGCCGAGCTCGACCTCGCCGTGGTCAGCCCAACCGGGCACTCCTCTACTCTCCCTGTCTTGTGTTTCTGCTTTGTATTGATCCCAGGATGCTCATCGGCCCGATGGTTTTCTGTTTGATGCTCAGGACTCGCCGGAACAACCTCTACTTCACCGGAGCTCGCCGCCGCAAGCCACTGCTCCGTGGACACCTTCCCTCCGTTCATCCTCCGCTCGAACCAGCTAAGCCATCAGCATCAGGGTGAGCTACTGGATCTTCCTAGCCCCTCCGTTCTACTGCTACCGACCTAGGTTCGCCGGAACAGCTCCGCCGTGGCTCGGTCCGCCGCCGTGCGTGGCCAGACCTCACCGGAGCGGTAGCGTTAGGGTTTAGAGGCTCTATCGGCCGCGGGTGACTCGCTGGTGCTTATGCTCGCGTCCGTTAGGTCTCTACTGGCCGGAGTTGGCCGGCGTAAGGCTCGCCGGCGTTCGGTGCGCCGCCGTCCGTTCGAGCCAGCGTCGGGGACTTCCCGGTTGCGAAGACGAGAAAGTCCAGGGTGTTGGTTGCAAAGTCCCAGACTCATGTGAATAGCGCTGTGGACTGCGGGTTAGTTTCGTTTAAGCCGAAGGGCTTTTCTGCAAAAGTGCCGAGGCGCGCGGGCGGGAACCAGGCTGGGCTGGTTTCGCGCGCGACGGGCCGCGTCGGACTGGGCCGAAAGCCCAGTTTGGGCTAGTTTTGTGTTTTCCTTTTTCTGTCTTTTTGAACAGTAAGCAGTTTTGTTAATTTTGCTATAATTAATCTATAGCTCTGTTAATTATGAAATTTGACATGATAGATGTTAACATGCCCATGCTAATATAAAAATTATACAACTTGTGTTTTGAGTACTTTTTATAGGACAATTAAATCTGGACTTTAATTAATAAATGCAACTTTGAGGAATTATGTAATTTTCTGTGGTTATCCAAAAATCATGAAATTTGACATGGGAGTTTATATCACTGATATACACCTTCATGTTTAATTTCATCCCTGTTTGATCAAGTATGATTGGTGTATAAGTAAAAGGCTAATTAAAATGGTTTATAAAATAAATAGGATTAGTTAATCACTTTAGGATTTGTGTGACTTTTGGAATTGTTTGACAACCAGTGGAAAACTAGCAAGATTTGCTCCCTGGTTATGGATTCCTTTATGAAAATAACCTTTTATTGCTTGTTAAGTTGCATAACCATATTTAAAGAAAATAACAAAACTTGTTTAGTACTTTTAATAACTAAAGTTAGTTTGTTGGTTTGCAACTTTACCGTGAAGGAAAGTTGTACTCCATAAAAATTATAGTTTAAGAAAATTTCCATCTTTACCATAATCATATCATAAGCATCTCATTAATCATGCATATGCACTTCTACGTGTAGATTTCGCTTCGGAAGGCCCTAACTCTCAGTGGATTTCTCCTGAGGGTGTAGACCCTTCTCGATTTTCAGAATCTTCGAACTCCACTAATCCTCAAGGCAAGCCCCGGTGCATTTAACCTTTCTATTTCTATTGCAAAGTTTATACAATGATTTATCAACTGCATGTAAGTAATAGGAGTTGAATGACACCAGTAGTTGCATTACCAGTTGGTTACCTTTACTCTATCCTTGTTACCTATTTATTTGTAAATGTTTAGCCAAGATGCACGGTGATGAGATTATCCTCCGCTTAGGCCTTGAGCAAACTAAGGGATGATAGGTCATCACTGTTAGGATACCTCTTTCAGGTATACTTGATAAATGGATGAAAAATGGAATTCAGACCGGGCAGGTAACTTGCATCCGGATTGGAATCTTGATGTAGTGTTCCTGTCTGTGTCGATTAGGAACCATTCGTTGTTAGTCCCTGATCGAGAGCATGATAGTACCAATCACGGGATACGGGTTGATATGTTGCAGGTTAGAGTCCTGCCATACAACACCGTGGTGCTTTGGTATGTTGCAGGTTAGAGTCCTGCCATACAAATCACTTATGGTTGTGCAATATGTTGCAGGTTAGGAGTCCTGCCATATTGTGTGATTGGGAACCCCCAGCTGGGTAGATAAAGCGGTTCGAATCGTCGTTGCTCTACGATAAAAAGAGACTCGATCTCTGGCTCTCAACGTAGAGTTTTCAAAACCAAAGCTTTTGGGAAATGATGTTTCATCCTAAAAGAGTACTTTTGATGGTATATTTGGAAGGAAAAGAAGAATGTTTTGTTAAAAATGTTTATTCTGCAAATTCCTTCTCTATTGCTAGCCCCACTACATCCCTTAAAGCTAGCATGACCTGAAGTCTTTTCTGTTGACGGATAAGTCTTGTTGAGTACTTTAGTACTCAGGGTTGTTACCCTTGTTGCAGGAGAGTACATGGATCCACCTTTTGATGGACAGTGCTACTTCACTCTTGTAGAAGAGAGTGATAATGAATCTGATGTGTGACCTTGGGCAAGTAACAAGAATTTGGGTGATATATGTATTATAAAGTTCCGAACCGTTTATGTAATAAGTACTTATGGTTTGTAAAACTCTAAGTTTTTAACCTATGTATTATAATCTTTCCACTTTACTCTGATTTATCTTACCTATAAAACTGTTGTAATACTGTGATGCTTGATGAGGAATTTTCCTGGAAGTTATGTAACGTGGATGATTCGGGTTTCCCGAGGACACCCGACAGTCCTCTTGAGTCATTTGGAACGCGTGTACGCCGATCAAAGGTCTTTAGGACAATGATGGGTGCATGTGGGCCATTTAATTCAGGGGGTTCTGCCACAGTTTCATCCCAGATTTCTCAAGAATCGCCAAGCCTATCACTGAGTTAGTAAAGAATTCTGTGAAGTTTGTCTGGTCACCAGCCTGTGAGCAAGCCTTTCAAACTCTGAAGAAACTGTTAACTACATCACCAGTGCTAGCTCAGCCGAACGTCGAGAAGCCCTTTGATGTCTACTGTGATGCATCTGGTACTGGTTTGGGCTGTGTTTTGATGCAAGAAGGTCGAGTGATCGCTTATGCCTCCCGACAGCTTAAGCGACATGAAGAGAATTATCCAACTCAGGATCTCGAGTTAGCAGCAGTAGTGCATGCCTTGAAGATCCGACGTCATTATCTGTTGGGCAGTACCTATAATGTGTACACTGATCACAAAAGCCTGAAGTATATCTTCACTCAAGAAGAGCTGAATATGAGGCAGAGAAGATGGCTTGAGTTAATTAAGGACTATGATCTTGAAGTGCATTACCATCCGGGTAAGGCGAATGTGGTCGCCGATGCACTCAGTCGCAAGTCTTATTGCAACTGTCTGATGAAGAAACCCTATGATTCTTCTTTATGTTATGAGCTGGAAAAGTTGAATATTGAAATTATTCCGCAAGGAACTCTGAGTAATATCATAATAGAAGCCCCTATCAGAGAGGAGATCATCGCTACACAAAAAGATAACCCTGGAATCAAGCACATCATCGAAAAGGTCCAATCCGGAAAGGCTGATTGTTTCAGGATTGATGATGCAGAAGTAGTATGGTTTAAGAATCGGTTAGTAGTCCCTAAAGTGCCTGAGTTAAGAAAGTTAATCCTTGATGAAGCACACTTGACTAGATTCTCCATCCACCCCGGCAGCAACAAAATGTACCAGGATTTGAAGCAGCAATTCTGGTGGACAAAGATGAAGATTGAGATCGCCCGGTATGTCGCTCAGTGTGATACCTGCCAGAAAGTCAAAGCCGTGCACATGAAGCCCGGAGGAGAATTGCAACCTTTATCTGTACCTGCTTGGAAATGGGACGATATCAGTATGGACTTTATCAATGGTCTACCCAAAACATCAAGAGGTTTTGATTCCATATGGGTGATCGTGGATCGCCTCAGTAAGCAAGCTCACTTCCTGCCAGTGAAGACCAGTTACACCGTCCCCACTTATGCCACTTTGTACAAGAACAACATAGTAAAACTCCATGGCATACCCAAAACCATTATCTCTGATCGTGGTACCCAGTTTGTCGCAAAGTTCTGGAAAGCGTTCCATGCCTCACTTGGGACCAAGCTCTTGCATAGTACAGCATATCATCCACAAACAGATGGACAAACTGAGCGAGTCAACCAAGTGTTAGAGGATATGTTGAGAGCATGTGTGCTCACCTTCGCAGATACTTGGGATGACTGTTTGCCCTTGGCAGAGTTCTCATATAATAACAGTTACCAAGAGAGCATCAAAATGGCACCCTTTGAAGCACTGTACGGCCGCCGTTGTCGTACACCTCTCAGTTGGTCTGAACCTGGAGAAAGAGAATTCTTTGGAGTTGACCTAGTGAAAGATATGGAAGAAAGAGTCAAGCAAATACAAGAGAATATGAAAATTGCGCAATCTCGACAGAAGAGCTATGCCGACAAAAGACGTCGACCTCTGAAGTTTCAAATTGGAGATTATGTGTACCTGAAAGTCTCACCCACCAAAGGAGTCACTCGTTTTGGAGTTAAAGGGAAGTTAGCGCCTCGCTATATTGGTCCCTTTGAGATTCTGGAATGTTGTGGCAAGGTAGCTTATAAGCTAAGGTTGCCCGATCATCTTTTAGCAGTTCATAATGTGTTTCACGTCTCCCAACTCAAGAAGTGTCTCCGAGTGCCCGAACATGTGGTAGATGTTGAGGGTGTTGAGTTAGAACCTGATCTGTCATACTCTGAGTATCCAGTTCGTGTGTTGGATTACATGGACCGTGTTACCCGGAGGACCACCACAAGATGGTACAAGATCCAGTGGAACCAACACTCTAAAGAAGAAGCCACTTGGGAATCTGAAGACTTCTTAGCAAAGAGCTATCCCGACTTTCTCGATACTTTGTAGATATAAGGTTTTACCCTTGTCCTTCTTAAGACGCAGAATCTCGGGGCGAGATTTCTTTTAGGGGGGAAGGTTGTAACACCTCTGGTGTTTAATCTGTAATTAACCTGACATGTCATCATCATTAGTCATTAATCATTCTTGCCTTGCATTTATGTTTGCTTAGTACTTGTGTAGCAATCTCTTTTCAAAAACCCTAAAGCCCAAATCTTCCTATAAGGGCAAAAATGGTAATTTCAACTCTGTGCCTAGTCTTGTGTATTTCTTGTTCAGTTTGATGTCTTGAAGTTTTGTTGTGTTGGCCAGAGTTCAAAAATCGAAATCAGATTTCAAATTCCTTTGCAAAACCCTGATTTCCAAACCCTGGATTTTATCCCTCTTTTTGTAATTCAAAAAAATTATTCAAAATTTGGGGTTGGTCCAAAAAGCAAAGTTGTAGATCTGGCCAAGAGAAACAACTTTGGTATTTACAAATTTTCAAGTTTCTATACAAAGTTTGAAGTAAATCCAAATTCATTCAAATTCCAGTTTTTGTCCCCTTTTCAGTTTTCAAAATTTATTCAAAAACTATTGCGTTTCAGAAAAAGTGTATATTAGCAAAGTTGTAGGTTTTGATAAAAGGAACAACTTTCATTTTTTTTGCAGATTTCCAACTTTCAATGTAAAATCAAAAGTAATTTTGAATTTATTCAAATCCCAAAAGTGTTCCCTTTTCTGATTTCAAATGTGGTTCAAAAACTATTTGGATTTTGAAAATATTCATATTAACAAAGTTGTAGATCTCCTTTTTCTGCACAACTTTGGTGTTTTGAGTTTTTCCTGTGCAGTTCAATTTTTGGGAGAAATTTGCAAAATACAGAAAGTCAAAACCTAGACCTAGCCCTGTTCATCCCCTACCTCTAGCCGGCGCAGAGCAGGGGGGGCCCGGCCATGGCGCCTCGCCGGAGCTGCGTGCGCCACGCGCCTGGCAGCCGCACGCCCGCCCCCGACTTGTCGCCTGTGACCGCGCCATCATTCTGCCCCCGCATGCGCAAGCGCTGACCTCCGCCCCCGTCCCCACTGCTCCCCGACGTCGCCGCCGCGTGGCCGTCGCCGGCAAGCACGACGCCCGGGTCCCAAACTGATTTCCGTCCCTTCTTCATCATGAGATCGATAGCACGCGCCACGGGCATTCTTATCCACCCCCGCGCGCTCCCTAACAGCCCCTGGCCGCGGCTATAAAAGGCTCGCCGGCCGGCCGGAGCTCCGCACTCACCCCACCACCGTCGCCAGCTCACTCCAGAGTCTCCGCCGCTCCACCACCTAGCCCAGAAGCTCCGCCTTGAGCTCGCGAAGCTTCCCAGCCCCTCAATTTTACCTCCGCCGCCTCCAATCGCCCGGCGTAACCCCATCTTCCCAAACTCCGGCGAAACACCGGTGAGCTCGGGTTCGGGAAATCCCCACTCTCCGGCCATGATCATTTTTCTCTGACCCCTGCTTCTTCTTCCTTGCCTTCTTGCGCCCCTAACCGGCTACTGGTGGCCGTGCCTGGTGTACAGGGTCGCCGGATCGCCGGAGTGCCGCCGCGGTCGTCTCCTTCCTCGAGCCGCACCCTCGACCGTATCGAGCCCCAAGCCTCGAGCGAATCGCACTACCCTCGAGCGCGTTCCCGAGCCACACCCTCGAGCACATCCTCGAACCCCGCCCCTCGAAGCAGCCGAGTCTAGCCTCAGCCTCGGGCGAATCGCAACTTCCACCGAGCCCCAAGCCTCGAGTGAGCCGAGGCCACCCTCGAGAGGCTAGCCGCAAGAGAACCCGCCGAGGCCTCGCCGTCGAGCCCTCTTATCCATCCGCCTCGCCGAGCCTTGCCTCTGACTCTCGGTGAGCCCAGCCTCTGTTTTCTCAGCCGAGCCTCGAGCCTCGACATCGAGCCCGCTCCGACTCGAGCTCAGTGCTCTTTTCCTTTTCAGAAATATGAATAGTCTTGTTATTTCATCTTTTTGTATGATTTTCTGTATTGCTCTAAAAATTCTAAAAATTTTACAGTTGAGTCTTTTCTGAAAATTTTCTGAAAATTCTGAATAGTCTTGCTCTTTTCCTCTTATCCATGTAGTATTTTAGAAAAATATGAAACTTGGACTTTGTGCAAAAATTTGAAAATGAAAAATCTCTCTTTTAATTAATAAATGGATGGTTTTGGATTTTTTTAGAAAATCATTTATAACTCCAAAAATCATGAGATAATTTTTTTGTGAGCTTCCTATGCCATGTTTAGTCTCTAGTGAAATTTTGAAGTCTTTTGGAACAAGTTGATTTTTGAGCATTTATTTTAATTGTTAAATAGTGCCTTTTCTTAATTGAATGTCTGGAATTATTTGAGCACCATAATGAACTCCAAAAATTATGAAATTTGTTTTGCCATCTATCGACACCATAATGAACTTATGTGTTTAATTTGGTAATTTTTGGAGCAACTGCATAAAATGACCTTTTTAAATAATTAAGAAAAATAGAAAAAAGTGATTAGGGTTCGTGGTGTATGCCCTGTTTTGCATTGTTCATGCTAGCATACTCATGTGCATGCATCATTGCATCCGTATAGTGACCGAAGGAGAAGGCATCAAAGTCGAAGCAGCCGCCGACGAACCTGTCCCTGAGGCTACCCCGAGCTCCGACAACTGCCCTGCCGCCCTCGAGCCTGCCCTCTTTGCTCTTCAAGGCAAGCCCCGGTGCATTTAACCCCTTTCCTTGGATTTATAAAATGTTTTCCTTAAATGCTTTTGAGTTAAATTATTGCATTAGGTTTATAGGAGTTGTGTGCTATCCTAATTGATGCACTATCCACCTTGACCACTGATACACCTGATACCTGCTTTTCAAAAGTATTTGAAAAATGCTTAGCAATGCTTATTGAATTAGACTTTGCAATAAAATGCCATTTTCAAAAGTGTGATCACTTAAAGAACATTTATGGGCATTTGGCTTTACTCCCTGCCTGTTGGCTAAGTATCTGATCCATACCTAGTCAACAGCGAGGAGAGGTTGTCCGAGCGTACGGTGCCGTCATGTTGTAGTCCGGGACTCAACAGTTGACACCGACCGGGACAGGGTTGAAAAACCGACAGGACCTGTACTCTTGGGTTAGAGTCCCGAGGTGCTTGTTGCTGACGGAAAAACTTTAGGGACCATCCGTATGGGGGCCTGCTGGTCAAGACTTGTAACTATTCACATACTTCGGAAAGCTCTGGCTCCGAGGAATCCTTGATTGGACCGACAACCGCGCACTGGGAGTGGAGAGATGGCGGAAGTAGCATGTACCCACGTGGTCGTCGTACCTGGATAGGAGTGGTGTACTGTACTTCCGGGTGGCGTAGGACCGGGCCCAATCTTGGAGGAATCGTGGAAGACGAGTTGGCATATGCAAGCTTGGGTGCTACATATGCAGTGTGGATAGGGATCCTCAGCTGAGTATTATTTATCCGGATTAACGTTGCTCCTCGGTTATGGAGACTTGGTCACTGACTGTCAACGGAGAGTGGTTCTCAACTAGGAATGTTTTGAAATGTAAAATGAATCATGAACGATGAAGAATTGAGGAATACTGAATCTTTCCAAAATAAAATAAGGTTTACAAAATGCTTTTCTGAAAAATACTTGATCTTGCTTCAACCTTACCTTGACTACCCTAAGCCTCTCGTTCCTGAGTCTTCTCCCTTTTCTTTAGTCGGGTAAGTCTTGTTGAGTACCCCAATACTCAGGGTTTGTTACCCATGTTGCAGGTATGACAGAATCCCCGATGTGTCTTGCACCCTGTTGTGTGACCATCGTCCAGGAAGAGGCCGATGAGGCCGAAGAATAGTTGTACACCCTCGGGCTGGGTGATTATAAGTATCTTTGTTGTTCTCCACTATGTTGCCTATGTCTATTTCTATTATCAGAACTTGGTTTGTAATAACTGCACCTTAATTTCTATTTGGAACCCTGCTTTGTAAAACTATTGTTATTTAAGTCTTCCGCTCTTTATTCCGATATTATTTGTAAAAGTATGCAATGCTGTAACCGAATTGTGAGATGATCCTGCGGACATTGAGCGCTGATGTAGCCCAGTGATGGACAGTCTTAATTAAGTGGAACATGGGATCGGCTGTCAGAGGTTGACAGGGACCTGTGGGCCATGAGATTAGGGCCGTTCCGTCACACTGACCCACTCGCTGTTTGGAACAGGGTAGATTATGCCCGCGTGCAAGAGCTTCAAGACCTCCTTCTTTACTACTTCTCTCATCGCATTGTTGAGCCTCCTTTGTGGCTCTCTGGAAGGTGTAGCATTGGGTTCAATCGGAATGCGATGTGTGCAAAGAGCGGGACTAATTCCCTTGAGATCTTGCAACGAATATCCTAAGACGGATCTGTGTTTTTCTAGGACGGTGATGAGTTTAGAAACTTCTTCCATTGTAAGTCGATCACTAATGATCACGGGAGTCTCTCTATCACCATTAAGGAAGGCATACTTAAGCTCAGAAGGAAGTGGCTTAAGCTCTATAGAGGGTTTTGGTGGAGGTTCAGACTCATCCATGTCTAACGGTTCATCTAAATCAATGTCTTCTTGTAACACCTCTGGTGTTTAGCATGTAATTAACTTGACATATCATCATTATCATCATTAAGCATCTTGATCATGAGTTCATGTGAATGCATTTTGCTAAGTGTATCATTTTATGTGAATTACCTCTATTGCAAAAACCCTAATTAGCCCACTTCTCTCTACTAGGGCAAAATGGTAATTTCATCTCTGTGATTAGCCTTGTGTAATTCTTGTTCCTTTGGTGTCTTGAAGTGTTGTTGTGTTGGCCAAAGTTCAAAAATCAGAATTTGATTTCAAATCCCGTTGCAAAACCCTGATTTCCAAATCCTGGATTTTATCCCTCCTATTGTGATTCAAAAATTATTCAAAATTTGGGGTTGGTCCAAAAAGCAAAGTTGTAGGTCTGTCAAAGAGAAACAACTTTGGTATTTACAAATTTTCAAGTTGCAGTACAAAGTTTTGAGTTATTTCAAATTCAATCAAACTCCAGTTTTTGTCCCCTTTTCAGTTTTCAAAATGAATTCAAAAACTAATGAGTTTCTGGAAAAGTGTATAATAGCAAAGTTGTAGGTTTTGGCAAAATGAACAACTTTCATGTTTACAGATTTTCAAGTTTCAGTTTGAAATCCAGAGTAATTTTGATTTGAATCAAGTTTGAAAAAGTGTCCCCTTTACTGTTTTCAAATTTTGTTCAAAAACTATTTGGAATTTGAAAATGTTCATATTTACAAAGTTGTAGATCTCATTTTTCTGAACAACTTTGATGTTTTGAGTTTTTGTCGCACAGTTCAAATTTTGGGAGAAATTTGCAAAATACAGAGATCACCCAAAGTCAAACCCTACTCCCTAGCACTGTTCCTCTTCTTCCTAGGGTCAGGGGGGGCCCCGGCCATGGCGCCCCGCCGGCAGCTCGCACGCCGCGCGCCTGGCTGCTCCCCACGCGCCTGCAACCTGTCGCCGATGTTCCTTTGTCCCCTCCGCGCCCGCACGCGAGCGCTGACCCGCGCTCCCGTCCCCTACAGAGCTCCACGCGCCGCCGCCGCGTGGCCATCACCGGCGAGCACACGCCCGAGCCCCGGCTGCACGCCATCACCCCCGCCAGAGCGCAATCGAGTGCGCACGCGCTCGCCGTGCTCATCCACACCACCCCGAGGCCTCTACCGGCCCCTGGCCGTGCCTATAAGAAGGCCGCCGGAGCCCGACCTCACTCACTCAGCTCCGCCGCCGTCGCCAGCACCAGCCAGAGCCTCCCGTGCTCAACCACCTAGCTCAAAAGCTCCGCCGTGTTCTTGTGCTGCTTCACCACCCTCCAATTTCACCTCTACCGCCCTCAATCGCCCGGCGTTGCTCGTCGTTGTCGTCTCCGGCGAGAACGCGGCGAACTCGGGTTCGTGGAATTCGCCGTCTCCGGCCTTGATCATCTCCCTCCGACCCCCGCATCACCTTCCCTACTCCCGTGCGACTCTAACCCCGCCCCTGTGGACTTGTTTGGTGCTCAGGGTCGTCGGAGTGTCGATCGCCGCCGCTCGTCGTCCGCCGGTCACCGTCGACCGCCTCCACCGTCCATCCCCGTCCCTCACCGAGCTGCCCTATCAACGCCGGTGAGCTCCCTGTTGCCTCCCGTGCCCTCAGCTCTGCCGCGGAGTGCCCAGGGTGGCCGGCGTAAGCACGCCGCCGCGCTCGGGTCGCCGCCGGCGAGCAGAGCACCGCCGTGCTCCGATTTCCTTTTTATTTTCTACATGTGAATAGTGTTCTGTTTTCTCTTTTTTGTGTGATTTTCTGTAGACCTCCAAAAATTCTGAAATTTTTATGGTAGACTATTTATGCTCTGAAGTATTTTATAAAAATATGAAACTTGAATTTTGTGCAAAAATTTGAAAATGAAAAATTCCCCTTTTAATTGAAAAATGAAGGCTTTGGTATTTTTAGAGAGTGTTCTGTAGCTCCAAAAATCTTGAGATAAATTTTGCAAGCTAGTTGTGTCATGACAAGTCTCTGGTGAAATTTTGAAGGCATTTGGAACAAGTCGATTTTTGAGCTTTATTTTAATTAAGGAATAGTGCCTTTTGTTAATTAAATGTCTAGATTTAATTGAGCACCTTAATGACCTCCAAAAATTATGAAATTTGTTTTTCCATATACTTGTGCACTAATGAACTTGTGTGATTAATTTGGTAATTTTTGGAGCACCTTCATAAAATGACCTTTTTAAATAATTAAGAAAAATAGAAAAGGTGATTAGGGTTAGCGTTGAATGCCCTGTGATGTGACTTTTGGGATTGCTTGATGTTCATAGACCCCTACCCTTTGGTCTATGATGTTTGTGATGCTATGTTTGGTTGATGCTTAGGATAGTTATGATAAAGTCTAGTGTAATCAATTTTGCTTAAGGAAGAAATGGTTACCTTTTATGCTCAACCTAGATTTCGATTATGCCTTGCCTAAGAGTAATCTTGAATCAGTGGTATTGTCTTGCACCCTAAGTCCATATCATCATTCTCATGAGCATTCATCATTGCATCCGTATAGTTGACGAAGAAGGCCCTGAAGTCGAGGTAGCCGCCGAAGGATCTGTCCCCGAGGCAACCCCGAGCTCCGACGCTTATACCTACCCCGAGTCTACTCTTTTTGCCATCCAAGGCAAGCCCCGGTGCATTTAACCCTACCTTGCTTTTATAAATGTTTTCTTTAAATGTTTTGAATTAAATTATTGCATTAGGTTGATAGGAGTTGAGTGGAATCCTATCTGATGCATTATCTACCTTGACCAATGATACACCCGATACCTGCTTTTCAAAAACTATTTGCACAAATGCTTAGGAATGCTATATGATAGATTTGCAATAAAAATGCCAATTTCAAAGTGTGATCACTTTAAGAATATTTATGGGAATTTCTGGTTTACTCCCCCTATTGGCTAAGTATCTGATCCGTACCTAGTCAATGGGAAGGAGAGGTTGTCCTTGCGTACGGTGCCGTCATGTTGTAGTCCGGGACTCAACAGTTGACACCGACCGGGACAGGGTTGAAAAACTGACAGGACCTGTACTCTTGGGTTAGAGTCCCGAGGTGCTTGTCGCTGGCTGGAAAATTTAGGGACCACCTGTATGGGGGCCTGATTGACTAAGACTTGCAACTATTCACATACTACGGAAAGCTTCGGCTCCGAGGAATCCTTTATTGGACCGACAACCGCGCACTGGGAGTGGAGAGATGGCGGAAGTAGCATGTACCCACGTGGGTTAGAGTCCCGGATTGGAGTGGTGTACTGTACTTCCGGGTGGCGTAGGACCGGGCCCAATCTTGGAGGAATCGTGGTAGACGAGTTGGCATATGCAAGCTTGGGTGCTACATATGCAGTGTGGATAGGGACCCTCAGCTGAGTACTATTTATCCGGATTAACGCTGCTCCTCGGTTATGGAGACTTAGTCACTGACTGTCAACAGGGAGTGGTTCTCAACTAGGTCTGTTTGGAAAGTAAAATGAATCAAGGATTATGATGAAACAAGGAATACCGAATCTTTCAAAATTAAAATAAGGTTTACCAAAAATTGCTTTTCTGCAAAATACTTGAACTTGCTTAAGCCTTACCTTGACTACCCTAAGCCTGCATTCCTGAGTCTTCTCCCTTTTCTTTAGTCGGGTAAGTCTTGTTGAGTACCTTTGTACTCAGGGTTCTTTTACCCATGTTGCAGGTACGGCAGATTCCTCAGTATGCCTTGGACCCTGCTGTGTGACTGTTGTTCAGGAAGAGGCCGATGAGGCCGATGAGTGATTATTCACCCTCGGGCTGGGTGATGTATCTTGATCTTTTAGTTGTTGTCTTTTGCTACCATGCCAACTCTATCTATTTGAACTATGGTCTGTAATAACTTCACTTTAAGTTTATGTTGAACACTGGTTTGTAAAACTATTGTTATTTAAGTCTTCCGCTATTTACTCCGATGTTATTTGTCAAAATGTTCAAGAGATTGTAACTGAATTGTGAGATGATCCTGCGGACATCGGGCACTGATGTAGCCCAGTGGCGGAACCCGGTCTTAGTCTCTTGGCTGTACGGATCGACTGTCAGTGGTTGATAGTGATCAGTGGGCCATGGGATTAGGGCCGTTACGTCACACTTCTTCTTGGATGAAGTCATGGGCGTCTTCTTCTAGATCAGGTTGAGAAGTTTCTAGCGAAGATACCGACATCACCTCCTCTATTGGATCAGGCTCAGGTTTTGGTTCGGCTATTGAATTAATGGAGCCGGCAAAAGGAACTGAATGATCTAGATCCTTCCCAAGGTGACCCTTAAGGCTCCCTTCACGAAATCCCTCAATGAATCTCATGAGTGGGTGCCCAATTAACAAGTCGACCTCGTCTACGTCAAAGACATAGAAGTTTGCGAGGAAACTAACCTTGTTAATTGTGATAGAAATATTTTGTGCAATCCCGCAACTCTCGACCAATTTTCCAGAAGGAAGCTTAAGGAATTTATTGGTCGGGTTTAGCGGTTCCTCACCTAGGAGTGTTAACATCAACGATTTCGACATTAAATTTATTCCTACAGCGGGATCATAGAGGGAATCTACAGCCGTCTTATTTATGGCACACGGTATGGATGTGAAACAGGACAGAAGCTTAACGACATCTAATGATGCTTCAGCCTCCCTGAACCATTCATTGCTCATAATAGACATGAGCTCTTGGGCAGTCGCCTTAAGGTAACTTGCCTCAAACTGTGTTGGCATGTCATTATTAGGAGCTCTACGGGCTGTAGATCTCTTCTGCACAGGTTGTTTCGAGACATTTCCATAATCGGCGAAAAGGTCTGTCTCGATATTTAGAGGATAATCCAAAGGATGAATTACTTCTTCCTTTGGAGGAGTAGGTGGTTGTGGTTCAGGTTTGACAGCTCGGGGTATAGGTAAAGGAGTTTCGGCTGTCGTGGGTTCATCCCTAGGAGTTTGATCTTCCTCTAGAGTTTCACCATGGTCATCGGTGTAGGGGGTGTTCTTGAGAATGGTCGCAAGGACTTCCTTACCTTCACTAATGGGTAAATGGAGGAAAGCTCCTTTAGAGGCTAAATCAAGGAATTGTGCGGAGTTTTGGCTAAGACCGAAGTATAAATGTTGCATAAGGGTTGGCTCGGTTATAGCTAAATCTGGGCCAGAGGATGCTAAGTCTGTAAGTCGTGCCCAGGCCGCACCTAGAGATTCCTTCTCGTCTTGTTTGAAGTTTAGCACATCTCTACGAAGACGAGCTACGCGGGATATGGGAAAGTACGTTAAGCAGAACATGGCTTGCAGTTTCTCCCATTCTCCGTCACACTACCAACGTAGCGAGTATACCAGCGTCTAGCTTTTCCTGTTAATGAGAACGGAAATAGCTTCCACTTAAGAGTGACTCGCCTCATCCCTTGGATGTGAATACACGAACAAAGTTGTTCAAAATCACGTATGTGGGTATAAGGATTCTCATCTACATCTCCTGAAAAGGGATTCTCCTGAACCATCGCTATGAGGATGGGGCGAAGCTCATAGCGAACTGCCAAAATGGCATGAGATGAACTAGGCGGCTCCAACTCAGCGCCCGATGGAGCAGCGTAGTCAAAAAGGGTTGTTTGATCCATATTGATTTATGAAATAAAAGTTCTAATCAAACTACGATAACTTTAATGATTTTGTTCTAGCTAACACAGTTACCGTTCCCCGGCAACGGCGCTAGAAAACCTTGTTGACACTTCTTAATGCAACCACTAGAACTAGACTATGGAGCCTAATCCCCGGCAACGGCACCAGAGATGCTTGTTGACACCAGAAGTGGAAAAACGGATCTACCGCAAGCGTACGGTAGTCAGTTGTAGCCTTTCACCGGGAGTATTCCAGGTATCGTATTTCCACAGGGGACATGAAGTGGATTAACTAGAAGTAGGGTCGTCAAAGGATGATCAAAGGGTATATGATAACTGGGATAGAGAGGTCTTTCTAATATCAATATCTTGTACTGGTTTTCTAAGAGTACTGAGGTTTACCACCTCGATCCTTACTGGGGGCGAAGGATGAAACAGAAGTTGATTAAAAGGTTTTCCACCTAACAACTACTGAGGCGGCAATGCTGCTACCCAACTATTATTTTCAACTTGCCTACAACACTTGAGAGGAACTCCAAGCACTGGTTGTGTCTGTCACTCTACCACCAGGCGTCTACACAAGTGCGACAAGAAGTCCACACTAGCAAGATATAGCCTAGACACCACGTCTACACTAATCTTACTACTCTAAAGCTAAGCTTATTAGGCCTAGAGCACTTCAACAAAGTAAAGCAATGTGCCAAGTAAAGGAACTGTAAACTTAAATTACCAGACCAGAATATTAAAAACTAGAAGGACTCAGATGTAACACTTACAAGAAGAATCGCATCCGCTGAGGCACACCTTGGAGAAGATTCCCGACAGGCCGGGACTCCTCCGTGGAACTCCTCACTCCCTTCCCTAAAGGTCGGGAATCTTCTTCGTGGAACTCCTCACTCCCTTCCCTCTCTTCTAACACTAAAGCTACTAAGTAGGCTTTCTCTCCTTGGATGCATATAAATGAAGAGCTCTAGGGGGTATTTATAGCTTGGAGGTGGAGTAGGGCTACTCCGGTGCCACGTCAGTGATCCGCGTGCTCTCCTTCCTTGGCCATTGGATCAAACCGCCATAGTAACTATCATGGATGGATGGCCTTGATTTCTTCACGTGTGAAACATGTGCAAGCAACCGACATTGGATGGGATTCACCCTGGGGTCGGCCGACCCCAGCCAATGACAGGTGGGCCCACCACTTTCCTTCTAGAAGGTGATGATGTCACCAGGTTGAACAGTGTAGCCAAGGCCCACCAAGGGAGGGTCGGCCGACCCCCCTATGACAGGGCTGGCCCACTGTTTTGTCTCCCCTGGTGTCCCCACATGTCATGGAGCATGGTGTCATATGTTGGTTGCATTTGCTTTCTTATGTGGGCCCATGGATCCATGTGCTTCTCATCTTTCACCGTTGAATGCAAACACATGTTTGATTTGATGGGGGAAAGTAGCTTGGTGAAGCTTCACTTGGATAGTGCCACGTCACCAAGCCCGAGGAGCTCCCATGGTGGGGTCGACCGACCCCACCTTGGGTGGGTCCAGGTGTCCATTTCCTTCTTATTTTGTTATACCTGCAAATCAAATACTAAGAGTACAAGTGGAACTTATTATTGATAAATATGCTCATGATATGCTATACTTCCTTGAAACTGAGGCCTGTTGACGGTATTTTGATAAGGTAAAACATGCTATAACTTCCGTCAACAATGTGTAACTTGGGCAATCCCCGGATTAAGCCAAGTGAGCTAAGCCTTGCAAGCAAGTCGAAGCTCAAATGATCGAGTCTCCTATGCCACTTCCAAAGATCAGAGGAGGAGGGTCCAGCCAAAAGACAATGAGAAATGCCAAAAGACTCCGAGAAATTCGCACGAAAGACTTTCCTAAAGGGCGAGATCAAACATACAAGATTCCTGTGAGGATCCAAAATACGACTGAGATTCGGTTTAAAACGAATCTCATAGTCATCATCAAAGAGTTGTGAAACAGAAAGAAGGTAAAAATGCAAGTTAGACACAAGAGCAACATGACGCAACACAAAGTGCTCATTAACTCGCACCGACCCAGGAGACAACACTTTACCTTTGCTATTGTCGCCGAAGGTGATAAACTCCTTTCCGACAACTGGACTAAGACTGGAGAACCACTTGGCATTTCTGGTCATATGCCTTGAGCACCCGGAATCCACCAACCAAACGTTCTCCAATCGCCATACCTACATCAATAAAAAGACATAGGGTGAGCATACGGTCCAACATTGGGGTGTGTAAAATGGGAAGTGTACCAGTGTTGGGTTGGCTGCTCAAAAGAACGGTTAGTAGCAAAACCATTCCTAGCACGCCTACGAGGAAAGCGATCACCACGCTGAGGAAAGCGTGGTCCGCTAGGGAAAGAGCGCTCACCGCAATAGCCAAAACGCGGTGGGGGGTAACGCTCAACAACAAAGCCACCGCCACGGGGTCCATAGCCCACAAAAGCAGGCTCCCGCCTGGAACGTCCTCCTTGTGGCCTAGGCCTAGGACCTTGAGGCATTGGACCTCTAGGCCTAGCAGCTCTCCTTTGAACATTCGACACATGTACATCATGGAAAGGATGGTACATGTCTGTGTTGTTCATCTCCTTTGCACGGAGCTCCTCTCTCTTGCGCCGAAAGCAAAACTCCCTCCCACAGATCTCACAATGGTACCTCACCGCTCTCATAGGGGGTTGTTGGTACTCACGGTAGTGGGTGTTGATCACTTGGCCTTTTTGTGGCATGGGCTCCTCATGGATAGGTGGCATGGTGTCTAGATTTTTCCTTAGATGGTTTGGTTATTGGACCACACTTGTCTCTTTGGTGGAGCTCTCGGAGGTTCCTCATACACTCCATCTTTGGTGTTAGGCTTAAGAGGCTCTTTGGGTGGTATCTTGGTAAGTTTGGGAGTAGTGGTGGAGTTGGGCTTCTCACTCGGGTTAATTGCGGATACATGGGTGTATGCCGAGTCTCGAGTGATGAGTGATTGTCAACTGGGATAATGCGCATGTTCTTTGGCTTGTGTTGTGCAGGTGTTGAGTCCGGATACAGTGATCGAAGGCAAGGTAAAGGTCAAGTAGAGACGTGTCATGCTGATGCACCGAGAGCGGTGAAGGGCAGACGTGAGGCTTGGACTGAGGGACTGGTGGCCTGAGGATCAGCTATGGTGGCTAACAGCCTGGGACAGCGACGAGCGAAGACTTGCGGGGCACAGTGTGGCTCGGGTGAGGACCTGGGGACACGTGTCGGTGGACGGGGTGCACGGGCGGTGCATCCCATCTATGGCTCGGTTTGGTGGTTGAGCCACAGAAAAACCACCGGTGGATGGTTTCTAGGTTTGGGCCTCAAAACCTGGGTGCTGATGGTTTCCGAGTTTGGGCCACAAAACTTGGGCTGAGGACGGTTTCCAGGTTTGGGCCTCAAAACCTGGGCGCTACGGGTTTCTGAGTTTGGGCCACAAAACTGAGGCGATGGATGGCTGGTTTCCCGGTTTGGGCCTCAAAACTGGGGGTTGGTCGTGAAGGCTGGTTTCCCAGTTTGGGCCTCAAAACCGGGGGCGAAGTCCGAGAAAAGGACGATCAGAGCGGTGGCGGCACGTGGCGACAATCGGTGAGGTTGCGTTGAGGCAATGCTACCAGTTGTGCGGGCGTGGCCGTCGGATCAGCATCTACTTCGAGTTGGTCCAGAATAACCCTAGAGTTTAGCTGTGACGGAACCTCCTGAATTATTAGGGCCCACGTGTACCTGTCTTTGTCCTACAGACCTTAGACAGTCATACACTGTGCCTCAATAGCCCAAAAGACCCACCACGTGTCATCGGGTAACCCGACTCATTCACGTTTCCTTACACTCCCAGGATCATTGCAAGAGTCATGCAGTATTACAACATTTCACAAATAATATACATTAAAGATAAAAGTGCGGAAGTATTACACCATAAGTTTTACAAACCAGTTGTTCAAACTCACGTCGTTATTACAAACCATAGTTTCAAACTTTATCCTAGGTAGTGGAAGCGACATTAATATAACTGTATTTCACACAAACAACCCCCCCTAAGGGTTGCATTACTCCTCCCCGGACACGTCCTCCTCAACGACTGTCACGCAACAAGCCTCAAAGCAAGGCTACTCATGAACGTCACCTGCAACAGGGGTTTAACAAACCCTGAGTACAAAGGTACTCAACAAGGCTGACCCGACAAGAGAAGAGAAGAAACAGGTATGCTGGCTTAGGTAGGCTCAACATAATTTTTCATTTGCATAAAAGCTTACTAAAGTAGTTCTAGATCCAAATTTTACTTAATCAATTAAGTACTTGGTAAGAACTGAAAGTGAACATTAGTGACAGATCATTATCATTCTTTCTTAAACCAGTTCCATTTTTATTCTACGGTGCGGGTCGAAAGATTGAGTCTCCTTAACCGAGGAGCACGACGATTCGAACCAATTTAACCAGATCTTGGAGTTTTCCACGATCATACGATATATGTAGACCCTAGATCACACATATACCAACCCCAACCTCGGATCCTCCAAACAAGACCGGGTCCGCGCCACCCGAGAGTACTTGTACACCTCCAATCCGGGACTTTAACCCACGAGGGTAGCTAGTACTCTCGCCATCTCTCCACTCCCAGTGCGCGATTAGCCGTTCTCATTTAAGAACCACCAAGGTAGAGCTTACCGTAGCATATGATCGGTACTTCACAGTTTCTCAATCTAGCAGGCCAACATCGGTTAACCCTAACCGACACATCCGGGTCACCCTGCACCAACTCCAGGTTCGATGCATGTGCCCGTCTTGTCTTAACCATCATTCTTTCTCATTAACATTCCACAACGATAAGTATCGAAAACATTTATCAAAGTTTCAGAAAGCAAGGCTAAGCATTTCTATCATTTGCATAAAGCAGGTAACAAGGAAGGATATATCGATAACAAGGTTGATCATGCATCAACAGGTTTAAAGCATTTATTTGATAAAAATTTAATGCATCAGGTTACCGAAAATAAGTGTAATTGTAAATCCAAGGAAATGGTTAAATGAACCGGGGCTTGCCTTCGTTGATCGAGAAAGTCGAAAACTCCTGATGATCCGGATCAACCGGATACTCTGAACTTCCTGAACCAACCTCGACTGGACAATCGACCACTTCGGAAGCTACACGATAAAGAGTGCATGCCTGATGAGATGCTCATGACATGATCATGGTAAAGATGGAAATTCACTAGGTCATATGCACTTGACTTGCAACAACTTGGCTCCACGGTAAAGTTGCAAACCAACAAAACCAACTTACATAAACATACATGGTTTAAATGAGTGACACTTGCCTGCATTAAGCAGCAGATCAAGATAATTCACTCAGCAGATCAAGATAATTCAATTATCTTAACCTTTAAAAACTACTCTAAAGAAACTTGGGTTTTCATGTTTTACCATATTCTTTATTCATAAAGGAAGCAATTTAATCAGCATAAAATTAAGTGGTGAAGCGAACTATGCTCAAATTAGTTCAAACTTTTTACACAGATTGAATATGTCCTATATAATGCATAAAATAAATTTCAGCATTTTTGGACAAACATATAAATTTATAGAATTAAATTAACTATAAACATTTAAAAGATTAAATAAAGCATATAAATAAGAATAAAATTTATTTTCTTCAACAGAGCTCAAAATTTTTGTGAAGATACCTTTTCATCTAAAAACAGTGACAAAAATAGTTTCATGATTTTTGGACCTTTAAATAGGCCTACAAAAATCATCAAAGATCATTTATTAATTAAAAGCCATATTTAAATCAGTTTCAAAATTTGTTCAAACCTCAAGTTTTATATTTTTCTTAAATATTAGGAAGCTTGAGAAAGCTACACAAAAATTTGCACAATTTGTGGAGCTTCCTACAAAAACATATCAAAAAGACAAAACACAACACTATTCCCTTAAACTGGAAAAAGAAAAACTTCTTTCTCTCACTGACAGGAGGGTCCCAGACGTCAGGTCCTCCTTCTCCCCTTCGCGCGCCGAGGCCAGCAGCCGAAGACCTTGACCGGACGCGTGCCCACGTTGACCGGCCTCCAACCTCAACGCTGGCGAGGTCTCCGGCGACGCTGAGGGCCTCAACGTCCTCGTCTTGATCTCGCGCATCGATTCCACCCTTTTCCAGCACTAGCACCTACTCGACCTTGAGCTGGCAGCGGCCATGGCGGCTCGGCCATGCCGAGCACGGCGGCGACGCGGCGCTCCGGCCATAAGGGCTCGGTAGAGACCAAACTAAGATCGGCACCGCATCTAGGCACTATCTGCGACCGTGATGCGCACCCAAACACACTTGGAGATGACCCCGAACAACATGGTCCACGATGGCGGCCATGGCGGCGCTTGCGCCGATGGCGAGCCACGTGAGCCGACCAAGACAACACGGTAGAGACTTATCTAAGGAACGCATCATACTTAGTCATTTACGGCGACCACGATGCGCGTGCTAGCTTGACCACAGGAGCACCCGACCAAGGTTGATCATGGCGGCGGCGAACACAGAGCTTGCGCCAATGGCAACATGCCCGGACTGACCAAGCCAAGGCGGTAGTGACCTCACTATCGAGCCGAACATAACCAGCACATCAAGGAGAAGAAGTAGATGTAGATGGTTTGGCCAATAAGGTCCCGAGGTCACCTGCCCACGGTGAACTTGAACTCGGCGGTAGTTTGGCCGGCAGGGAGGAAGACGACGGTCGCCGGGCTGATGCGGGAGCGAGAGGGGCTGCAACCTAGCGCTATCGCTCCGCAACGACGAGGCGAGCGTGCTGGCGCAATCAATTGGAGCGGAGGAGCTCACAGTTGGCCGGCGTAACCGAGCAAAGCGACGGCGGCGGCGGCGAGCGGGCAGAGGGGAAAAGCGAAGCACGGTGCTTCTGTGGGACGATAAGGACGAAGGAGAGGGCGGCGGCGTGCAGAACTCACGCGTGTAGCTAGCAAGCAGCTCGCTGGCACCGGGCATGCTCCCCAGCGCGATCATGCAGCTCGCTGGCGAGCTCCAGGAGCTTCCCCCCTTCATGCACTGTTCCTTGCTCTCTCCCCCCTTTCTGAAATTTTGAAATTACTTTTGAAATTTGAACTGTACTTCAAGTTTTGTCAAAATATGAAATGCAGAGATTGAAAAGTTGTACAACTTTGCTTTAACACTCTTTGGCTGATTTCAACTGGAAATAGGTCAATTTACTCAAAACAGTTCAAATCCATTTCAAATTGAAAATTTGAAAAGGGGACAGAACTAGGGTTTTGCAATAGAAGCAAAATTACTTCTGATTTTGCATTGCCACATGAAAAATGGCCAATGTATGAAATGTTCATTTTGAAATTATCTACATCTTTGATGTAAATCTCAAACTCAGATTTCAAATAGTTTTTGAAATGCAAGTTTAAAATCAAAAGGGGACCATTTCCAGGGTTTGAATAAATTCATAATTACTTGGAATTTTGTACAAAAACTTTGAAAACTTTGAATACCAAAGTTGTACATCTCCTCAAGATCTACCAAAAAGCTTTTAGGGTCAACCCCTAATTATGCAAAGATTTTGAGTTAACTAGAAAGGGCTAATTAACTTATATAGGAATTTAATGATTTTCCTATTTTTAAGCTAAATAACTTTTAGATCCTTTTGAAATGTTGAACTTGGATTCATGCCTTTACATGACTCTAGTCAATTGGGAATGAACACAAGTTACTTCATAATGACATTCCAAATTAGATTTTTGAGCTGCATCACAAGCATATAAACAAAGATGCTCACACATTAGGAATTAAACTCATTTTAGTGAATGCATCTCAAGGTGAGCTAGCACATGATGCTATGAAATGCTTATGATGACATGGCAACATTTTATTCATGTAAACACCTGAGGTGTTACATTAGCTGGTTCGCTCTGTAATTAGTTAGGGTAGAGTGGGAACTAGAATTAGGATAAGTAGAGGGAGACACCCACTTCCCATCCTATCTCAGTCATTTTGCTATTTTGCCTCCTAGGTTTTCCTGCTCTCCCCATGCTTTGCTGTAGTGAACTGAGATCCACAGAGAAGACAATCATACCTCTGTGTTCGTGAGATTTTCAGGAAGTGAGACCGTAATCTCAGTGTTGTAGCGTGTGGTAGCCACACGGTTGCAAATTTGTGGTTGTGATTCGCGTTTTGGTATTGTTCTTCGCGGGTTGTTTTTTTCCACGATTTTCCCAGTGATCGATCTCCTTCATCGTTGCGTCTTTTGTGATTCCGTTTGAACTGATTTGTCCTAGGTCGTGAGGCGCATCTTTCCACCGAAGGAATTCGTCCCTAACCTCACGAGCTAGTAGATCGGTCGATTTTTGTTTCGAATTGAGTTTTGTCTCCTTTGCCCTGAATTCTTCCGATTCACCAATTTGGAGTTAGGTTCGAGCCATGATCTCCTTGGGATAGCTCACTAACTTCCTTGGAACTCCTCATACCAAGTCTAAGCCTTAGAGCTTTTGATTCAGAGGAGATCGGGTTCAATCCACGAAAGAACAGTGCAGTTTCGGGGGCATCGGACGCTGACGTCGGGAGCATCGGACGCTGTGTTCATCACATCGGACGCGTCCGATGCCACGTGTCATCGGACAGTGTTTTCTAAGGAGCATCGGGCGCTGACCATCAGCGCGTCCGTTGTCATCGGAGCGTCCGAGGGTCTCACATCGGACGCTAGGGCTTCACTGTAGCAGCATCCGATGCCTATGCAGTAAGGTCCCAGACTTGACCTTTTTGCATCGGACGCGTCAGGTGCCTGACCATCGGACACAGGCCAGCATCCGATGTTGTGTCTTCAACATGTTTTTGTCTGCGGTTCGTTTGTCCGTTGTCGGTTTTGATTTCCGGTTCTTGCGTTGGGTTTCCAGAGTTGTGTAGTGTCTCGCTGTGCTCCCGGGGAGCATCCACCCTACATCTAGGGTCGTGGACATTCGCAAGCTCTAGGTTTGCTCTTGGGGTTGTTTCTCGGGACAGTGGCAACAAGTTTCTGAAAATAAATTTGAAGCTCCCATTGACCCCCCCCCCCTCTGGTCGCCTTGCTTAAGCACTTTCGGTCCTTCAATTGGTATCAGAGCAGGTTAAGGATCTTCCACCTTAGCCGGTTCTGGATCCATAGAAGGTGTCATGGATCGTGGCGTGAGCAAACCGCCGTTCTTTGATGGGACGAATTATGCGTATTGGAAGATACGCATGTCAGCCTATCTCCAGAGTTTGGGTGCTTCCATCTGGGATATTTGCAACTCTGCAGATTACGTGGTCTTCGCTGCTCGTGTGACTCAGCATCAGATCGATGAGCACGATGCCAATAGCCGAGCCCATAATGCTCTTTTCTCATGCTTGAGCATGATGAAGGTTGATCACGTTTCTCACCTCGCTACGGCTCGGAAGAATTGGGCTACCCTCTTGCATTTCCATGAGGGAACCACTCAAGTCAAAACCCATCTCTACGAGTCGCACAAGCGGGAGTATGAGAACTTTCGACATATGCCTGGCGAGAGCATAGAAAGTTTATTCGCTCGCTTTCAGGTGATTGTCAACAGGATGAGAGCTAACAAGTGCGGATACATGGGTGTATGTCGAGTCTCTGAGTGATGAGTGATTGTCAACTAGGATGATGCGCATGTTCTTTGGCTTGTGTTGTGCAGGTGTCGAGCACGGATACAGTGATCAGAGGCAAGGTGAAGGTCAAGTAGAGACGTGCCGTGCCAATGGACCGAGAGTGGCGAAGGGCAGACGTGAGGCTTGGACTGAGGGACCGGTGGCCCGAGGTTCAGCTGTGGTGGCTGACAGCCTGGGACAGCGACGAGCAAAGACTTGCGGTCATGTGTTGCCTGAGTCGAGGACTTGGGGACACGTGTCGGTGGACGGGGTGCACGGGGCGGTGCATCCCCTCTACAGCTTCAGTTTGGTGGTTGAGCCAGAGAAAAACCATCTGGTGGACGGTTTCCAGGTTTGGGCCTCAAAACCTGGGTGCGGATGGTTTCCGAGTTTGGCCACAAAACTCGGGCTGAGGACGGTTTCCAGGTTTGGGCCTCAAAACCTAGGTGCTACGGGTTTGCTGAGTTTGGGCCTCAAAACTCAGGCGCTGGTGGGCTGGTTTCCCGGTTTGGGCCTCAAAACCAGGGGTTGGCTGGAAAGGCTGGTTTCCCGGTTTGGGCCACAAAACCGGGGGTGCAGAGCGAGGGCGGCACGTGGCGGCAATCGGGAGGTTGCGTCGAGGCAACGCTACGAGTTGTGCGGGCGTGGCCGTCGGATCAACACCTACCACGAGTTGGTCCAGAATAACCCTAGGGTTTAGCTGGTTCGCTCTGTAATTAGTTGAGGGGTAGAGTAGGAAATAGAATTAGTATAAGTAGAGGGAGACACCCTCCTCCCATTCTATCTCAGTCATTTGCTCTTTGCTTCTAGGGTTTCCTGCTCTCCCAATCCCCTACTGTAGCTAGCTGAGATCCGCAGAGAACCATACTTCTGTGTACTGGAGATTTTGAGGAAGTGAGGCCGTAACCTCACTGTTGTAGTGTGTGGTAGCCACACGGTTGCAGATCGATGTGTTGATTCACGTTTTGGTTCGTGTTCTTCGCGTTCTTCGTTTCTCCGCGATTTTCCCGTCACTCGATCTCTCTCTCTACTGCGTCTTTGCGAAATCCATTTGAATCAACTTGTTCGTTTTTGAAAGGAGATCATTTCCACCAAAGGAATTCATCTAACTCCTCACGAACAAGTAGATCGGGTTGATTTCGTTTTTGTGGCGCTTTTTCGTTCTTGATCTTCCCCTTTCGATTTCCTGGTGATTGAATCGATTTGAGCGGATGATTTCTTGGGGATAGTCTCCTAACTACCTTGTGATCAACTTCTCCAACTTTGGGAACGTGGGATTTTGATTTGGATCGGATTTGGGGAGTTTTGAGACAAGGGCGATTGAAATCGCCCTCCCTGAGTGATCGCGGACAGTCCGCCACTCAGGGCGCGGACAGTCCGCGCGTCGGGGACTTGGCCAGAGCAGTGGCCGCGAGTCTCTGCGTTTTGGGTCTCGGTTGACCGGCGGACAGTCCGCCGGTGCAAACTGCGGACAGTCCGGGACTATACAGGGAGTTTGCAGCAACTATGCTGTTTCGGGTATTTGGCCGGCGGATAGTCCGCCAACCCCTCGCGGACAGTCCGTAGTAGGGGCAGACAGTCCGGGACTCCAGGTCCGGACAGTCCGAGAATCGCCGGAAGCTTCGGGTTTTGTGCGTTTGCTCTCCCGGCTTCCTCGCTTGGTTTCTGGACTTCTCGTTTGGCCTTCTAGTTGACCAAGGAACCTCTCTAGGTATCTTTGCTACTTGTTAGCATCGGTATTTGGAGAGTTCTCGACGTAGCCGTCTATCTACATTCGAGACTTGGTTTTTGAGGGTCGAACTTGCTCCGGTGCTTTTGGCATTTGATTCGCTATCACTTTGTGGTGCCTCACTGTGATCCTAGGGATCATCCACCTTCTTCCAAGGGTCGTGGGCATCACGGTTTCGGTCGCAGTTTCACGGGGTTGATTTTGGGACATTTGGCCAAAGTTTCGAGAGAAATTTTTGAGCTCCCATTCACCCCCCTCTGGTGGCCTTGCTAGTGCTTTCTCGGTCCTTCAATTGGTATCGTAGCAGGTTAAGGATCTTCCACCTTAGCGGGTTCCAGATCCACAGAAGGCGACATGGATCGCGGCGTGGGCAAACCACCATTTTTCGATGGGATGAACTATGCGTATTGGAAGATACGCATGTCGGCCTATCTGCAGAGTATTGGTGCTTCCATTTGGGATATTTGCAACTCTACCGATTACGTGGTCTTGGCTGCTCGTGTGACTCAACGTCAGATCGATGATCATGATGCCAATAGCCGAGCCCGTAATGCTCTTTTCTCATGCTTGAGCATGAGTGAGTTTGATCGCGTTTCTCACCTCGCTACGGCTCGGGAGATTTGGGCTACCCTCATGCGTTTCCATGAGGGAACCTCTCAAGTCAAAACCCGTCTCTACGAGTCATTCAAGCGAGAGTATGAGAACTTTCGACATATGCCTGGCGAGAGCATAGAATGTTTATTCACTCGCTTTCAGGTGATTGTCAACAGGATGAGGGCTAACAAGGAGCTGTTGCCTTTCGACGATCATGAGAGAGCTTTGAAGCTTTTGCATACTCTCGATCGGACGGTGTGGGATTCCAAAGTTTAGGCGATCATTGAATCACCTAACTATGAGACCCTCACTTGCGACGAGCTCTTCAGTAAGCTCAAGTCCAGTGAGATCGATGCCATGGCGAGGGCTTCTTATGAAAATACTCCTGGCCCGTCGATGGCTTTGGTTTCTGGCTCTTCTGCTAACCCCTCTGGAGGTTTTGCACTTTCCTCTCTTCTTTCTATCACAGAGGAGCAGCTGGAGTTCATGGGGGATGACGAGTTGGCTTTGCTCGCCAACCGGTTCTCGCGGTTCCACAATTACCGCATGAACCGTCGCCGCGGAGGAGGACGCTCGGGATGTTACGAGTGCGGCGACCCCAACCACTTCATCGCCAACTGCCCGAAGAAGAACAAGCAAGTCTTCGGCAAGGGCGATCATGGGCACAAGTACGACTCCGGCAAGCGCAAGGAGAAGTACGTCCCCGCGAAGCACAAGCGGAAGGGCGGCTTCGACAAGGAGTACATCAAGACCATGTACTTGGAGAAGGCCCAAGCTGAGCAGCGTGCTTTCTTCGCCATGCTCAGTGACGTCGACGACTCGGATGACGACTCCGCTGGCTCAAGCGACGACTAGTCCGAGAAGAAGAAGAGGATCGAGGACAAGTTGAACGGCCTCTGCTTCTTCGCCGACGACGACGGCTTCTGCACCATGGCCCTCGGCAAGGAGGTCAATGGTGAGCTGGAGACTCCTCGGCACGACGACGACGACGACACCTCCCAGGTATCTCAGACCCCCGATGAGCTTTCTGCTGAGGTCGAGAAACTTACTGTCGCGCTCTTTAGTCAAGATAAGTTGCTTAGGCGTGCCGCTAGAGAGCGCAAGGAGTTTAGGCCAAACTGGAAGGATACGGTGAAGGAGCTTGAATTTGTCAAGTCCACCGTAATCGTTACCGATGAGGAGGAGTGCGAGATGTGCACCATGCACATGACTGACCTTCTCACTTTGAGAGGTAAGTATGTTGTATTGGTCGGAGAGGTGGATGAGCTGATGGCTAGATCTTCACTGTTGGGTGCGTGCAACACCTGTCCAGGCTTGCAAACCGAGTTGGCAGAGAAGAATGTCAAGATTGAGTCTCTTGAGAAGGCCAACTCGGGTAGCACATGTGTGGCTAGGTGTGTTCTTTGTGAGGGTTTGGAGATGGAGATCGCTAATGTGAAGCATGACGAGATGCAAACCGAGGAGGAAAACACATACCTTCGGACCATCTTTTCATGGGTGTCTAGCGGTGAGCTACAGCTCGGGATGATGATCTCCCAATTTAAGAGAGCTGTTGGAGGTCCTGGTGTAGGTTTTGCTCCGGGTGTTGATGTTTCTATTTTTGGGAAGATTGGAGAGTCGAGTGGACTGAACCCGAGTGAGAAGCCCAACTCCACCACTACTCCCAAACTTACCAAGCTTCCACCCAAAGAGCCTCTCAAGCCTAACACCAAGGATGAATTCTTTGTTGAGCCTCCGAGAGCCCCACCAAAGAAACAATCTTGGGCTCCCAAACCAAACCACCTCAAGAACAAGCTTGACACCATGCCACCCATCCAGGAGGAGCTTATGCCACAAAAGGGCAAAGTGATCCACACCCACCACCGTGAGTACCAACAACCCGCTTTGAGAGCGGTGAGGTACCATTGTGAGCATTGTGGGAGAGATGGACACTTGAGTGAGTTCTGCTTTCGGCGCAAGAGAGAGGCGCGCCGTGCTAGGGAGATGAACAACCCGGATATGTACCATCCTTCCCACGATGTACATGTGCTGAATGTTCAGAGGAGAGCTCCGAGGAGAGCTACTAGGCCTAGAGGTCCAAAACCTCAAGTTCCTAGGCCTAGGCCTCGTAGAGAGCTTGCCCAGCGGGAGCCTGCATTTGTGGGCTATGGACCCTGTGGCGGTGGCTTTGTAGTTGAGCATTTTCCCCACCGTGTTTTGAGTATCGCGATGAACGCTTCTCTCTTAGCGGACCACGTCCTTCTAAACGTGGTGATCGCTTCCTTCGTAGGTATGCTAGGAATGGTTTTTCTGCTAACCATCCTTTTGAGCAGCCGACCCAACACTGGTATTCTCCTTACTTCACTAACCCCAGTGTTGGCCCGTATGCTCACCCTATGTCTTTTTATTGATGTAGGTAAAACGATTGGAGAACGTTTGGTTGGTGGATTCCGGGTGTTCGAGGCACATGACCGGAAACGCCAAGTGGTTCTCCAGTCTTAGTCCGGTCGCCGGAAAGGAGTATATCACCTTCGGCGACAACAACAAAGGTAAGGTGCTGTCTCGTGGGTCTGTGCGAGTTAATGAGCACTTTGTGTTGCGCGATGTTGCTCTTGTTTCTAACTTGCATTTTAACCTTCTTTCTGTTTTGCAACTTTTCGATGATGACAATGAGATTCAATTTAAGCCGAATCTCAGTCGCATTTTGGATCCTCAGGGCAATCTTGTATGTGTAATCTCGCCCTTTGGAAAAGTCTTTCGTGCGGATTTCTCGGAGTCGTTTGGAATTTCTCGTTGTCTTTTGGCTGGACCTTCCTCCTCTAATCTTTGGAAGTGGCATAGGAGACTAGGTCACCTGAGCTTCGACTTGCTTGCAAGACTTAGTTCACTTGGCTTAATCTGAGGATTTCCCAAGTTGTCCATGGAGAAGGATCTTGTTTGCCATTCTTGTAGACATGGGAAGATGGTAGCCGCTCCCCACCATTCAGTGACTCAGGTCATGACTAAGCGCCCTGGAGAGCTTTTGCATATGGATCTTGTTGGTCCGGCTCGAGTGAGCTCGGTTGGGGGGAAGTGGTATGTGCTTGTTGTTGTTGATGACTTTTCGAGATATTCGTGGGGTTTCTTTTTAGCTGAGAAAACCGAGACTTTCTCCTTTGCTCGTAATCTGATTTTGCGTCTTCAGAATGAGTTCCCTTTGAACTCAATGCGAGCAATACAAGTGATAATGGTTCCGGATTCAAGAATTCAGATTTTGAGAAGTTTTGTGACTCTTTGGGTTTAGAGCATCAGTTTTGTTCTCCCTACACACCGCCTCAGAATGGTGATGTAGAAAGGAAGAATGGGACCCTTGTAGAGATGGCGAGGACGATGCTCGATGAGCATAGGACTCCTAGGCGATATTGGGCCGAAGCCATGAGCACTGCTTGCTACATTTCCAATCGCATTTTTCTTCAAGCTTTCTTGAAAAAGACCTCTTATGAGTTGCGTTTTGGAAAACTCCCAAAGGTGAGTTATTTTCGAGTTTTTGGTTGCCATTGTTTTATACTGCGGATACATGGGTGTATGCCGAGTCTCTGAGTGATGAGTGATTGTCAACTGGGATGATGCGCATGTTCTTTGGCTTGTGTTGTGCAGGTGTTGAGCACGAATACAGTGATCAGAGGCGAGGTGAAGGTCAAGTAGAGACGTGCCGTGCCGATGGACCGAGAGTGGCGAAGGGCGGACGTGAGGCTTGGACTGAGGGACCAGAGGCCCGAGGATCAGCTGTGGTGGCTGGCAACCTGGGACAGCGACGAGCGGAGACTTGCGGTCATGTGTTGCCTATGTCGTGGACTTGGGGACATGTGTCGGTGGACGGGGTGCACGGGAGGTGCATCCCATCTACGACGTCAGTTTGGTGGTTGAGCCAGGGAAAAACCATCGGGTGGACGGTTTCCAGGTTTGGGCCTCAAAACCTGGGCATGGATGGTTTTCGAGTTTGGCCACAAAACTCGGGCTGAGGGTTTCCGAGTTTGGCCACAAAACTTGGGCTGAGGACGGTTTCCAGGTTTGGGCCTCAAAACCTGGGTGCTGCTGGTTTTCCGGTTTGGGCCTCAAAACCGGGGGTTGGCTGGAAAGGCTGGTTTCCCGGTTTGGGCCACAAAACCGGGGGTGCAGAGCGATGGCGGCACGTGGCGGCAATCGGGAGGTTGCGTCGAGGCAACGCTACGAGTTGTGCGAGCGTGGCCGTCGGATACACCTACCACCGAGTTGGTCCAGAATAACCTTAGGGTTTAGCTGGTTTGCTCTGTAATTAGAGAGGGGTAGAGTAGGAATTAGAATTAGGATAAGTAGAGGGAGACACTCTCCTCCCTTTCTATCTCAGTCATTTGCTCTTTGTTTCTAGGGTTTCCTGCTCTCCCAATCCCCTGCTGTAGCTAGCTGAGATCCGTAGAGAACCATACCTCTATGTACTGGAGATTTTGAGGAAGTGAGGCCGTAACCTCACTGTTGTAGCGTGTGGTAGCCACACGGTTGCAGATCGATGTGTTGATTCGTGTTCTTCGCGTTCTTCGTTTCTCCGCGATTTTCCCGTCACTCGATCTCTCTCGCTACTGCATCTTTGCGAAATCCATTTGAATCAACTTGTTCGTATTTGAAAGGAGATCATTTCCACTGAAGGAATTTATCCAACTCCTTACGAACAAGTAGATCGGGTTGATTTCGTTTTCGTAGCGCTTTTTCGTTCATACTCCTCCCCTTTCGATTTCCTGGTGTTTGAGTTGATTTGAGCGGATGATTTCTTGGGGATAGTCTCCTAACTACTCGGTGATCATTCTCTCCATGTTTGGGAATGTGAGATTGTGAGTTGATTCGATTTGGGAGTGATTTGGGTGAAGGGCGAACAAAATCGCCCTCCCTGAGTGACTGTAGACAGTCCGCCACTCAGGGCGCGGACAGTCCGCGCATCGGGATCGAGCCTGGACAGTGGCTGCGAGTCTCGGCTGGGGAAGTGTTCATTTGACTAGCGGACAGTCCGCCGTTGGTTTTGGCGGACAGTCCGGGACTCGGGCAGGGGACTTTAGCAACCTTGCTGTTTTGGCCATTTGACCGGCGGACAGTCCGCCCCTTGCTCGCGGACAGTCCGGCACTACCGTGGACAGTCCGGGACCGTACTGGCGGACAGTCCGCGAATCGGCTGTTAGCTCCGGTTTAGTGCATTTGCTCTCCCGGCTTGTTCGCTTGGTTTCTGGAATTCTCATTTGGCCCTAGAGCTGACCAAGGAACCTCTATAGGTATCTTTGCTACTTGTTAGCATAGGTATTTGGGGATTTCCCTACGTAGCTGTCTATCTACGTTAGGAACTTGGTTTTTGGGGTCGTGTTCGAGCCGGAGTTTTTGGCGTTTGGTTTGCTATCTTCTTGTGGTGCTCCGCTGTGATCCTAGGGATCATCCACTCTCTTCGAAGGGTCGTGGGCATCACAATTTCGGTCGTAGTTTCTCGGGGTTGATTTTGGGACATTTGGCCAAAGTTTAGAGAGAAATTTTTGAGCTCTCATTCACCCCCCCTCTGGTCGCCTTGCTAGTGCTTTCTCGGTCCTTCAATTGGTATCGGAGCGGGTTAAGGATCTTCCACCATAGCGGGTTCCAGATCCACAGAAGGCGACATGGATCGCGGCGTGGGCAAACCGCCGTTTTTCGATGGGACGAACTATGCGTATTGGAAGATACGCATGTCGGCCTATCTGCAGAGTTTGGGTGCTTCCATTTGGGATATTTGCAACTCTGCCGATTACGTGGTCTTGGTTGCTCGTGTCTCTTAGCTTCAAATCGATGAGCACGATGCCAATAGCCGAGCCTGTAATGCTCTTTTCTCATGTTTGAGCATGAGTGAGTTTGATCACGTTTCTCACCTCGCTACGGCTCGGGAGAGTTGGGCTACCCTCATGCGTTTCCATGAGGGAACCTCTCAAGTCAAAACCCGTCTCTGCGAGTCGTTCAAGCGAGAGTATGAGAACTTTCGACATATGCCTGGCGAGAGCATAGAAAGTTTATTCGCTCGCTTTCAGGTGATTGTCAACAGGATGAAGGCGAACAAGGAGCTGTTGCCTTTCGACGATCATGAGAGAGCTTTGAAGCTTTTGCATACTCTTGATCGATCGGTGTGGGACTCCAAAGTTCAGGCGATCATCGAATCACCTAACTATGAGACCCTCACGTGCGACGAGCTCTTCAGTAAGCTCAAGTCCAGTGAGATTGACGCCATGGTGAGGGCTTCTTATGAAAATCCTTCTGGCCCGTCGATGGCTTTGGTTTCTGGCTCTTCTGCTAACCCCTCTGGAGGATTTGCACTCTCTTCACTCTTTTCTGTCACAGAGGACCAACTTGAGTCTTTCGGGGATGACGAGCTAGCGCTGCTCGTCAACCGGTTCTCGCGGTTCCACAACAACCGCATGAACCGTCTCCGCGGTGGAGGACGCTCGGGATGCTACGAGTGCGGTGGCCCAGACCACTTCATCGCTAACTGTCCCAAGAAGAAGAACTCATCTGGGAAGGGCGATTATGGGCACAAGTACGACTCCAGCAAGCGCAAGGAGAAGTACGTCCCCGCAAGTCACAAGCGGAGGGGCGGCTTCGACATGGAGTACATCAAGAAGAAGTACTTGGAGAAGGCCCAAGCTGAGCAGCGTGCGTTCTTCGCCACGCTCAGCGACGTCGACGGCTCGGATGACGACTCCGCTTGCTCAAGCGACGACAAGTCCGAGAAGAAGAAGAGGATCGAGGACAAGCTGAACGGCCTCTGCTTCTTCGCCGACGACGACGGCTTCTGCACCATGGCCCTCGGCAAGGAGGTCGACGGCGAACTAGTGAACTCCCCTCGGGACGACGATGACGACACCTCCCAGGTATCTCTCACCCACGACGAGCTTTCTGCTGAGGTTGAGAAGCTTACTGTCGTGCTCCTTAGTCAGGACAAGTTGCTTAGGCGTGCCGCTAGAGAGCGCAAGGAGTTTTGGCAGAAGTGGGAGGATACGGTGAAGGAACTTGATTCTGTCAAGTCCACCGTGGTTGTCACCGATGAGGAGGAGTGCGAGATGTGCACCACGCACATGACTGACCTTCTCACTTTGAGGAGTAAGTATGTTGCGTTGGTAGGAGAGGTGGATGAGCTGAAGGCTAGACCTTCACTGTTGGGTGCATGCAAGACTTGTCCTGTCTTGCAATCCGAGTTGGCAGAGAAGAATGCCAAGATTGTGTATCTTGAGGAGGCCAGCTCGGGTAGCACTTGTGTGACTAGGTGCGCTTTTTGCGAGGGTTTGGAGATGGAGATCGCTAACGTGAAGCATGACAAGGTACAAACCGAGGAGGAAAACACATACCTTCGGACCATCTTGTCATGGGTGTCTAGCGGTGAGCCACTGCGGATACATGGGTGTATGTCGGGTCTCTGAGTGATGAGTGATTGTCAACTGGGATGATGCGCATGTTCTTTGGCTTGTGTTGTGCAGGTGTCGAGCACGGATACAGTGATCAGAGGCGAGGTGAAGGTCAAGTAGAGACGTACCGTGCCGATGGACCGGGAGTGGCGAAGGGCGGACGTGAGGCATGGACTGAGGGACCAGAGGCCCCAGGATCAGCTGTGGTGGCCGGCAGCCTGTGACAGCGACGAGCGGAGACATGCGGTCATGTGTTGCCTGAGTCGTGGACTAGGGGACACGTGTCGGTAGACGGGGTGCACGGGAGGTGCATCCCATCTACGATGTCGGTTTGGTGGTAGAGCCAGGGAAAAACCATCGGGTGGATGGTTTCCAGGTTTGGGCCTCAAAACCTGGGCGTGGATGGTTTCCGAGTTTGGCCACAAAACTCGGGCTGAGGGTTTCCGAGTTTGGCCTCAAAACTCGGGCTGAGGACGGTTTCCAGGTTTGGGCCTCAAAACCTGGGTGCTGCGGGTTTGCTGAGTTTGGGCCTCAAAACTCAGGTGCTGGTGGGCTGGTTTCCCGGTTTGGGCCTCAAAACCGGGGGTTGGCTGGAAAAGGCTGGTTTCCCGGTTTGGGCCACAAAACCGGGGGTGCAGAGCGAGGGACGGCACGTGGCGGCAATCGGGAGGTTGCGTCGAGGCAACGCTACGACTTGTGCGGGCGTGGCCGTCGGATACACCTACCACTGAGTTGGTCCAGAATAACCTTAGGGTTTAGCTGGTTCGCTCTGTAATTAGAGAGGGGTAGAGTAGGAATTAGAAATTAGGATATGTAGAGGGATACACCCTCCTCCCTTCCTATCTCAGTCATTTGCTCTTTGCTTTCTAGGGTTTCCTGCTCTCCCATCCCCTGCTGTAGCTAGCTGAGATCCGCAGAGAACCGTATCTCTGTGTACTGGAGATTTTGAGGAAGTGAGGCCGTAACCTCACTGTTGTAGCATGTGTTTGCCACACGATTGCAGATCGATGTGTTGATTCGCGTTTTGGCTTGTGTTCTTCGCGTTCTTCGTTTCTCCGCGATTTTGCCGTCACTCGATCTCCCTCTCCCGTGCGTCTTTGCGAAATCCGTTTGAATCAACTTGTTCGTATTTGAAAGGAGATCATTTCCACCGAAGGAATTTATCTATCTCCCTATGAACAAGTAGATCGGGTTGATTTCATTTTCGTGGCGCTTTTTCGTTAATCCTTCTCCCCTTTCGATTTCCCGGTGATTGACTTGATTTGAGCGGATGATTTCTTGGGGATAGTCTCCAAACTACTCCGTGATCATCCTCTCCAACTTTGGAAACGTGGGATTTTGAGTTGGATCAGATTTGGGAAGATTTGAGGCAAGGGCGTTTGAAATCGCCCTCCCTGAGTGACCGCGGACAGTCCGCCACTCAGGGCGCGGACAGTCCACGAGTTGGGGCTGGTCCAGTCCAGCCACGGCCAGTCCCTGCTGTTTTTGGCTCTGGTCACCGGCGGACAGTCCGCCGTGCTAAAGCGCGGACAGTCCAGGACCGAGCAGGGGGACATCAGCAGCACTGCTGTTTTGCTGTTTCTGCCGGCGGACAGTCCGCCAGTGAACCGTGGACAGTCCGGTAGTACCGCGGACAGTCCGGGACCCCAGGGCCGGACAGTCCGGGACTTGCCTATTTGTTCCGGTTTAGTGCGTTTGCTCTCCCGACTTGTTCGCTTGGTTTCCGGACTTCTCGTTTGGCCTTGTAGTTGACCAAGGAACCTCTCTAGGTATCCTTGCTACTTGTTAGCATCGGTATTTGGGGATTTCTCTATGTAGCCGTCCATCTACGTTAGGGACTTGGTTTTTGGGGTCGTGTTCGAGCTGGAACTTTTGGAGTTTGGTTTGCTCCTTCTTTGTGGTGCTCCGCTGTGATCCTAGGGATCATCCACCCTCTTCCAAGGGTCATGAGCATCACGATTTCGGTCGCCGTTTCTCGGGGTTGATTTTGGGACATTTGGCCAAAGTTTCGTGAGAAGTTTTGTTTTGAGCTCCCATTCACCCCCCCTCTGGTCGCCTTGCTAGTGCTTTCTCGGTCCTTCAATTGGTATCGGAGCGGGTTAAGGATCTTCCACCTTAGCCGGTTCCAGATCCACAGAAGGCGACATGGATCACGGCGTGGGCAAACCGCCATTTTTCGATGGGACCAACTATGCGTATTGGAAGATACGCATCTCGGCCTATCTGCAGAGTTTGGGTGCTTCCATTTGGGATATTTGCAACTCTGCCGATTACGTGGTCTTGGCTGCTCGTGTCTCTCAACTTCAGATCGATGAGCACGATGCCAATAGCCAAGCCCGTAATGCTCTTTTCTCATGCTTGAGCATGAGTGAGTTTGATCGCGTTTCTCACCTCGCTACGGCTCGGGAGATTTGGGCCACCCTCATGCGTTTCCATGAGGGAACCTCTCAAGTCAAAACCCGTCTCTACGAGTCATTCAAGCGAGAGTATGAGAACTTTCGACACATGCCTGGCGAGAGCATAGAAAGTCTATTCCCTCGCTTTTCGGTCATTGTCAACAGGATGAGGGCTAACAAGGAGCTGTTGCCTTTCGACGATCATGAGAGAGCTTTGAAGCTTTTGCATACTCTCGATCGGTCGGTGTGGGATTCCAAGGTTCAAGCGATCATCGAATCGCCGAACTATGAGACCCTCACGTGCGACGAGCTCTTCAGTAAGCTCAAGTCCAGTTAGATTGATGCCATGGCGAGGGCTTCTTATGAGAATCCTTCTGGCCCGTCTATGGCTTTGGTTTCTGGCTCTTCTGCTAGCCCCTCTAGAGGCTTTGCACTTTCCTTTCTTCTTTCTGTCACAGAGGAGCAGCTGGAGTTTATGGGGGATGACGAGTTGGCTCTACTCGCCAACCGGTTCTCGCGGTTCCACAACAACCGCATGAACCGTCGCCGCGGAGGAGGACGCTCGGGATGCTACGAGTGCGGTGACCCCAACCACTTCATCGCCAATTGTCCGAAGAAGAACAAGCAGATCTTCGGCAAGGCGGACCATGGGCACAAGTACGACTCCGGCAAGCGCAAGGACAAGCATGTCCCCCCGAGGCACAAGCGGAGGGGCGGCTTCGACAAGGAGTACATCAAGGCCAAATACTTGGAGAAGGCCCAGGCTGAGCAGCGTGCGTTCTTCGCCACGCTCAGCAACGTCGACGGCTCAGATGACGACTCCGCTTGCTCAAGCGATGACGAGTCCGAGAAGAAGAAGAGGATCTAGGACAAGCTGAACGGCCTCTGCTTCTTCGCCGACGACGACGGCATCTGCACCATGGCGCTCGACGGCGAGCTGGTGAACTCCCCTCGGAACGACGACGACGACGACACCTCCCAGGTATCTCTCACCTACGACGACCTTTCTGCCGAGGTTGAGAAGCTTACTGCCGCGCTTCTTAGTCAAGACAAGTTGCTTAGGCGTGCCGCTAGAGAGCACAAGGAGTTTAGGCAGAAGTGGGAGGACACGGTGAGGGAGCTTGAGTTTGCTAAGTCCACCGTGGTCGTGTCTGAGGAGGCTGAGTGCGAGATGTGCACCACGCACATGACTGACCTTCTCACTTTGAGAAGTAAGTATGTAGCATTGGTAAGAGAGGTGGATGAGCTGAAGGCTAGACCTTCCCTGTTGGGTGCGTGCAAGACTTGTCCTGTCTTGCAATCCGAGTTGGTAGAGAAGAATGCCAAGATTGTGTCTCTTGAGGAGGCCAGCTCGGGTAGCACTTGTGTGACTAGGTGCGCTTTGTGCGAGGGTTTGGAGATGGAGATCGCTAATGTCAAGCATGACAAGATGCAAACCGAGGAGGAAAACACATACCTTCGGACCATCTTGTCATGGGTGTCTAGCGGTGAGCCACAGCTCGGGATGATGATCTCCCAATTCAAGTGAGCTGCTGGAGGTCCTGGTGTAGGTTTTGCTCCGGGTGTTGATCTTTCTGCTTTTGGGTAGATTGGAGAGTCGAGTGGTCTGAACCCATGTGAGAAGCCCAACTCCACCACTACTCCCAAACTTACCAAGCTTCCACCCAAAGAGCCTCTCAAGCAAAACACCAAGGATGGGGTCTTTGTTGAGCCTCCGAAAGCTCCACCCAAGAACCAGCAATGGGCTCCCAAACCTAACCACCTAAAGAACAACTGGACACAATGCCACCTATCCAGGAGGAATTGCCACAGAAGAGCAAGGTGATCCACACCCACAACCATAAGTACCAACAACCCCCTTTGAGAGCGGTGAGGTACAAGTGTGAGCATTGTGGGAGAGATGGACACCTGAGTGAGTTCTGTTTTCGGCGCAAGAGAGCGGCGCGCCGTGCTAGGGAGATGAACAACCCGGACATGTACCATCCTTTCCAGGATGTACATGCGCCGAATGTTCAGAGGATAGCACCGATACGTGCTGCTAGGCCCAGAGGTCCAGAACCTCAAGTTCCCAGGCCTAGGCAGCAGAGAGCTCCGAGGAGAGACGCTAGGCCTAGAGGTGTTGAGCCTCAAGTCCCTAGGCGTAGACCTCGTAGAGAGTGTGCCCGGCGGGAGCCTGCAGTTGTAGGCTATGGACCCCGTGGCAGTGGCTTTGTAGTTGAGCGTTTTCCCCCACCGCGGTTTGTGTATCGCGATGGACGCTCCTCCCTTAGCGGACCACGTTTTCCTCAACATGGTGATCGCTCCTTCCGTAGGCGTGCTAGGAATGGTTTTTCTGCTAACCGTTCTTTTGAGCAGCCGGCCCAACACTGGTATTCCCCTTACTTCACTAACCCCAGTGTTGGCCCGTATGCTCACCCTATGTCTTTTTATTGATGTAGGTAAAACGATTGGAGAACGTTTGGTTGGTGGATTCCGGGTGTTCGAGGCACATGACCAGAAACGCCAAGTGGTTCTCCAGTCTTAGTCCGGTCGTCGGAAAGGAATATATCACCTTCGGTAACAATAGCAAAGGTAAGGTATTGTCTCGTGTGTCTGTGCGAGTTAATGAGCACTTTGTGTTGCGCGATGTTGCTCTTGTTTCTAACTTGCATTTTAACCTTCTTTCTGTTTCGCAACTTTTCGATGATGACTATGAGATTCGTTTTAAGCCAAATTTCAGTCGTATTTTGGATCCTCAGGGCAATCTTGTTTGTGTGATTTTGCCCTTTGGAAAAGTCTTTCGTGCGGATTTCTCGGAGTCTTTTGGAACTTCTCGTTGTCTTTTAGCTGGATCTTTCTCCTCTGATCTTTGGAAGTGGCATAGGAGACTTGGTCATTTGAGCTTCGACTTGCTTGCAAGACTTAGTTCACTTGGCTTAATCCGAGGATTGCCCAAGTTATCCATGGAGAGGGATCTTGTTTGCCATTCTTGTAGACATGGGAAGATGGTTGCCGTTCCCCACCATCCAGTGACTCAGGTCATGACTAAGCGCCCTGGAGAGCTTTTGCATATGGACCTTGTTGGTCCGGCTCGGGTGAGCTCGGTTGGGGGGAAGTGGTATTTGCTTGTTGTTGTCGACAATTTTTCGAGATATTCGTGGGTCTTCTTTTTAGCTGAGAAGACCGAGACTTTCTCCCTTGCTCGCAATCTGATTTTGCGTCTTCAGAATGAGTTCCCTTTGAACTCAATGCGAGCAATTCGGAGTGTTAATGGTTCCGAATTCAAGAATTCGGATTTTGGGAAGTTTTGTAACTCTTTGGGTTTGGAGCATTAGTTTTCTTCCCCCTACACACCGCCACAGAATGGTGTTGTGGAGAGGAAGAATCGGACCCTTGTAGAGATGGGCAGGACGATGCTCGATGAGCATAGGACTCCTAGGCGATATTGGGCCGAAGCGATGAGCACTGCTTGCTATATTTCCAATCGCATTTTTCTGAGAGCCTTCTTGAAGAAGACTTCTTATGAGTTGTGTTTTGGTAGACAGCCCAAGGTGAGTTACTTTCGTGTTTTTGGTTGCCATTGTTTTATACTCAAAAAGGGCAACTTGGACAAATTTGAGTCTCATTCTTCTGATGGTGTGTTTTTGGGTTATGGCACTCACACTTGAGCTTATCGTGTACTTAACCTTGACACTAACCGAGTCACGGAGACATCCAATGTCACCTTCGACGAGTCCTTGGTTTGTCCTTCTTCTCGTTTTGAGCGTGCAGGTGATCATGAGGTTGGCGAACCTCTTTTCGATGATGAAGAAGAAGGTGCTGAAGGGATAGATGACCCAGCACCTCCTCCACCTGCTGTGTCGCCAAGAGCGGCTTCTACGATGACTCACAGCCCCGACACGTCATCTTCCTGGGGGCCGTGGGACGTGCCACCTCGAGCGGTACCCTTTGTACCCGAGGAGGCACCAGCTGCTGTTGTGGGGGAGGCCACTTCGGCAAGGGAGGCGCCACGACACATTCAGCGCTAGCACCCGCCTCAGCAGATGATCGGCAACATCGATGAATGCATCACCCGGTCAAGGCAAATCTCTCACTTTGCTCATTCTGCTTTTGTTGCTGATTTTGAACCCCGGGATGTTGGACACGCATTGACAGATCCGGATTGGGTCAATGCCATGCATGAGGAGTTAGAAAACTTTGAGACAAATCGGGTTTGGGTTCTAGTGTCTCCACCTTCTGAGTGTCATCCAATTGGGACAAAATGGGTTTTCAAAAACAAACAGGGAGAAGATGGCCATGTTGTGAGAAACAAGGCCAGACTCGTAGCCCAGGGATATAGTCAGAAGGAGGGGATAGACTATGAGGAGACATTTGCTCCTGTAGCTCGTTTGGAGGCGATTAGGATACTCTTGGCTTTTGCTGCATCCAAAGGTTTCAAACTTTTTCAAATGGATGTCAAGAGCGCCTTCTTAAACGGCTACATAGAGGAGGAGGTGTATGTTAGACAACCCCCCGGTTTCGAAAATCCCAAGTTTCCAAACCATGTCTTTAAACTCCACAAAGCTTTGTATGGTTTGAAACAAGCCCCTAGAGCCTAGTATGTTAGGTTAAAAACCTTTTTGCTTGCTAAGGGTTTTAAAATGGGATGTGTAGATAAAACGCTCTTTCTCCTCAGGCAAGGCACTGATACTCTCTTGGTCCAAATTTACGTGGATGATATCATTTTCGGTGGTTCTTCTCACGCTTTGGTTGCCAAGTTCGCAGATACTATGAGCAGGGAGTTCGAGATGAGCATGATGGGCGAGTTGACGTTTTTCCTTGGACTGCAATTCAAGTAGTCTCGGGAAGGGACGTTCGTGCTCCAGGGCAAGTATACCCGCGACATTCTGAAGAAGTTCGACATGGGTGAGGCCAAGCCTCTTCCAACACCCATGGCGACCACGATGGCCCTGGATGCGAACAAGGAAGGAGAAGCAGTGGATTGGAAGGAGTAGCGGAGTATGATCGGGTCACTGCCGTACCTGACGGCGACACGCCCGGACATTCAGTTCGCGGTGTGCCTCTGCGCGCGCTTTCAGTCGTCGCCGCGCACTTCTCACCGTCAGGCGGTGAAGCGCATTATGAGGTACTTGCGATGCCAATTTTGCTGGTTGCCGCATTGATCGCAAGTCCACTTCTGGGACTTGCCAGTTTATTGGATCTTCTCTTGTTTCGTGGTCCTCTCGCAAGCAGTCTAGTGTCGCCCAGTCTACCACGGAGGCTGAGTATGTTGCTGCGGCTAGCTGCTGTTCCCAGTTACTCTGGATGATGGCCACTTTGCATGATTTCGGTCTAAGCTTTTCTCGTGTTCCATTGCTTTGTGACAGCACGAGTGCGATTAGCGTTGCTAAAAAGCCCGTGCTTCACTCGAAGACCAAACACATTGATGTGCGCTTTCATTTTCTGCGAGACCACTTTGAGAAGGGTGATATCGACCTTCGCCATGTCGATACTCATCATCAGCTTGCTGATATTTTCACCAAGCCTTTGGACCAATCAACCTTTAATCGGTTGAGAGGTGAGCTTGGTGTGTGTTTCCCCTTTTAGATGGGGGAAACATTTTGATTCTGACTGACTCTTTTTCATTTGTCTTTGTTTTCTTTTGCATTTCAGCATACGCTTTTACATTCAGAGCTTCTTGAATATAGTTTGAAGAATGTAATTATGCTCTGTGTAGGCTTTGCTCCGATGCTTTATGTAGATGTTGTAGCTTATGCTCTTTCTGATCACTGATACATACTATGAGCTGAGCTATTTTTGAATGGTGAATTTGATAATGAACTTAAAATTTGAAAATGTTCACCATTGAGATATGCAACTAGCATGTGTAGGATGTGTCGAAGCCACTTCTGCTTTACATATATGCTAGGTTGCTATGTCTCTAGTGTTGAGTCATTCACTTGCTTGGTATGTTCATATTCTGTTTAAAATCTGAACCAAGTTAAGTGAATTGGAAAGATCGAGATGGGTTTGCTTGTTAGCACCTCACAGTTTCGAGACTGTTTCCCATTGCACCTTTGGGTTAAACTTGAGCTGTGTAGTGTATGACCAAAACTGTTGCTTTAAGCTTCTGATTGCTTCTGCATAGGCTTCGCACAGTTGGAAAGTTAGGCAATAACAAGCATCCAACCTCTCGCAATCACATGCTGATCTTTAAAACTTGTGAAATTTCACCGCTGCAATTCCGATTAAAAGTTGAAATCACAAGTATATGCTTAAATTGATATCAGCATGATGATTGAACTATGCTAGGGGTAGTTCATCTTGTATACATGATTAGCACTTGTTTGACTTTCTGTCTATACATGTCTTGTGCTATTTTGATGGTGAATACCTTTTTTGGCTGAAAACTGCTCATATGTTCATATTTCATATTTGGTGATCAGTTTGAGCCTTTGCTAGCATTCTGTGCATTTTCTGCTTCATCGGATCCAAACTCCGTAGAGCATCTTTGCACTCTTTTGAGTATACTCCTGAAGCTCCTAACATGCATCTTGACTCATATGCATTTTGGAAGGGGAAGAACCTTGCTGTTTTTGCACTTTTGATGGTGCATTTGCTGAGGGGGAGCATTTTTACTTGATAAGTGCATTTTCAACTAAGGGGGAGAATTTTTATCAAATCATGTGTTCTCCTGGTTGTGTGCACTATTCAAGGGGGAGTTTGCTGAGAGTCTTTGACATTTTCAGTTGGTTTGGAGCAGTTTTGCTCGTTGTGTTGAGCCTTTGCCTCTTTCTTGAGGGACTAGCATTTGCTTTTCAGATTTTCAGTTGGTGTCAAGCTCTTCGGTTCAAGATGATATCAGTTGGTGTCGAGCTTTCGTGCTAGTCGTGGTGAGCCTCTGTGCCTCTTTGTTGAGGGACTAGCATTTTGCTTCGATTGTTCAATTGATATTTGCTAGCGGTGTTGAGCCTGTTCTACCTCTTTGTGAGGGCTAGCTTTGCTTTGCTTGGTCGCGTCGAGCTGTTGCCCATGTCTTTGGGGACCAAGTTCTCTTGCTCTTTCCACTTGACCTTCTTCGGCTTTGCTATGCTTTTGGGTCATTTGGTTGAGTTCTCCCTTCTTCTTCCTTCTTCTATTTCCTTTATGATTTGTGTGAGTGTGTAGTTGACAATGCACTCATCAAGGGGGAGATTGCGGATACATGGGTGTATGCCGGGTCTCTGAGTGATGAGTGATTGTCAACTGATATGATGCGCATGTTCTTTGGCTTGTGTTGTGCAGGTGTCGAGCACGGATACAGTGATGAGAGGCGAGGTGAAGGTCAAGTAGAGACGTGCCGTGCCGATGGACCGGGAGTGGCGAAGGGCGGACGTGAGGCTTGGACTGAGGGACCAGAGGCTCGAAGATCAGCTGTGGTGGCTGGCAGCCTGTGACAGCGACGAGCGAAGACTTGCGGTCATGTGTTGCCTGAGTCGTGGACTTGGGGACAAGTGTCGGTAGACGGGGTGCACGGGAGGTGCATCCCATCTACGACGTCGGTTTGGTGGTAGAGCCAAGGAAAAACCATCGGGTGGACGGTTTCGAGGTTTGGGCCTCAAAACCTGGGCGTGGATGGTTTCCGAGTTTGGCAACAAAACTCGGGCTGAGGGTTTTCGAGTTTGGCCTCAAATCTTGCGCTGAGGACGGTTTCTAGGTTTGGGCCTCAAAACCTGGGTGCTGCGGGTTTGCTGAGTTTGGGCCTCAAAACTCAGGTGCTGGTGGGCTGGTTTCCTGGTTTAGGCTTCAAAACCGGGGGTTGGCTGGAAAAGGCTGGTTTCCCGGTTTGGGCCACAAAACCGGGGGTGCAGAGCGAGGGACGGCACGTGACGGCAATCAGGAGGTTGCGTCAAGGCAACGCTATGACTTGTGCGGGCGTGGCCGTCGGATACACCTACCACCGAGTTGGTCCAGAATAACCTTACGGTTTAGCTGGTTCGCTCTGTAATTAGAGAGGGGTAGAGTAGGAATTAGAAATTAGGATAAGTAGAGGGAGACACCCTCCTCCCTTCCTATCTCAGTCATTTGCTCTTTGCTTTCTAGGGTTTCCTGCTCTCCCATCCCCTGCTGTAGCTAGCTGAGATCCGCGGAGAACCATACCTCTGTGTACTGGAGATTTTGAGGAAGTGAGGCCGTAACCTCACTATTGTAGCATGTGTTTGCCACACGATTGTAGATCGATGTGTTGATTCGCGTTTTGGCTTGTGTTCTTCGCGTTCTTCATTTCTACGCGATTTTCCCGTCACTCGATCTCTCTCTCCCGTGCGTCTTCGTGAAATCCGTTTGAATCAACTTGTTCGTATTTGAAAGGAGATCATTTCCACCGAAGGAATTTATCTATCTCCCTACGAACAAGTAGATCGGGTTGATTTCATTTTTGTGGCGCTTTTTCGTTCATCCTTCTCCCCTTTCGATTTCCCGGTGATTGACTTGATTTGAGCGGATTATTTCTTGGGGATAGTCTCCTAACTACTCCGTGATCATCCTCTCCAACTTTGGAAACGTGGGATTTTGAGTTGGATCGGATTTGGGAAGATTTGAGGCAAGGGCTTTTGAAATCGCCCTCCGTGAGTGACCGTGGACAGTCTGCCACTCAGGGCGCGGACAGTCCGCGAGTCGGGGCTGGTCCAGTCCAGCCGCGGCCAGTCCCTGCTGTTTTTGGCTCAGGTCACCGGCGGACAGTCCGCCGTGCTAAAGAGCGGACAGTCCGGGACCGAGCAGGGGGACTTCAGCAGCACTGCTGTTTTGCAGTTTCTGCCGGCGGACAGTCCGCCAGTGAACCGCAGACAGTCCGGCAGTACCGCGGACAGTCCGGGACTCTCGGGCCGGACAGTCCGGGACTTGCCTGTTTGTTCCGGTTTAGTGCGTTTGCTCTCCCGACTTGTTCGCTTGGTTTCCGGACTTCTCGTTTGGCCTTGTAGTTGACCAAGGAACCTCTCTAGGTATCCTTGCTACTTGTTAGCATCGGTATTTGGGGATTTCTCTATGTAGCCGTCCATCTACGTTAGGGACATGGTTTTTGGGGTCGTGTTCGAGCCGAAACTTTTGGAGTTTGGTTTGCACCTTCTTTGTGGTGCTCCGCTGTGCTCCTAGGGATCATCCACCCTCTTCTAAGGGTCATGAGCATCACGGTTTCGGTCGCCGTTTCTCGAGGTTGATTTTGGGACATTTGGCCAAAGTTTCGTGAGAATTTTTTTTTGAGCTCCCATTCACCCCCCCTCTGGTCGCCTTGCTAGTGCTTTCTCGGTCCTTCAGCCACAGCTCGGGATGATGATCTCCCAATTCAAGCGAGCTGCTGGAGGTCCCGGTGTAGGCTTTGCTCAAGGTGTTGATCTTTCTGTTTTTGGGAAGATTGGAGAGTCGAGTGGTCTGAACCCGAGTGAGAAACCTAACTCCACCACTACTCCCAAACTTACCAAGCTTCCACCCAAATTGCCTCTCAAGCCTAACACCAAGGATGGGGTCTTTGTTGAGCCTCCAAGAGCTCCACCCAGGAACCAGCAATGGGCTCCCAAACCCAACCACCTAAAGAACAAGCTGGACACAATGCCACCTATCCAGGAGGAGTGTATGCCACAGAAGGGCAAAGTGATCCACACCCACCACCGTGAGCACCAACATCCCCCTTTGAGAGCGGTGAGGTACCACTGTGAGTTTTGTGGGAGAGATGGACACTTAGATGAGTTCTGCTTTCGGCACAAGAGAGAGGCACGCCGTGCAAAGGAGATGAACAACACGGACTTGTACCATCCTTTCCATGATGTACATGTGCCGAATGTTCAGAGGAGAGCTCCGAGGAGAGCTGCTAGGCCCAGAGGTCCAGAACCTCAAGTTCCCAGGCCTAGGCAGAGGAGAGCTCTGAGGAGAGAGGGTAGGCCGAGAGGTGCAGTGCCTCAAGTTCCTAGGCCTAGGCCTAGGCCTCGTAGAGAGCGTGCCCGGCGGGAGCCTGCAGTTGCACGATTTGGATCCCGTGGTGGTGGCTTCGTAGTTGAGTGTTTTCCCCCACCGCGTTTTGAGCCTCCCGATGAACGCTCCTTCTTTAGCGGACCACGTTTGTCTAAACATGGTGATCGCTTCATCCGTAGGTGTGCTAGGAATGGTTTTTTCCCTAACCGTTCTTTTGAGCAGCCGGCCCAACACCGGTATTCTCCTTACTTCACTAACCCCAGTGTTGGCCCGTATGCTCACCCTATGTCTTTTTATTGATGTAGGTAAAACGATTAGAGAACGTTTGGTTGGTGGATTCCGGGTGTTCGAGGCACATGACCAGAAACGCCAAGTGGTTCTCCAGTCTTAGTCCAGTCGTTTTAAGCCGAATCTCAGTCGTATTTTGGATCCTCAGGGCAATCTTGTTTGTGTGATTTCGCCCTTTGGAAAAGTCTTTTGTGCGGATTTCTCGGAGTCGTTTGGAATTTCTCATTGTCTTTTGGCTGGACCTTCCTCCTCTGATCTTTGGAAGTGGCATAGGAGACTAGGTCACTTGAGCTTCGACTTGCTTGCAAGACTTAGTTCACTTGGCCTAATCCGAGGATTGCCCAAGTTATCCATGGAGAAGGATCTTGTTTGCCATTCTTGTAGACATGGGAAGATGGTTGCCGCTCCCCACCATCCAGTGACTCAGGTCATGACTAAGCGCCCGGGAGAGCTTTTGCACATGGACCTTGTTGGTCCGGCTCGGGTGAGCTCGGTTGGGGGGAAGTGGTATGTGCTTGTTGTTGTCGACGTTTTTTCGAGATATTCGTTGGTCTTCTTTTTAGCTGAGAAGACTGAGACTTTCTCCCTTGCTCGCAATCTGATTTTGTGTCTTCAGAATGAGTTCCCTTTGAACTCAATGCGAGCAATTCAGAGTGACAATGGTTCCGAATTCAAGAATTCGGATTTTGAGAAGTTTTGTAACTCTTTGGGTTTAGAGCATCAGTTTTCATCCCCCTACACACCGCCTCATAATAGTGTTGTAGAAAGGAAGAATCGGACCCTTGTAGAGATGGCCATGACGATGCTCGATGAGCATAGGACTCCTAGGCGATATTGGGCTGAAGCCATGAGCACTACATGCTACATTTCCAATCGCATTTTTCTTCGAGCTTTCTTGAAAAAGACATCTTATGAGTTGAGTTTTGGAAAACTGCCCAAGGTGAGTTATTTTCGAGTTTTTGGTTGCCATTGTTTTATACTCAAAAAGGGCAACTTGGACAAGTTTGAGTCTCGTTCTTCTGACGGTGTCTTTTTGGGTTATGGCACTCACACTCGAGCTTATCGTGTACTTAACCTTGACACTAACCGAGTCATGGAGACATCTGATGTCACCTTCGACGAGACCATGGTTTGTCCTTCTTCTCGTTTTGAGCGTGCAGGTGATCATGAGGTTGGCGAACCTCTTTTCGATGATGAAGAAGAAGGTGCTGAAGGGATAGATGACCCAGCACCTCCTCCACCTGCTGTGCCGCAAAGAGCGGCTTCTACGACGACTCACGGCCCCGACACCTCTTCCTCATGGGGGCCTTGGGATCCGCCACCTCGAGCGGTACCCTTTGTACCCGAGGAGGCACCAGCTGCTGTTGAGGGGGAGGCCACTTCGGCAAGGGAGGCGCCACGACACATTCAGCGCCAGCACCCGCCTCAGCAGATGATCTGCAGCATCGACGAACGTGTCACCCGGTCAAGGCAAATCTCTCACTTTGCTCATTCTGCTTTTGTTGTTGATTTTGAACCCTGGGATCTTGGACACGCTTTGACGGATCCGGATTGGGTCAATGCTATGCATGAAGAGCTTGAGAACTTTGAGAGAAATCGGGTTTGGGTTCTAGTGTCTCCACCTTCTGAGTGTCATCCAATTGGGACAAAATGGGTTTTCAAAAACAAACAGGGTGAAGATGGCCATGTTGTGAGAAACAAGGCCAGACTCGTAGCCCAGGGATATAGTCAGAAGGAGGGGACAGACTATGAGGAGACGTTTGCTCCTGTAGCTCGTTTGGAGGCGATTAGAATACTCTTGGCTTTTGCTGCATCCAAAGGTTTCAAACTTTTTTAAATGGATGTCAAGAGCGCCTTCTTAAACGGCTACATAGAAGAGGAGGTATACGTTAGACAACCCCCCGGTTTCGAAAATCCCATTTTCCAATCCAAACCATGTCTTTAAACTCCACAAAGCTGTATGGTTTGAAACAAGCCCCTAGAGCCTGGTATGATAGGTTAAAAACCTTTTTGCTTGCTAAGGGTTTTAAAATGGATGTGTAGGCAAAACGCTCTTTCTCCTCAAGCAAGGCACTGATACTCTCTTGGTCCAAATTTACGTGGATGATATCATTTTCGGTGGTTCTTCTCACGCTTTGGTTGCCATGTTTGTAGACACTATGAGCAGGGAGTTCGAGATGAGCATGATGGGCGAGTTGACGTTTTTCCTCAGACTGCAAATCAAGCAGTCTCGGGAGGGAACGCTCGTGCACCAGGGTAAGTATACTTGGGACGTACTGAAGAAGTTCGATATGGGTGAGGCCAAGCCTCTTCCACACCCATGTCGACCACGACGGCCCTGGATGCGGACAAGGAAGGAGAAGCAGTGGATCAGAAGGAGTACCGGAGTATGATCGGGACGCTGCTGTACCTGACGGCGACACGCCCGACATTCAGTTCGTGGTGTGTCTCTGCGCGCGCTTTCATTTCTCGCCGCGCACTTCGCACCGTCAGGCGGTCAAGCGCATAATGAGGTACTTATCCTTCACTCCAGAATTTGGGATTTGGTATTCTGCTTCCTCCACCCTTTCCCTTTGCGGTTATTCCGATGCCGATTTTGCTGGTTGTCGCATTGATCGCAAGTCCACTTCAGGGACTTGCCAGTTTATTGGTTCTTCTCTTGTATCGTGGTCCTCTCGCAAGCAGTCTAGTGTCGCCCAGTCTACCACGGAGGCTGAATATGTTGCTACGGCTAGTTGCTGTTCCCAGTTACTCTGGATGATGGCCACTTTGCGTGATTTTGGTCTGAGCTTTTCTCGCGTTCCATTGTTTTGTGACAGCACGAGTGCGATTAGCGTTGCTAAGAACCCCGTGCTGCACACGAAGACCAAACACATTGATGTGCGCTTTCATTTTCTCCGAGACCACTATGAGAAAGGTGATATCGACCTTCGCCATGTCGATACTCATCATTAGCTTGCTGATATTTTCACCAACCTTTGGACCAATCAACCTTTAATCGGTTGAGAGGTGAGCTTGGTGTGTGTTTCCCCTTTTAGATGGGGGAAATATTTTGACTCTGACTGACTCTTTTTCGTTTGTCTTTGTTTTCTTTTGCATTTTAGCATACGCTTTTACATTCAGAGCTTCATGAATATAGTCTGAAGAATGTAACTATGCTCTGTGTAGTTTTTGCTCCGATGCTTTATGATGTTGTAGCTTATGCTCTTTCTGATCGCTAATACATGTTGTGAGCTGAGCTATTTTTGAATGGTGAACTTGCTTAATGAACCTAAATTTGTAAATGTTCCCATTGAGATATGCAACTAGCATGTGTAGGATGTGTCAAGTCACTTCTGCTTTTTATGTATGCTCGGTTGCTATGTCTCTAGTTTGAGTCATTCCTTGCTTGGTATGTCACTGTGACGGAACCTCCTGGATTATTAGGGCCCACGTGTACTTGTCCTTGTCCTACAGACCTCGGACAAACATACACTGTGCCCAATAGCCCAAAGACCCACCACGTGTCATCGGTAACCCGACTCATTCACGTTTCCTTACACTCCCAGGATCATTGCAAGAGTCATTGCAGTATTACAACATTTCACAAATAATATACATCAGAGAATAAAAGTGCGGAAGTATTACACCATAAGTTTTACAAACCAGTTGTTCAAACTCACGCCATTATTACAAACCAAAGTTTTGAACTTTACCCAAGTAGTGGGAGTAGCATTAATAAAACCGTATTTCAAACAACAACCCCGCCTAAGGGTTGCATTACTCCTCCCCGGACACATCCTCCTCAACGACGGTCACGCAACAAGCCTCGAAGCAAGGCTGCTCGTGAGCGTCTCCTGCAACAGATGGATTAACAACCCTGAGTACAAAGGTACTCAACAAGACTGACCCGACAAGAGAAGAGAAGAACAGGTATGCTGGCTTGGGTAGGCTCAACAGTATTTTTCATTTGCATAAAAGCTTCTAAAGTAGTTCTAGATCCAAATTTTACTTAACCATTTGAATACTTGATAAGAACTGAAAGTAAATCATTAGTAAGATAGCATCATTATTCTTTCTTAAACCAAAACCATTTTCATTCTACGGTGCGGTCGAAAGATTGAGTCTCCTTAACCGAGGAGCACGACGATTCGAATCGATTCAACCAGATCTGGGGTTTTCCACGATCATACGATATATGTAGACCCGTGATCACACATATACCAACCCCAACTCGGATCCTCCAAACAAGACCGGGTCCGCGCCACCCGAGAGTACTTGTACACCTCCAATCCGGACTTCGACCCACGAGGGTAGCTAGTACTCCCGCCATCTCTCCACTCCCAGTGCGCGATTAGCCGTTCTCATTTAAGAACCACCAAGGCAGGGCTTACCGTAGCATATGATCGGTACTTCACAGTTTCTCAATCTAGCAGGCCAACAACGGTTAACCCTAATCGACACATCCGGGTTACCCTGCATCTAATCCAAGGATCGACGCAGGTGCCCGTCTGGTCTTAACCATCATTCTTTCTCGTTATCATTCCAAGACGATAAGTATCAAACATTTATCGGGAGCGTGAGAAAGCAAGGCTGAGCATTTCTATCCTTTGCATAAAGCAGGTATCAAGGAATGATATATCGATAACAAGGTTGATCATGCATCAACAGGTTTAAAGCATTTATTTGATAAACATTTAATGCATCAAGTTATCGAAAGTAAGTGTAATTGTAAATCCAAGGAAATGGTTAAATGAACCGGGGCTTGCCTTCGTTGATCGGGAGAGTCTGGAACTCTTGATAACTTGGGTCAACTAGACACTCTGAACTTTCTGGATCAAACTCGCCTGGACACTCAAACACTTCCGAAGCTACACGATAAAAGAGTATATGCTTAATGAGATGCTCATGTCATGATCATGGTAAGAATGGAAATTACACTTGACTTGCAACAATTTGCCCCTACGGTATAGTTGCAAACCAACACAAAACTAACTTATAAACATACATGGTTACAAAGAGTGACTCTTACCTACACCAACCAGCAGATCAAGATAATTCACTTATCTTAACCTTTTAAAATATTCAAAAGAACTTGGGTTTTATTTTTATAACATTATATAACCATAAAGAAAGCAATTTTTTTTTATTAGCCGAAAATAAGTTGTGCAATAACTATGTTCCAATTAGTTCAAACTTGGTACACAGATTGGTTATGATTCAAAAAGTGCACAAAATAAATTTCAGCATTTTTGGAGTTAAACTTGATTTTATAAAAATCATTGAAGGCTTATTTAAGAATTAAGAGGCATAATTTTTACTGTAAAACATAATACAGAAACATGTATATATTATATTTTTCATAAACTACACATTTCATAGAACATGCACAAAAATTTTCATAATTTTTGGCTCAACAGATTAATTCATACAAAAATAACAACACTAGCATTACCATGCACATAACAGAAAAAGATTAAAACGTTTGGAAACACAAAACCCTTAATGGGCGAAACTGACCCAAACGGCCCATCTCCGGCCTACGGCCTCTGACAGGACCCTAGGTGTTAGCGTCCTCTTCTCTCCCTTCGCGCCGAGGCCAGCGGATCTCCGCCTCGCCCGAGGCTAGCGGGTCTCCGTCTCGCCCGAGGCTAGCAGATCTCCGCCTCCGCCTCGTCCGAGGCCTTCTCCGCCTCGCCCGAGGCTTTCTTCGGCTCGCCCGAGACCTGCGCCCGGCAGCCTCGACTCCTTCTCCCGTTCGCCCGAGACCTTCTCCGCCTCGCCCGAGACCCTCTCCGGCTCGCCCGAGGCTGGCAGCCAAAAGCTTTGACCGAACGCGCACCCGCGTTGACCGGCCTCCAACCTCATCACCGGCGAGGTCTCCGACGACGGTGAGGCCTCCCACAAGCTCGTCTGGATCCCGCGCATCACTTCCACTCTTCACTATCCCTAGCACCTCACGGTCTCGTTGAACCTTCAAACTCCCTCCCTCGACCTCTCTCTCTACCCCGACGACGACACAAGCGGACGGGCGACGGCGCGGCACGCCGGCCAACTGGGAGCTCTAACGAGCCAACGAACAAGCGCATCAGCACCAGAGGCTCACCACGACTCTAGTGAGCTAGGTCTCCGAGGCTGACGGGCTCCGAACGGTGATGACGACGACGCGGCGGATCTCAGCGGTGCGGCTCGACGGCGATGACCTGTTCCGGCTGAGACAGAGAGAGACAAGGTCAACGACCTGGTGCTAGAGCAGCAGCAACAGATAAGGAAGAGAAAACGGGGCTCAGGTGAGGATGATAGGGCTCCGAGCTTGCTGACCACGGTGGCGGCGTCGATGGAGGTGTTCGGGACCGGAGACGAAGACGACGACCACGCCGGGCGGCTGCGGGGTGAGCGAGGCTGCGACCTAGCTCTACGGCTCCGCAACGACGAGGCGAACACGGTGACGCGGTTGAACAGAGCGAACGAGCGCTCAGGTGGCCGGCGTAGCTAAGCAGAGGAACGACGGCGACGACGAGCGAACAGAGGAGAAAGCGAAACACGGAGCTTTCTGATAGGACGAAGGAGAGGGCGGCGGCGTGAAGAACTTGCGCACGCAGCTGCCAAGCAGCTCGCTGGCGCGACGCATGCGCCCCAGCGCGAGCACGGCCCGAGCGGCGCAGCTCGCTGGCGAGCTCTGGACGTTCCTCCCCTTTGCACTGTTCCTTGCTCTCTCTCCCCCTTTCTGAAAACTTAAAATTACTTTTGAAACCCAAACTGCACTTCAAGTTTTGCCAACATATGAAATGTAGAGTTTGAAAAGTTGTACAACTTTGCTTTAACACCCTATGGCTAATTTCAACTGGAAATAAGTCAAACTGACCAAAACAGTTCAAACCCAAATCAAATTGAAAATTATTTGAAAAGGGGACAGATTTAGGGTTTGTATTAAAGCAAAATTACTTTTGTGTTTGCAATAATACTTGAAAATGTCAATGTAAAAATGTTTTCCTTTGCAAATTCTCTAAACTTTTTATGTAAACCTCAAACTCAGATTTCAAATAATTTTTGAAATGTAGTTTAACTAAAGGCCATTTCCAGGGTTTTTGAATAGATTCAAAATTACTTAAATTTTGTACAGAACTTTGAAAACTTTAAATACCAAAGTGTTACCTCTTCTCAAGATCTACTAAAAGCTTTTAGGGTCAGCCCCTAAATATGCACATAAAAAAATTTGTTCTTCTGAAAAAGTTTTACAGGAATATATGATTTTGAGTTAACTGGAAGGGTTAATTACTTATATAGAAATTAATGATTTTCCCATTTTTAAGCTAAATAAACTTTGTAACCTTTTGAATTGTTAAACCTGGATTCATGCCTTTACATGACTCTAGTCAAAAGGGAATGAACACAAGTTACTTCATAATGACATTCCAAAATAGGATTTTGAGCTACCTCACAAGCAATAACAAAATGCTCACACATTAGGAATTAAACTCTTTTTAGTGAATGCATCTCCAGTGAGCTAGCATATAATGCTATGGAATGGAATGCTTATGATGGCATGACAATATTTTATTCATGTAAACACCTGAGGTGTTACATCCTTTCCCCCTAAAAGAAATCTCGACCCGAGATTCACCACAAACTAACCTAACTACTAAAGTTTGGGGTACGGGGATAAAAGATTACAAACTTTTTACAAAACTAGGAACAGGTTCTACTGTCAACCTCTTTCACTGCCCTGACTGTATGGTCGCATAAAACTCAGGAAACTATTCTATCAGAATTCAATTTCCTCAGTTTCCCAAGTTGCTTCCTCCTCAGAATGCTGACTCCATTGAACTTATAGAACCTGTGAGTGTGTCGTCGAGTTACTCTATCTCGCTGATCAAGAATTTTGATGGGACATTCTGAGTATGTCATATCAGGCTCAAGTTGTACCCCTTCAACATCAACCACTTGGTCAGGAACTCGTAGACACTTCTTCAGCTGAGATATGTGAAACACATTATGAACCTCTGATAGATGAGCTGGTAGTTGAATACGGTATGCCACTTTACCACATTTAGCCAGGATTTGAAATGGCCCAATGTAACGGGGAGCAAGTTTTCCTTTGACCCCGAAACGATAAACCCCTTGATGGGTGACACCTTTAGATACACAAACTCTCCTTGGGCAAACGTCAAAGGTCTACGCCTTTTGTCTGCATAGCTTTTCTGTCGAGATTGTGCTATTTTCATATTCCTTTGTATGAGTTTGACTTTCTGTTCTGTCTCTTGAACTAGATTGACACCAAAGAACCATCTTTCCCCAGGCTCGGACCATGTAAAGGAGTCCGACATCTTCTGCCATATAAAGCTTCAAATGGTGCCATACGGATACTCTCTTGATAACTATTATTGTATGAGAACTCTGCTAATGGTAAGCACTCATCCCACTTAAACGGAAAGTTAAGAGCACACGCCCTGAGCATATCCTCTAATATCTGATTTACTCTTTCAGTCTGACCATCTGTTTGTGGGTGGTAAGCTGTACTGTGTAAGAGTTTAGTGCCCAGAGACTCATGTAGACTTTCCCAGAATTTTGAAACAAACTGAGTACCCCTATCTGAGACAATAGTCTTAGGAACCCATGCAGACTCATAATCCTCTGAAAGTATATCTTGGCATAAGTGGACGCTGAGTAGATGGTCTTGACTGGTATAAAATGTGAAACCTTGGTTAGACGATCTACTATAACCCAAATAGAATCGTAGCCCTTAGGTTCTTGGTAACCCAACAATAAAGTCCATACTGATGTCCTCCCATTTCCAAGTAGGAATTGACAATGGCTGTAGTTCACAAGCTGACTTAAGATGAATGGCTTTGACTTTCTGACAAGTATCACATCTGGCTACATACCTTGCAATCTCGATTTTCATCTTAGTCCACCAGAATCTTTGCCTAAGATCCTGGTACATTTTTGTACTTCCTGGATGAATCGCAAATGGGGTAAGATGAGCTTCATCCAGAATCTGCTTCCTCAATTCAGGATTCTTCGGAACGACCAGTCTGTCTTTGAACCAACCACTCCTGCTTCATCGACTCGGAAACATGAAGCTTTGTCTGCTTTGACTTTCTCTTTGAGGTGAACAATACCCTTATTTTCTTTCTGAGCAGCTACAATCTGATCTTTGATAGATGACTGAACTGATATATTAGACAAACTGCCCTGAGTGATCATCTGAATACCCAGTTTTTCTAACTCGGAACAAAGAGTAAGATCTACTGGTCTGACAGTGATACAGTTGCAACGAACCTTCCTACTAAGAGCATCAGCTACCACATTTGCTTTTCCGGGATGGTAATGCACCTCCAGATCATAATCCTTGATTAACTCTAACCACCTCCGTTGCCTCATATTTAACTCTGACTGAGTGATATATATTTTAAACTCTTGTGGTCGGTGTATATGTGACATGTGTTGCCCAGAGGTAATGATGCCAAATCTTTAAGGCGTGAACAACTGCTGCTAACTCTAAGTCATGAGTTGGATAATGTTCTTCATGACGTTTCAACTGTCTGGATGCATAAGCTATCACTCTGCCCTCTTGCATCAAAACACAACCAATCCCGATACCAGAAGCATCACAGTACACATCAAACGGCTTCTCAATATTGGGTTGGGCTAAGACGGGAGCTGTAGTTAAGAATTCCTTTAGCTTCTGAAAAGCTTTTTCACATTTATCCGACCAAACAAACTTGACCTCATTCTTTAACAACTGAGTTATAGTTTGGCAACTTTGGAGAAGTCTGGAATAAACCTGCGGTAATAGCCTGCCATACCCAGAAAACTGCGAACTTGATGAACAGTTCTGGGAGATTCCCATTCAAGAATTTCTTGCACCTTGCCTGGATCCACAGCTACACCTTCAGCCGATAACACATGACCCAGAAATGGAACTTTGTCTAACCAGAACTCACATTTACTGAACTTTGCATAAAGCTGATGGTCTCTCAGACGACCCAACACTACCCTGAGGTGTTCAGCATGTTCTGGTAGAGTCTTGGAATATATCAGAATGTCATCAATGAATACTACCACAAACTTGTCTAGCTCAGGCATGAATACTGAATCATCAGGTACATGAAGTGAGCTGGAGCATTGTCAACCCAAAGGACATGACCAATACTCATATAGGCCATATCTGGTGGTGAAAGCAGTTTTAGCAACATCTTCAGGCCTTATCTTTATCTGGTGAACCCAGATCTCAGATCTATCTTGGAAAATACCTTAGCGCCCGCGAGTTGATCAAACAGAAGATCAATCCGCGGCAAAGGGTACTTATTCTTTACTGTCACTTCATTAAGTGGACGATAGTCCACACATAGCCTCAATGTTTGGTCTTTCTTTTTGACAAACAAAGCAGGACAGCCCCATGGTGATGAACTAGGTCTGACATAACCTTTATCAAGTAGTTCTTGCAACTAAACTTTTAATTCTGCCAGTTCCTTAGGTGGCATTCTATAGGCTCGTCGAGATATTGGTGCTGTTCCGGGTTTTAGCTCTATACTGAACTCAACATCCCGGTTTGGTGGTAACCCTGGCAAGTCTTCAGGAAACACATCCGGAAACTCACAGACTACTGGAATATCTTGAATTTCTTTAACAGCGGTTGCACAGACACTGCCGCACATCTGGTCAACGGTTTTCTTGGGAATTGGAAGTTGAATGAAAAGCTCCGAAGTACTATTAGGTATGATCAACCTGACTGTTCTATGCAAGGCATCTAATACTGCCTTTTGCTGGTACATCCAGTTCATTCCTAGGATCACATCTATATCCTGATCCTTGATTACTATCATACTAGTGGGATAAGTATGCCCGGCAAATTCTACGGCACCTGATGCACCACTTCCTTTGTATATAAACGACCTCCCGGTGTGTGTATAAGGAAATTTTCCTTTGCTTCCCCATAGGTATATGATACTTTTCAACAAAACTCTTACTGATAAAGGTATGCGATGCACCCGAATCAAATAATAATACGGCAGGATGGTGAGCAACTGAAAACATACCCATCATGACGGGTTCCCCTTCAGGAATATCTGCCGCTTGTGCATAATATACCCGGCCAGTATTCAGGACGGTCTTATTCTTCTGATTATTATTGTGGCCTTGATTCTGCTGTGGCGGTTGCTGTGGTCGCTGCTGGGAATTCTGACCACTTTGCCCTTGTGGAGTATTTGAAATGCTCTTCCTGGGATACGGGCAATTACGGGAGAAATGGCCCGGCTTTCCACAGTTATAGCAGGGGTAATTATGATTCTGGGGAGTCTGGGTTCGAATGCCAGGGGCATTCGGCTGTCGTGGATAATTAGAGTTTACAACAGTTTTGGCAGATGACTGCTGTGAGCTAGTTTGTTGTTGCTGGGGTGGACGGTACGGTGGACGGTTATGCTGGACTGGATGGTATATGATACGCTGGCGCTTCTTATTGCCACCAAACGATCCAGTGGAACTCCCACCCTTCCTCTTTTTAGCTTCGAGATGCTTGAAATGCTTCTCTTCTGCAGATATAGCTTTATTCACCGCATCATTGAAGGAAATATTATCATCACACATTGCCAGCATCTTCTGCATCTTCGTATTCAGCCCCCTCATGAAGCTACTGCGCTTCTTTTCATCGGTGTTCACATGATCTAAAGCATACTGGGATAGATGATTAAACTTGCCAATATACTGCTGTACTGGCTGATCCCCCTGCCTGAGGGCTAAGAACTCTTCAGTTTTCATCCGCATCACACACGCTGGAATGTAGTGAGCTTTGAAGGCTCTCGAAAACTCATCCCAGGTAACGCGGTGTCCTGGAGCTTGGGCAGCTTCAAAATTTGCCCACCAAGTTCCCGCAGCTCCCCTCAACTGTTGGGCTGCGAAAGCTGGCTTCTGAGTTTCGGTACAGTGAATTAGCTCAAACTTCTGATTCATAGTGCGGAGCCAATCTGCAGCTTCTAAAGGCTCCTCAGCCTTAGTGAATACTGGTGGCCTGGTCTCTGTGAAGTCTTGATAAGTACTTTCCTGGCCCTGATGATGATGTCGGCCACGCTGTCCATATGGTGCATTCTGAACTAGGCCCTGCAGCAGACGTGCATTGTCTGTTGTGGCACGCATAAGTGCAGCAATAGCGTCTGCCAGCGTTGGTGGAACTGGGGGTGCATTGGGAACACCCTCCCCATCCTGAGACGAACCAGTCCCATCAGCGGCACGGGTACGAGGCATCTGCTCATAAACAAACCAAACTTTATTGATCTCTGGTTATGATACAAAACAACAACTGCTTACATACTCATGTTACATTATTCATGCATAACAGAACTGATACATGATTCAACTAGCTTAAGATCATGTTAAACTAGACTATTACACAGCCCTTACCCCCTAGGGTTAAAGATCCACGCCTGACACTCTAGTGGGAGACGATTCACTCGTCACCTCACTCTCACTATCGCTGTCATCAGCAGACTCAACCACATCAGGATCTTCCTCACTCTGCCCTTCTACCTCTCCATCATCAATGATTGTACCCATCTCATCTTCAGCTGCATCTTGAGGTGGAGGTGGATGGAGTTGATCATACAGCACATGGACTTCCTCATGTAACTGGTCATTGAATACTTCTATATCCGTCACATATGCCTCCAACTCATGCAGACGGGCTATCGCGGCATCTTCTCGCTGCCAGGCAGTGTTCCGTTCTTCAAGCATCTTAGTCATGAGCTTTTCTGCATTGACTACGCTTCTGTTGGCCCCCTCCAGCTTGAGTTTCATGCCTCCAGCTTTGGCAAGTGCTAAACTCTTCTCCCGAGAGGTGGTAGCCAACTGAGATTTCAACTCATGAACCTCTGCCCGCAAGTCCTCATTGATCTCATGACTCCCGCTGGACTCCTCCTCCTTGCGGGATGTGAGTTGGTGCATGGGTACACCATGAGGACCTGTACTCTTGCGAGGTTTTCCTTACCGCGTGGCATCCTAGTGATAAGATTTTGAATTAGGCAGATAAAGGAAAATACTTTTTGGATAGCAAGAAAGGATTGGATTCTAACCTTACCCTACTATACCATATACCACAAGTTGATTAAGCATGATGCATGAAGCGTACTTACGCATAAAGCATATAAAATTTAAATTATACTCCTTTATATATAGGAGTAAAAATTTAACAACAATTTCAAGTTAAGGCTTAACTTAACATGCTGCTCCACTTAACAACCTACGATCTATTATTTAAGACAGAACATAGATCGAATAGCATGAACAAGGTAAGTCAAAAGAATTTTGGATCAAACAAGATTCAAATAGTTTTGACTCAAATCATTTTGAAGTTTTGCAACAATACCACAAGACTGCTGCAATGATCGCTCTGATACCAGCTGTGACGGAACCTCCTGGATTATTAGGGCCCACGTGTACTTGTCCTTGTCCTACAGACCTCGGACAAACATACACTGTGCCCAATAGCCCAAAAGACCCACCACGTGTCATCGGGTAACCCGACTCATTCACGTTTCCTTACACTCCCAGGATCATTGCAAGAGTCATTGCAGTATTACAACATTTCACAAATAATAACATCAGAGAATAAAAGTGCGGAAGTATTACACCATAAGTTTTACAAACCAGTTGTTCAAACTCACGCCATTATTACAAACCAAAGTTTTGAACTTTACCCTAGGTAGTGGGAGTAGCATTAATAAAACCGTATTTCAAACAAACAACCCCGCCTAAGGGTTGCATTACTCCTCCCCGGACACATCCTCCTCAACGACGGTCACGCAACAAGCCTCGAAGCAAGGCTGCTCGTGAGCGTCTCCTGCAACAGTGGATTAACAAACCCTGAGTACAAAGGTACTCAACAAGACTGACCCGACAAGAGAAGAGAAGAACAGGTATGCTGGCTTGGGTAGGCTCAACAGTATTTTTCATTTGCATAAAAGCTTACTAAAGTAGTTTTAGATCCAAATTTTACTTAACCATTTGAATACTTGATAAAAATAAAACTGAAAGTAATCATTAGTAAGATAGCATCATTATTCTTTCTTAAACAAAACCATTTTCATTCTACGGTGCGGGACGAAAGATTGAGTCTCCTTAACCGAGGAGCACGACGATTCGAATCGATTCAACCAGATCTGGGGTTTTCCACGATCATACGATATATGTAGACCCGTGATCACACATATACCAACCCCAACCTCGGATCCTCCAACAAGACCGGGTCCGCGCCACCCGAGAGTACTTGTACACCTCCAATCCGGGACTTCGACCCACGAGGGTAGCTAGTACTCCCGCCATCTCTCCACTCCCAGTGCGCGATTAGCCGTTCTCATTTAAGAACCACCAAGGCAGGGCTTACCGTAGTATATGATCGGTACTTCACAGTTTCTCAATCTAGCAGGCCAACAACGGTTACCCTAATCGACACATCCGGTTACCCTGCATCTAATCCAAGGATCGATGCAGGTGCCCGTCTGGTCTTAACCATCATTCTTTCTCGTTATCATTCCAAGACGATAAGTATCAAATTTATCGGGAGCGTGAGAAAGCAAGGCTGAGCATTTCTATCCTTTGCATAAAGCAGGTATCAAGGAATGATATATCGACAACAAGGTTGATCATGCATCAACAGGTTTAAAGCATTTATTTGATAAACATTTAATGCATCAGTTATCGAAAGTAAGTGTAATTGTAAATCCAAGGAAATGGTTAAATGAACCGGGGCTTGCCTTCGTTGATCGGGAGAGTCTGGAACTCTTGATAACTTGGGTCAACTAGACACTCTGAACTTTCTGGATCAAACTCGCCTGGACACTCAAACACTTCCGAAGCTACACGATAAAAGAGTATATGCTTAATGAGATGCTCATGTCATGATCATGGTAAGAATGGAAATTACACTTGACTTGCAACAATTTGCCCCTACGGTATAGTTGCAAACCAACAAACTAACTTATAAACATACATGGTTACAAAGAGTGACTCTTACCTACACCAACCAGCAGATCAAGATAATTCACTTATCTTAACCTTTTAAAAAAAATTATTCAAAAGAACTTGGGTTTTATGTTTTATAACATTATATAACCATAAAGAAAGCAATTTTTTTTATTAGCCGAAAATAAGTTGTGCATATAACTATGTTCCAATTAGTTCAAACTTGGTACACAGATTGGTTATGATTCAAAAAGTGCACAAAATAAATTTCAGCATTTTTGGAGTTAAACTTGATTTTATAAAAATCATTGAAGGCTTATTTAAGAATTAGAGGCATAATTTTTACTGTAAAACATAATACAGAAACATGTATATATTATATTTTTCATAAAAACTACACATTTCATAGAACATGCACAAAAATTTTCATAATTTTTGGCTCAACAGATTAATTCATACAAACTAACAACACTAGCATTACCATGCACATAACAGAAAAAAGATTAAAACGTTTGGAAACACAAACCCTTAATGGGCCGAACTGACTCAATCGGCCCATCTCCGGCCTACGGCCTCTGACAGCCGGACCCTAGGTGTTAGCGTCCTCTTTCTCCGCTTCGCGCCGAGGCCAGCGGATCTCCGCCTCGCCCGAGGCTAGCGGGTTCTCCGTCTCGCCCGAGGCTAGCAGATCTCCGCCTCCGCCTCGCCGAGGCCTTCTCCGCCTCGCCCGAGGCTTTCTTCGGCTCGCCCGAGACCTACGCCCGGCAGCCTCAACTCCTCCGTTTCGCCCGAGACCTTCTCCGCCTCGCCCGAGACCCTCTCCGGCTCGCCCGAGGCTGGCAGCCAAAAGCTTTGACCGAACGCGCACCCGCGTTGACCGGCCTCCAACCTCATCACCGGTGAGGTCTCCGACGACGGTGAGGCCTCCCACAACTCGTCTGGATCCTGCGCATCACTTCCACTCTTCACTATCCCTAGCACCTCATGGTCTCGTTGAACCTTCAACTCCCTCCCTCGACCTCTCTCTCTACCCCGACGACGACACAAGCGGACGCGGCGGCACGGCGGCGGCACGCCGGCCACTGGGAGCTCTAACGAGCCAACGAACAAGCGCATCAGCACCAGAGGCTCACCACGACTCTAGTGAGCTAGGTCTCCGAGGCTGACGGGCTCCGAACGGTGATGACGACGACGGCGACGGATCTCAGCGGTGCGGCTCGACGGCGATGACCTGTTCCGGCTGAGACAGAGAGAGACAAGGTCAACAACTGGTGCTAGAGCAGCAGCAACAGATAAGGAGAGAAACGGGGCTCAGGTGAGGATGATAGGGCTCCGAGCTTGCTGACCATGTGGCGGCGTCGATGGAGGTTTGGGACCGGAGACGAAGACGACGACCACGCCGGGCGGCTGCGGGGGTGAGCGAGGCTGCGACCTAGCTCTACGGCTCCGCAACGACGAGGCGAACACGGTGACGCGGTTTGAACAGGGCGAACGAGCGCTCAGGTGGCCGGCGTAGGTAAGCAGAGGAACGACGGCGACAACGAGCGAACAGAGGAGAAAGCGAACACGGAGCTTTCTGAAGGACGAAGGAGAGGGCGGCGGCGTGAAGAACTTGCGCACGCAGCTGCCAAGCAGCTCGCTGGCGCGACGCATGCGCCCTAGCGCGAGCACGGCCCGAGCGGCGCAGCTCGCTGGCGAGCTCTGGACAGTTCCTCCCCTTTGCACTGTTCCTTGCTCTCTCTCCCCTTTCTGAAAACTTAAAATTACTTTTGAAACCCAAACTGCACTTCAAGTTTTGCCAACATAAGAAATGTAGAGTTTGAAAAGTTGCACAACTTTGCTTTAACACCCTATGGCTAATTTCAACTGAAATAAGTCAAACTGCGGGCCAAAACAGTTTCAAACCCAAATCAAATTGAAAATTTGAAAGGGGACAGATTTATGGTTTTGTAGTAGAAGCAAAACCTTAATTGATTTTGCAATAATACTTTGAAAATGGTCAATGTATAAAATGTTCCTTTGAAAATTCTCTACAACTTTATGTAAACCTCAAACTCAGATTTCAAATAATTTTTGAAATGTAAGTTTAGAATTAAAAGGGGACCATTTCCAGGGTTTGAATAGATTCAAAATTACTTAGAATTTTGTACAGAAACTTTGAAAACTTTAAATACCAAAGTTGACCTCTTCTCAAGATCTACTAAAAAGCTTTTAGGGTCAGCCCCTAAATATGCACAGATTTGAGTTAACTGGAAAGGGTTAATTAACTTATATAGAAATTAATGATTTTCCCATTTTTAAGCTAAATAAACTTTGTAACCTTTTGAATTGTTAAACCTGGATTCATGCCTTTACATGACTCTAGTCAAAAGGGAATGAACACAAGTTACTTCATAATGACATTCCAAAATAGGATTTTGAGCTACCTCACAAGCAATAACAAAATGCTCACACATTAGGAATTAAACTCTTTTTAGTGAATGCATCTCCAGTGAGCTAGCATATAATGCTATGGAATGGAATGCTTATGATGGCATGACAATATTTTATTCATGTAAACACCTGAGGTGTTACATTTATGAAGATCACGCCGCTGCTCTCGCCGAAGTCACCAATCCGTAGTCCGTTCTGAATAGATTATTCCAGGAGTAATTTGTACTAGGACGGATCTGCAAATGAATAAATAAAGTTGTTTTTTCTCTGAATGATGTCTTATTTGTATTTCCCGATTATCTCAGTGACATCTCTTGATTGCAATATTTCTTCAGAAAAGCACTTACCAAACGCATGACGTCATCTTAGCCGACTAGATCTCGTCTTGACATGTCATGCCACTTGGCATCTTATTATTGCACTTCACCTTCTCTCCTCCCGATAAACCTGCTAACTTGAAAATGCTAAGGTCACCAGGGTCATGAACATTTTTGTACTAAAGGCGTTATAAACAATATCGGCTATTTTCAAACTCTTGGAGCATTTTTCTGCTAAAGGCGATGCTTTACATCGGCTATCTTTTGCATACAAATATTCTTGAATCCACTCATGTACCGACTATCTCATCATATCAAATCAAAAACTATAAAGCATTCGACATTTAATAAGCAGTGCCGAAGCTTGGTACATAAGTAATACAAATATTAACAAGAATTCCCTCGTAGCCGAATACCTCATCTCTGGCTCTAATGTCTTTTGGCTAAAGTAAGCTATCACCTTATATTTTCCTTCAAATTATTGTACAAGGGCCGATCCTATTTTAGGTTATCGGCCGCCATGTACAACTTGAAAGATTTACCAAGCTGTGGAGGTACCAACACTGGTTGCCTTCATGTATTCTTTAATCCCATCAAAAGCTTTCTGTTGCACGCCACTCCATACGAACTTCTTGATCTTCATTGAGCTCCAGTAACGGAGGAAAAGGTAAAATTCTTTCAGAAGGTTTATCAACTTCAATTTGCACTCTGGATCCAAATCTGTACTGACACATATCGGTCTTGTTTGGCTTCATTATCAATATTTACCTCTTCTAACTCATCAACCGATACGAAACCTCGTCCTAATTCTCCTCTGTTACCATCAATTGGATCATTCAAAAATTGCTTTGAGAGCCGATCGCCTGAATCGGCTATTGGTCCCTCTCATCAAACACATTCACAGGACCTACTTCCCAAACTCTTCCAGAGAAGCACTCGACATCATCATATTCTCAATAGATGGGTTTGCAGTAGCAACACTCACTGAATCATCAGCATGGACAATTTCGACGTCATCTCCAATCCAATGGATGAGGATTTGATGCTTAGTTGACGGAAACACAGCAGTTTGCATGTATCCAATCCCTTCCTAAAAGCAAACTATATGCCCTCTTGCCATCGATGACGAGAAGGTAGTAATCAAAGTTTTTGACCCGATCATCAATTCAACATGAACTTCTCCTTGAGTAACAGAAGTATTGCCAGCAAAATCCCTCAACACCATGCAGTCTTCAATAAATCCTCACTTGCCATCCCAAGTTCCTGAAGGTAGTATATGGCATGATATTTATGGCAGCTCCTCCATCAATAAAATTTTGGTTAGCGGCTTGCCATTAACATACCCCCTCATATAAAGTGGCTTCAAATGTCGATGTTTAGCGGTTTATCAAAAACTGCCCATTGAGCCAAAACGAGCTGAGCCGTCAGATCATGGAATTCGTCTTCGTCAAAATCCGAATACACTTCTTCTTGGATGTTTTGATCTCCGGGAGCTATGAATTCCGACGGGATACAGAATGCCATACACGCATCAGCCGAACGATCATCTTCATCAGGCTTTTCCTTAGGACGCCAAACTTGTTTTGTTTTGGTGCCTGCTTGCGCTAATTCTCTGTTCCTTAGGCGCTGCACTCTCCTTTTCTGGCTCTTCCTCAATCCTGGTGGACACCACTGTCCTCTCTGCCAAACATATTCACGGTATTCTTCTTCTTCAGTGAGAGCCCATCTTCGATCGGCAAAATTTCTCCCTTGCCGATTCTCGGAATTACCTATTTTTAAACCGATCGTCCTCAGGGATTCGCATCCCAAGCCATTTCATGGACCGAACGGTGGTTGACTTGAGATTGCCTGTATTCAGAATATTGATCATTGCACTCAGGGCAATTGTTTTTAACAGGCAGTTTCAAGCCTTCATTCCAACAATATTTGAACAATGAGCACTCCCAATGAGACTGCTCTTGGTCCCTCACATATTCTCGTTCTTCTCGGTACATCTCCTCTTTGTACCTATGTTGCTTTTCTATGAACCTTTGTTCCTCATAAAACCTCTGCTTCTGGTACCGCTCCTGCTATCGACGTCATTTGTTTAACAAAATACGTGTCATGACTTTGGGCCTAGAAGCTTCACCCCTTTCAGTTCGGCTATTTTGGAAACGAACTCGCTGCCGAAATTCTTCATTTGTGATTTGCTGATTGGGGTCAACAACACCGGCCTCTCTAGCTCTATCAGAGGTTAACACCTTCATCTTGCTCTTGCCCTGGGGTCATCTGCATTGACCATGTTAACAGAGAAGACATGGTATTCTGTCCAAAAGGGCTACCATCAATTTTCATCTTTCCGTCGAACTTCAAATGTCCTTCCTGGATAGCCTTCTGGATCCGTACTCTGAACACTCGGCAATCATTTATAGAGTGAGATCTAGTGTTATGGAGACCACAATATTTCATGTCTTTAACCCCTTCAGGGTGCAACATGGAATGGCCTTCTGGCAACTTGATGCGTCCTTCCTTCGATAACAACTCAAATAGCTTATCTGATTTGGAAACATCGAAATCGTAGGTACCTTTTTGTTGCCTCAACCATCGTTGATTGACTTGAGTCGGTTCTTTAGTCCAGACCAGCTCTGCTGCAGCTATCTCATCTTCATCATCATATTCCATTGCCTCCTCTAAGAAGGTTTGATACATCTCACTAGCCACATCGCCCTTCTGGAATTGGTTATTTCTCCTAAACCCCTGAGCTTTACTATTCATCATCGCCAATCGTTGTGATAACTGCCCAAGATCATCAAACTCCATGCCGAACAGCTTTTCCCTGATATTCAGTAACATACCGGCTATAGCTATCCCTGACAATTCATCATCTGGCAAACTCAGAGGATAGCAGAGATTTTTAGTCTCCCTGAATCTGCGTAAATATTCTTAGGGAGTCTCATTAACTCTCATCCTCAGACTCATGAGATCGACCAACTTCTTCTCATTGGTACTGGTAAAGAAATACGCGTGGAACTTCTGTTCTAGCTCTGCCCATGTATTAATAGAGTTTGCTCGCAGAGACGTGAACCATGAGAAAAGCTGGTCCCGTAGTGACAGTGGGAAATACCGAATTCTCCAAGCCTCATCTGCAGATGCTTCTCCGAGCTGCATCAAGTAACGACTGATGTGTTCAAAAGTACTGGTGTCATCTTGGCCTGAGAACTTAGTAAGATCAGTAGGAGGTTTCACCCTTGGAGGAAGTGCCACTCGGTTGTACCACCTGGGTAAGGAGACTTGTAAGCATAAGACTAATTTTTGGCTTCAGGCCGAATTGATTCTGCATCAAGTCGGCCATCCTATGCATGATGAGGTCGACGCCTGAGTCAGGAGCAGCCTGTGCCTGGCCCCCGAGAAATGCCCTTGCTGAATTCTTATAGCCTGGATTTGGGAAAGCATCAATTGCACTGTAATCCACGAACTCCTGATACCCATCTCCATACATGTTCTTTAGCAACCTATTTGTTGCTGGAGATACTCTGAAAGCAGATAGAGGGATGTTTCCCATTGTGCCGAATGCAAGCTGGCCCTGAGTTGTGGGAGGTTGCTGCTCTTGATGAAGGATCCCCACCTTTGCTTGAACCAACTCCGCTGTCTTCAGCAGTTTCCTCTGATGCTGGGGAACGGGGAATAACAGTGGCAACTGCATCGGACCAGTGGCTTCTCAAAATGCTTATCTATCGCCGGGCCAAAAATACCAACCATGACTGCACGAAAAGTATTTAAGAAAGCCGACTGATGATTGCGGATACATGGGTGTATGCCGAGTCTCGAGTGATGAGTGATTGTCAACGGGTTTGATTGCATGTTCTTTGGCTTGTGTTGTGCAGGTGTCGATCACAGAGACAGTGATCGAGAGCAAGGTGAAGGTCAAGTAGAGACGTGTCGTGCCGACGGCCGGGAGCGGTGAAGGGCGGACGTGAGGCTTGGACTGAGGGACCGGTGGCCTGAGGATCAGCTGTGGTGGCTGGCAGCCTGGGACAGCGACGAGCGAAGACTTGCGGGACATGGTGTTGCTCGGGTCGAGGACCTGGGGACACGTGTCGGTGGACAGGGTGCACGGGCGGTGCATCCCCTCTACAGCTTCGGTTTGGTGGTAGAGCTAGAGAAAAACCATCGGGTGGACGGTTTCCAGGTTTGGGCCTCAAAACCTAGCGCGCTCATGGTTTCCGAGTTTGGCCACAAAAACTCGGGCTGAGGACGGTTTCCAGGTTTGGGCCTCAAAACCTGGGTGCTGCGGGTTTGCTGAGTTTGGGCCACAAAACTCAGGCTACGGTGGGCTGGTTTCCCGGTTTGGGCCTCAAAACCGGGGGTTGGTCGTGAAGGCTGGTTTCCCGGTTTGGGCCTCAATACCGGGGGCGAAGTCCGTGAAGAGGACGCAGAGCGGTGGCGGCACGTGGCGGCAATCGGTGAGTTTGCGTCCAGGCAACGCTACCTATTGTGCGGGCGTGGCCGTCGGATCCACCTACCTTCGAGTTGGTCCAGAATAACCTTAGGGTTTAGCTGATTCGCTCTGTAAGTAGTTAGGGGTAGAGGGGAATTAGGAATAGTTAGAATTAGGATAAGTAGGGGGAGACACCCACCTCCCCATCCATCTCAGTTTTGCTCTTTGCTTCTAGGTTTTCCTGCTCTCCCTCTCCCGTGCTGTAGCGAACTGAGATCCACAGAGAAGAGAACAATACCTCTGTGCCCGTGAGATTTTGAGGAAGTGAGACCGTAATCTCACTGTTGTAGCGTGTGGTAGCCACACGGTTGCAATTTTGTGGTTGTAATTCGTGTTTTGATTGTGTTCTTCGCGGATTACTTTTCTCCACGTTTTTCCCGTCGATCGATCTCTTTGCTCGGTGCATCTCTTGCAAATCTGTTTGAACCAAGTTGTTCTAGATCGTGAGGCACTTCTTTCCACCGAAGAAATTCTCCTCTAACCTCACGAGCTAGTAGATCGGTCGATTTTTGTTTTGGATCGGTTTTGCTCCCTTAGTCCCGGATTCTTCCAATTCACCAATTTGGAGTTAGGTTCGAGCCATGATTCTTTTGGGATAGCTCACTAACATCCTTGGAACTCCTCATACCAAGTCTAGGCCTTAGTGCTTTTGATTCGGAGGAGATCGGGTGAATTTCGCAGAAGAACAGCGCGTTTCGGGACCATCGGACGCTGAACCTGGGCGCATCGGACGCAGAGTTCGTCACACCGGACCGTCCGTTGCCACATGTCACCTGACAGTGATTTTAAAGGAGCATCGGACGCTGACCATCGGAGCGTCTGCGGATACATGGGTGTATGCCGAGTCTCTGAGTGATGAGTGATTGTCAACGGAGATGATGCGCATGTTCTTTGGCTTGTGTTGTGCAGGTGTCGAGCACGGAGACAGTGATCGATGGCGGGTGAAGGTCAAGTTGCGACGTGCCGTGCCGACGGACCGGGCGCGATGAAGGATGGGCGTGCCGTGCGGCGGACGTGCCATGCCGATGTATCGGACGGTGAAGGGCGGACGTGGACTTGGACTGATGGACTGGAGGCCGGAGGATCAGCTGTGGTGGCTGGCAGCCTGCGACAGTGACAAGCGGAGAAGTGCGATCATGTCGGTGGAAGGGGTGCACAGGCGGTGCATCCCCTCTACGACGCCGGTTTGTTGGTAGAGCCCGGGAAAAACCAACGGTGGACGGTTTCCAGGTTTGGGCCTCAAAACCTGGGTGCTGGGTTTCCAGGTTGAGCCACAAAACCTGGGCGCGACGGTTTCCAGGTTGAGCCTCAAAACCTGGACGTGGGCCGGTTTCCGAGTTTGGGCCTCAAAACTCGGGCGTGGATGGTTTCCGAGTTTGGCCACAAAACTCGGGCTGGAGGCTGGTTTCCCGGTTTGGGCCTCAAAACGGGGGCTGATGGAAAAGGCTGGTTTCCCGGTTTGGGCCACAAAACGGGGGTGCAGAGTGGTGGCGGCACGTGGCGGCGATCTGAAGGTTGCGTGGAGGCGACGCGGAAGACCGTGCGGGCGTGGCCGTCGGATCTACCTACCACCAGCGGGTGGACTAGAATAGCCTTAGGGTTAGGCTGTCCGCTCTGTAAATACAGTAGTGAGGGGTAGAGTAGGAAATAGGCTTAGGCTAGGTTAGTATAAGTAGTCTAGGGGAGACACCCTCCTCCCTATCTCAATAGTAGCTATCTCAATCTTAGCCATCTCAATCTCAGTTTGGCTTTCAGTTGCTAGGGTTTCCACTCTCCCATCCCCTGCTTTAGCTAGTTGAGATCCGCAGAGAGACTCCACTCTGTGTACTGTTGATTCGAGGAAGTGAGGCCGTATCCTCACCTTGGATCCCATCTCTCGGTGTCAATTCGCGTTTTGATTTCATGTTCATCATGTTCTTCGCGGATTGCTTTGTGCCTTGAGTTTTCCCGTCGCTTGATCTTTGTGCTCGGTTCATCTTTTGCGATTCCGTTTGAACTGAGTTGTTCTAGGTCGTGAGGCACTTCTTTCCACCGAAAGAAAGAAATCATCTCTAACCTCACGGTCTAGGAGATCGATCGATTTTTCGTTTTGGGTCACTTTTCGTCCCTTCCCCCGAAATTCTTCGATTCACCGATTTGGAGTTAGGTTCGAGCCATGATCTCTTAGAGATAGCTCACTAACCTCCTTGTGACTCCTCAGATCGAATCCCAAGCCTAGAGCACTTGATTCGGAGGAGATCGGGTTGAATCGCCGGAGTTTCAGTACAGTTTCGGGGGACCGGACGCTGGTCACGTTTTGACCGGACGCGTCCGGTCGTTGAACAGTTCGTCGCGTGGTTCACTGTAGACCGACCGGACGCTCGGCGTTTTGCGTGACCGGACTCGCCTCTATCACTGTTCATCACGTTTGTGTTGACCTGACCGGACGCTGGGTGAACGACCGGACGCTAGAGCTCAGTGCGTCCGGTCGAACTCAGAGAGTTCCCAGAACGCGTTTTGAGTGACCGGACGCGTCCGGTCCTCCCTGACCGGACGCAGGCCAGAGTCCGGTCACTGCAGTTTCGCGCCGTTTCGTCCGCGGTTCGTTCGTTCTGATCGGATTTGATTTCCGTCTTTTGCGTTGGCTTTCTAGGGTTGTCTAGTGTCCCGCTGTGCTTCGTGAAAGCATCCACCCTACATCTAGGGTCGTGGACATTAGCAAGCTCTAGGGTTCGCTTTTGGGGTTGAGTTTGGGACAGTGGCATCTAGTTTCCGAAAGGAAATTTTGAAGCTCCCATTCACCCCCCCCCCTGGTCGCTTTCGGGTAGCTTCTCGGTCCTTCAATTGGTATCGGAGCGGGTTAAGGATCTTCCACCTTAGCCGGTTCCAGATCCACGAAGGCGACATGGATCGCGGCGTGGGCAAACCGCCGTTTTTCGATGGGACGAACTTTGCGTATTGGAAGATACGCATGTCAGCCTATCTGCAGAGTTTGAGTTCTTCCATCTGGATATTTGCAACTCTGCCAATTACGTGGTCTTGGCTGCCCGTGCGACTCAGATCCAGATCGATGAGCACGAGGCCAATAGCCGAGCCCGTAATGCGCTCTTTTCGTGTTTGAGCGCTGGGGAGTTCGATCGTGTCTCTCATCTTGCTACGGCTCGGGAGATTTGGGCTACCCTCATTCGCTTTCATGAGGGCACCTCTCAAGTCAAACCCGACTCTACGAGTCGTACAAGAGGGAGTATGAGAACTTCCGACATCAGCCTGGCGAGAGCATAGAGAGTTTATTCGCTCGCTTTCAGGTGATTGTCAACAGGATGCGGGCTAACAGAGAGCAGTTGCCTTTTGATGATCATGAGCGTGCTTTGAAGCTTTGCACACTCTTGACCGTTTGGTGTGGGACTCCAAAGTTCAGGCGATCACGAATCCCCGAACTATGAGACCCTCACCAGCGACGAGCTCTTCAGTAAGCTCAAGTCCAGTGAGATCGATCGTATGCTGAGGCTTGGCGAGGGCTTCTTTTGAAAATCCTTCTCGCCCGTCCATGGCTTTGGTTTCCGGCTCTTCCTCTAACCCCTCAGCTGGTTTTGCGCTTTCTTCTCTCTTTTCTGTGACAGAGGACCAGTTGGAGTCTTTGGGAGACGACGAGTTGGCTTTGCTTGCCAACCGGGTTTCGCGGTTCCACAACAACCGCATGAACCGTCGTCGAGGAGGAGGACGCACGGGATGCTACGAGTGCGGCGACCCCGACCACTTCATCGCCGACTGCCCCAAGAAGAAGAACAGCACTCGGGCAAGGGCGAACATGGGCGCAAGCGCGACTCCAAGTACAAGGAGAAGCACGTCCCCCCAAGGCACAAGAAACGGGGCGGCTTCGACAAAGAGTACATCAAGAAGAAGTACTTGAGAAGCAGCAAGCTGAGCAGCGCGCGTTCTTCGCCAAGCTCAGCGACGTCGACGGTTCGGATGACGACTCCGCCATCGGCGACGACGACGGCTCGGATGACCTCCGCTCGTCGAGCGAGAGTCCGAGAAGAAGACGAGGAACAAGGGTAAGCTCGGCCTCTGCTTCTTCGGCCGACGACGACGGCGACGCTTCTGCACCATGGCGCTCGGAGATGAGGTCGACGGCGAGAGGAGCGTACCCCTCGGAACGACGACGACGACGACACCTCCCAGGTATCTCTCACCTACGACGAGCTTTCCTCCGAGGTTGAGAAGTTGACTGCTGCCCTCCTTAGCCAAGATAAGTTGCTTAGGCGTGCTGCCAGAGAGCGCAAGGAGTTAGGCAGAGTGGGAGGACACGGTGAAGGAGCTTGAGTTCGCTCGGTCCACCGTGGTAGTGTCAGAGGAGGCGGAGTGCGAGTCGTGACCGCGCGCACATGACTGACCTTCTCACTCTGAGAGGTAAGTATGCTGCGTTGGTAGATGAGGTGGATGAGCTCCGTGCTAGGCCGCAGCTGTTGGGTGCGTGCAAGACTTGTCCTGTCTTGCAATCCGAGTTGGCAGAGAAGAACGCCAAGCTTGAGTCCTTAGAGAAGGCTAGCTCGGATATCGCTTGTGTTACGAGGTGTGCTTTGTGTGAGGGCCTGGAGATGGAGATTGCAAATGTGAAGCATGGCAAGATGCAAACGAGGAAGAAAACACATACCTTCGGTCCATCTTGTCATGGGTCTCCAGTAGTGAGCCGCAGCTCGGGATGATGATCTCCCAATTCAAGCGAGCTGTTGGTGCCCCTGGTGTAGGTTTTGCTCAGAGTTTGATCTCTCAGCTTTTGGAAGATTGGAGAGTCTAGTGGTCTGAAACCATGTGAGAAGCCAAATTCCACCACTACTCCCAAACTTGCCAAGCTTCCACTCAAAGAGCCAGCCAAGCCTATCACCAAAGATGGTGTGGTTGAGGAAACCCCGAGAGCTCCTCCCAAGAACCCAGTTTGGGCACCCAAGCCAAACCACCTCAGAAACAGGCTTGACGCTAGCCACCCATTCGTGAGTAGTTGCCACAGAAGGGCAAAGGCAAAGTGAGCCACACCCACAGCCCTGGTCACAAAACAACCCCTTTGCGGCGGTGAGGTACCAGTGTGATTTTTGTGGAGAGATGGTCACTTGATCGAGTTCTGCTTTAGGCGCAAGAGAGAGGCGCGCAGGGCTCGGGAGATGGAAAACCCGGACATGTACCATCCAGCTCATGGTGGACATGTACCGAAGGCCCAGGGGAGAGCTGCTAGGTCCGGACGTCAAGGTCCCAGGCTAGGAGGAGATAGAGCCCCTAGGGGGGAGACTAGGCCTAGAGGTCCCACCTCAGTTTGTTAGCCTAGTTTGTCGGCCTAGGCAGGAGAGAGCTGAGGAGAGACGCTAGAGCAGTTGAGCCCCAGGCTCCTAGGCGTAGACCTCGTAGAGAGCGTGCCCGACGGGGTCCTGCTTTTGCATGTAACGGACCCCGTGGCGGAGGCTTAGTTGAGCGCTTCCCCCACCGCAGGTTGAGTACCGCGGTGAGCGCTTCTTCCCTAGCGACCACGTTTTCCTCAGCGTGGTGATCGCTTCCCTCGTAGACGTGCTAGGAATGGTTTTTTCACTAACCCTTCTTTTGAGCAGCCGGCCCAACACTGGTTTTCCCTTACTTCACTAACCCCAGTGTTGGACCGTATGCTCACCCTATGTCTTTTTATTGATGTAGGTGAGGCGGTTGGAGGACATTTGGTTGGTGGATTCCGGTTGTTCGAGCACATGACCGGAAACGCCAAGTGGTTCTCCAGCCTTAGCCCGGTCGCCGGAAAGGAGTACATAACCTTCGGTGACAATAGTAAAGGTAAGGTATCTGTCTCGTGGACGGTGCGGGTTAATGAGCACTTTGTGTTGCGCGATGTTGCTCTTGTTTCTAACCTGCATTTAACTTGCTTTCTGTTTCGCAACTTTTTGATGATGACTATGAGATTCTGTTTCAAACCGAACCTAGTCCGGCATCTTAGATCCTCAGGGCGATCTTGTATGTCTGATTTCGCCCTTTGGGAAGTCTTTCGTGCGAATTTCTCGGAATCGTTTGGTTCTTCTCGCTGTCTTTTGGCTAGTCCTTCTTCCTCCGATCTTTGGAAGTGGCATAGGAGGCTCGGTCACTTAAGCTTCGACTTGCTTGCAAGACTTAGCTCACTTGGCCTAATCCGAGGATTGCCCAAGCTTTCGATGGAGAAGGATCTAGTTTGCCATTCTTGCAGACATGGGAAGATGGTTTGCCGCTCCCCACCATCCAGTGACTAGGTCATGACCTCGCACCCCGGAGAGCTTTCATATGGACCTTGTTGGTCCGGCTCGGGTGAGCTCAGTTGGTGGCAAGTGGTATGTTTTTAGTTGTTGTTGACGACTTTTCGAGATATTCGTGGGTCTTCTTTTTGACTGAGAAGACTGAGACCTTCTCCTTCGCTCGCAATCTGATTTTGCGTCTTCAGAACGAGTTCCCTTTGAACTCGATGCGAGCTATTAGAAGTGATAATGGTTCCGAGTTTAAGAATTCGGAGTTTGAGATTTTTTGTAACCGCCTTGGTTTGGAGCATCAGTTTTCTTCCCCCTATACACCACCCCAAAATGGTGTTGTAGAGAGGAAGAATTGGACCCTTGTTGAGATGGCCAGGACGATGCTTGACGAGCATAGGACTCCTAGGCGCTATTGGGTCGAAGCTATGAACACTCCATGCTATATTTCCAATCGCATTTTTCTGAGAGCTTTCTTAAAAAGACTTCTTATGAGTTGCGTTTTGGCAAACTGCCCAAGGTGAGTTATTTTCGAGTTTTTGGTTGCCATTGTTTTATATTGAAAAAAGGCAACCTGGACAAGTTTGAGTCTCGTTCTTCTGACGGTGTGTTTTTTGGGTTATGGCACTCACACTCGAGCTTATCGTGTACTTAACCTTGACACTAACCGAGTCATGGAGACATCAGATGTCACCTTCGACGAGACTCTTGTTTGTCCCTCTTCTCGTTTTGAGCGTGCAGGTGATCATGAGGTTGGAGAGCCTCTTTTCGATGATGAGGAAGAGGGTGCTGAAGGTATAGATGATCCAGCACCCCCTCCACCTGCCGTGCCGCAAAGAGCGGCCTCGACGACGACTCACGGCCCCGACACTTCTTCTTCCTGGGGGCCGTGGGATCCTCCACCTCGCGCGGTACCTTTTGTACCCGGGGTGGAACCAGCTGCTGTTGAGGGCGAGGTCACTTCTTCCCGGGAGGCGCCACGACACATCCAGCGCCAGCACCCCCCTCAACAAGATGATCGGCGACATCAACGAGCGAGTTACTCGCTCCAGGTCACAGCACATCTCGCACTTTGCTCATTCTGCTTTTGTTGCGTCTTTTGAGCCCCGAGATGTTGGACACGCATTGACGGATCCAGATTGGGTCAATGCCATGCATGAGGAGCTAGAGAACTTTGAGCGAAATCGGGTTTGGGTTCTAGTGCCACCACCTCCTGACTGTAAACCTATTGGGGACAAAATGGGTATTTAAAAACAAGCAAGGAGAGGAGGGCCACATTGTGAGAAACAAGGCCCGGCTTGTAGCGAAGGGTTATAGTCAGAAAGAGGGATAGATTATGAGGAGACCTTCGCTCCTGTAGCTCGTTTGGAGGCTATTAGGATACTCTTGGCTTATGCTGCATCCATGGGTTTCAAACTTTTTCAAATGGATGTCAAGAGTGCTTCTTAAACGGCTACATTGAGGAGGAGGTCTATGTCCAGCAACCCCCGGTTTTGAAAATCCCAAGTTTCCAAACCATGTCTTTAAACTTCATAAAGCTTTGTATGGTTTGAAACAAGCCCCTAGAGCCTGGTATGAGAGATTAAAAACCTTTTGCTAGCTAAGGGTTTTAAATGGGATGTGTAGATAAAACGCTCTTTCTCCTCAAGCAAGGCAAAGATACTCTCTTGGTCCAAATTTACGTGGATGATATCATTTTCGGTGGTTCTTCTCACGCTTTGGTTGCCAAGTTTGCAGATACTATGAGCAGGGAGTTCGAGATGAGCATGATGGGCGAGCTGACTTTCTTTCTCGGGTTGCAAATTAAGCAATCCCGAGAGGGGACGTTTGTGCACCAGGGCAAGTACACGAGGGACTTGCTGAAGCGGTTCGACATGGGTGAGGCCAAGCCTCTTCCGACACCCATGTCGACGACGACTGCCCTGGATGCGGATGTGGACGGAGAAGCAGTGGACCAGAAGGAGTACCGCAGTATGATCGGGTCGCTCCTCTACCTGACGGCGACACGCCCGGACATTCAGTTCGCCGTGTGTCTGTGCGCGCGTTTTCAGGCTCCGCCGCGCACTTCTCACCGTCAGGCGGTGAAGCGCATCTTCAGGTACCTTCGTTTCACGCCTGAGCTCGGGATTTGGTATTCTGCTTCCTCCACTCTCTCGCTTTGTGGCTTTTCTGATGCTGATTTTGCTGGTTGTCGCATTGAGCGCAAGTCCACTTCTGGGACTTGCCAGTTTATTGGATCTTCTCTGGTGTCATGGTCTTCTCGCAAGCAGTCTAGTGTCGCTCAGTCTACCACGGAGGCTGAATATGTTGCTGCGGCTAGCTGCTGTTCCCAGTTACTCTGGATGATGGCCACTTTGCGTGATTTTGGTTTGAACTTTACTCGAGTGCCTTTGCTTTGTGACAGCACGAGTGCTATTAGCGTTGCTAAAAACCCCGTGCTTCACTCGAAAACCAAACACATTGATGTGCGCTTTCATTTCTTGCGAGACCACCAGGAAAAGGGTGATATCGACCTTCGCCATGTCGATACTCATCACCAATTGGCTGATATTTTCACCAAGCCTTTAGACGAATCAACCTTTAATAGGTTGAGGGGTGAGCTTGGTGTGTGTTTCCCCTTTTAGATGGGGGAAGCATTTTGAGATGTACAGACTGACTCTTTTATTTTGAGGCTCTTTTCCTTTGAGTTTCTTGAGTCTTTCCAATTGGTATCTTCTTTCTTTCAGTTTTTGTGTCGGGTATACGCATTTGCATTCTGAGCTTCACGTCTATATTCACTAGAATGTAATTATGCTCTTGTTAGTATTGCTCCGATACTTATGATGATGCTTGTAGCTTATGCTCTTTCTGATCACTGTTACATGTTATGAGCGAGCTATTTTTTTTGGAATGGTGAATTATGCCTAATATATATAAATCTGAAGATATTCACCATTGAGATATGCAACTAGCATGTGTAGGGTGTGTTGAGTCCATTCCTGCTTTTCATATATGCTTGGTTGCTATGTCTCTCTAGTTCTGAGTCATTCACTTGCTTGGATGTTCATAACTTGCTTAAAATCTGAACCAAGTATTGTTGAATTGAAAAGATCGAGATGGGATTGCTTGTCAACACCTCATGGTATTGAGACTGTTTCTCATTGCACTTTGAGTTAAACTTGAGCCATGTAGTGTATGACCGAAACCGTTGCTTTAAGCTTCTGATTGCTTCGGCATAGGCTTCGCACGGTTGAAAAGTTAGGCGATGACAAGCTTTCAACCTCTCGCAATCACATGCTAAAAATGAACTTGTGAATTCTTTTACCGCTGCAACTCCGATATGAATTTGAAATCACAAGTATATGCTTCATTCCTATGCATGATGATTGAACTTTGCTAGGGGTAGTTCACCTTGTATATATGCTTAGCACTTGTTTGGATTCCTTCTATACATGTCTAGTGCTATTTTGATGGTGACTATCTTTTTGGCTTAAAACTGCTCACATGCTCATTTGCTTCACATTTCGTATAAGTGATCAGTTTGAGCCTTTGCTATTTGAGTGCTTAATTGAGATGTTGGAGCTATACTGATTAGAGCATCTTTGCACTCTTTTGACTATATACTTGAAGCTCCTAACTTGCATTTTTGACTTCATATGCATTTTGGAAGGAGATCTTGTGTTCAGGGGGAGTTTATGTGCAGGGAGTTGCTTCTCCGATACCTTTTGGCCTTGATAAGTGCATTTTCAACTAGGGGGAGAAATTTATGCAAATCATATGCTCCTGTGTTGATCAACTAAGGGGAGAATCATTTGTCCTAGTTGCTTGCATTTGTCGAGGGGAGTTTTTGCTAGTTGTGTTGAGCCGTTGCCTCTGTCTTGAGGGACTAGCAAACGTTCCTAGCTTTTCATGAGCTTTCATATTTTTTTCATTTGGCTTTCAATTGGTATCGTCTGGTGTGCTTCCCACTTGGTTTGGGTTGATTTCCAATTGGTTCGGAGTGATTTTCTTGCTAGTTGTGTTGAGCCTCTGTGCCTCTATCTTGAGGGACTAGCATTTTGCTTCTTTGTTGTCCTCCGATCTTCAATTGGTATCTGCTAGCGGTGTTGAACCTGTTCTACCTCTTCTTGAGGGCTAGCTTTGCTTTGCTTGGTTGCGTCGAGCCGTTGCCCATGTCTTTGGGGACCAAGTTTTTCGCCTCATCCACTTGACCTTCTTTGGCTTTTGTTCGGCTTTTGGGTCATTTGGTTGGTTTTCTCTTCTCACTCTTCCTACCTACCTCCTTCTTCTTATTCATGATTTGTTGTGGAGTTGACAATGCACTCATCAAGGGGGAGATTGCGGATACATGGGTGTATGCCGAGTCTCTGAGTGATGAGTGATTGTCAACGGAGATGATGCGCATGTTCTTTGGCTTGTGTTGTGCAGGTGTCGAGCACGGAGACAGTGATCGATGACGGGTGAAGGTCAAGTTGCGACGTGCCGTGCCGACGGACCGGGCGCGATGAAGGATGGGCGTGCCGTGCGGCGGACGTGCCATGCCGATGTATCGGACGGTGAAGGGCGGACGTGGACTTGGACTGATGGACTGGAGGCCGGAGGATCAGCTGTGGTGGCTGGCAGCCTGCGACAGCGACAAGCGGAGAAGTGCGATCATGTCGGTGGAAGGGGTGCACAGGCGGTGCATCCCCTCTACGACGCCGGTTTGTTGGTAGAGCCCGGAAAACCAACGGTGGACGGTTTCCAGGTTTGGGCCTCAAAACCTGGGTGCTGGGTTTCCAGGTTGAGCCACAAAACCTGGGCGGACGGTTTCCAGGTTGAGCCTCAAAACCTGGACGTGGGCCGGTTTCTGAGTTTGGGCCTCAAAACTCGGGCGCGGATGGTTTCCGAGTTTGGCCACAAAACTCGGGCTGGAGGCTGGTTTCCCGGTTTGGGCCTCAAAACCGGGGGCTGATGGAAAAGGCTGGTTTCCCGGTTTGGGGCCACAAACCGGGGGTGCAGAGTGGTGGCGGCACGTGGCGGCGATCTGAAGGTTGCGTGGAGGCGACGCGGAAGACCGTGCGGGCGTGGCCGTCGGATCTACCTACCACCAGCAGGTGGACTAGAATAGCCTTAGGGTTAGGCTGGTCCGCTCTGTAAATACAGTAGTGAGGGGTAGAGTAGGAAATAGGCTTAGGCTAGGTTAGTATAAGTAGTCTAGGGAGACACCCTCCTCCCTATCTCAATAGTAGCTATCTCAATCTTAGCCATCTCAATCTCAGTTTGGCTTTCAGTTGCTAGGGTTTCCACTCTCCCATCCCCTGCTTTAGCTAGTTGAGATCCGCAGAGAGACTCCACTCTGTGTACTGTTGATTCGAGGAAGTGAGGCCGTATCCTCACCTTGGATCCCATCTCTCGGTGTCAATTCGCGTTTTGATTTCATGTTCATCATGTTCTTCACGGATTGCTTTGTGCCTTGAGTTTTTCCCGTCGCTTGATCTTTGTGCTCGGTTCATCTTTTGCGATTCCGTTTGAACTGAGTTGTTCTAGGTCGTGAGGCACTTCTTTCCACCGAAAGAAATCATCTCTAACCTCACGGTCTAGGAGATCGATCGATTTTTCGTTTCGGGTCACTTTTCGTCCCTTCCCCCGAAATTCTTCGATTCACCGATTTGGAGTTAGGTTCGAGCCATGATCTCTTAGAGATAGCTCACTAACCTCCTTGTGACTCCTCAGATCGAATCCCAAGCCTAGAGCACTTGATTCGGAGGAGATCGGGTTGAATCGCCGGAGTTTCAGTACAGTTTCGGGGTGACCGGACGCTGGTCACGTTTTGACCGGACGCGTCCGGTCGTTGAACAGTTCGTCGCGTGGTTCACTGTAGACCGACCGGACGCTCGGCGTTTTGCGTGACCGGACTCGCCTCTATCACTGTTCATCACGTTGTGTTGACCTGACCGGATCTGCTGTGACCTGACGTGACCGTGGGTATGACCGGACGCTAGAGCTCGTGCGTCCGGTCGAACTCAGAGAGTCCCAGACGCGTTTTGAGTGACCGGACGCGTCCGGTCCTCCTGACCGGACGCAGGCCAGAGTCCGGTCACTGCAGTTTCGCGCCGTTTCGTCCGCGGTTCGTTCGTTCTTGATCGGATTTGATTTCCGTCTTTTGCGTTGGCTTTCTAGGGTTGTCTAGTGTCCCGCTGTGCTTCGTGAAAGCATCCACCTACATCTAGGGTCGTGGACATTAGCAAGCTCTAGGGTTCGCTTTTGGGTTGAGTTTGGGACAGTGGCATCAAGTTTCCGAAAGGAAATTTTGAAGCTCCCATTCCCCCCCCCCCCCCTCTGGTCGCTTTCGGGTAGCTTCTCGGTCCTTCAGCGTCTGTTGCCATCGGACGCGCCGGAGGTCGAGCATCGGACGCTACTATTTCATTGTAGCAGCGTCTGATGCCTATGCAGTAAGGTTCCAGATTTGCTCTGTTTGCATCGGACGCGTCCGTTGGTTGGTCATCGGACGCCGCCAGCGTCCGATGCTGCTGAGTTTGCGCAGTTTCGTCCGCGGTTCGATCGTTCGTGGTTGGTTTTGATTTGCGGTTTTTGTGTTGGATTTCCGACTTCGTGCTCTACAGAAATCGGGTTTCCCGCTTTGTAAAATACCCAAAGTCCATCCTGTCACTAGTTGACTTGCGTGAACTTGGGTGAGGAAGCTTTTTTGGTGTCCCGCTGTGTTCCTAGGGAACATCCACCCATTTTCTTGGGTCGTGGACATCACGAGCATCGGTTTAGCTCTTGCAATTGATTTTCTGGGACAGAGGCTATTAGTTTCTGAAAAGAAATTTGAAGCTCCTATTCACCCCCCTCTGGTCGCTTTCTGGTAGCACTTTCAATCCTTCAATTGGTATCAGAGTGGGTTAAGGATCTTCCACCATAGCCGGTTCCAGATCCACAGAAGGCGACATGGATCGCGGCGTGGGCAAACCGCCGTTTTTCGATGGGACGAACTATGCGTATTGGAAGATACGCATGTCGGCCTATCTCCAGAGCATGGGCTCTTCTGTTTGGGAGATTTGCAACAAGGCTGATTACGTTGTCTTGGCTGCTCGTGTTACTCAGCTTCAGATGGATGAGCACGATGCCAATAGCCGAGCGCGTAACGCTCTTTTCTCCTGTTTGAGCATGTCCGAGTTTGATCGCGTTTCTCACCTCCCCATGGCTCGTGAGATTTGGGTGACCCTCATGCGCTTCCATGAGGGAACCACTCAAGTCAAATCCCATCTCTACGAGTCGCACAAGAGGGAGTATGAGAATTTTCGACATATGCCTGGCGAGAGCATAGAGAGTTTATTCGCTCTCTTTCAGGTCATTGTCAACAAGATGAGAGCGAACAAGGAGCTGTTGCCTTTCGACAATCATGAGAGGGCTTTGAAGCTTTTGCATACTCTCGATCGGTCAGTGTGGGACTCAAAGGTCTAGGCGATCATCGAATCGTCTAACTATGAGACCCTAACATGCGACAAGCTCTTCAGTAAGCTCAAGTCTAGTGAGATTGACGCCATGTCGAGGGCTTCTTATGAGAATCCTTCTGGCCCGACTATGGCATTGGTTTCTGGCTCTTCTGCTAACCCCTCTGGAGGATTTGCACTTTCTTCACTTTTTCTGTCACAGAGGACCAGCTGGAGTCTTTGGGGGATGATGAGTTGGCGATGCTCGCCAACTGGTTCTCGCAGTTCCACAACAACCGCATGAACCGTCGCCGCGGAGGACGCTCAGGATGCTTTGAGTGCGGCGACCCCGATAACTTCATCGCCAACTGTCCCAAGAAGAAGCACACATCTGGGAAGGGCGATCATGGGCACAAGTACGACTCCGGCAAGCGCAAGGAGAAGTACGTCCCCGCGAGGCACAAGTGAAGAGGCAGCTTCGACAAGGAGTACATCAAGAAGAAGTACTTGGAGAAGGCCCAGGCTGAGCAGCATGCGTTCTTCGCCACGCTCAGCGACGTCGATGGCTCGGATGACGACTCCGCTTGCTCAAGCGATGACGAGTCCGAGAAGAAGAAGAGGATCGAGGACAAGCTGAATGGCCTCTGCTTCTTCGCCGAGACGACGGCCTCTACACCGTGGCCCTTGGTGATGAGGTCAACGGCAAGCTGGAGGACACCCCTTGGAACGACAACGACGACGACGACACCTCTCAGGTATCTCTCACCCACGACGAGCTTTCTGCTGAGGTCGAGAAGCTTACTGCTACGCCGCTTGCTTAGTCAAGATAAGTTGCTTAGGCGTGCTGCTAGAGAGCACAAGGAGTTTAGGCAGAAGTGGGAGGACACAGTGAGGGAGCTTGAGTTCGCTAAGTCCACCATGGTCGTGGCTGAGGAGGCTAAGTGTGAGATGTGCACCAAGCACATGACTGACCTTCTCACCTTGAGAGGTAAGTATGCTGCTTTGGTTGGAGAGGTGGATGAGCTCCGGGATAGACCCCTGTTGTTGGGTGCGTGCAAGTCTTGTCCAGTCTTGCAAACCGAGTTGGCAGAGAAGGATGCCAAGATTGAGTCTCTTGAGAAGGCTAGCTCGCGTAGCACTTGTGTGACTAGGTGCGTTTTGTGTGAGGGTTTGGAGATGGAGATCGCTAATGTGAAGCATGACAAGATGCAAACCGAGGAGGAAAACATATACCTTCGGACCATCTTGTCATGGGTGTCTAGCGGTGAGCTACAGCTCGGGATGATGATCTCCCAATTCAAGCGAGCTGCTGGAGGTCCTGGTGTAGGCTTTGCTCCGGTGTTGATGTTTCTGCTTTTTGGAAGATTGGAGAGTCGAGTGGTTTGAACCCGAGTGAGAAGCCCAACTCCACCACTACTCCCAACTTACCAAGCATCCACCCAAAAAGCCTCTCAAGCCTAACACCAAGGATGGGTGTTTGAAGAACCTCCACGAGCTCCACCCAAGAACCAGCAATGGGCTCCTAAACCCAATCACCTCAAAAACAAGCTGGACACAATGCCACCTATCCAGGAGGAGCTTATGCCACAAAAGGGCAAAGTGATCCACACCCACAACCATGTGTACCAACAACCCCCTTTGAGAGCGGTGAGGTACCATTGTGAGCACTGTGGGAGAGATGGACACTTGAGTGAGTTCTGCTTTCGGCGCAAGAGAGAGGCGCGCCGTGCTAGGGAGATGAACAATGCGGACATGTACCATCCCTTCCATGATGTACATGCGCCGAATGTTCAGAGGCATGCTGCTAGGCCCAGAGGTCCAGAACCTCAAGTCACAAGGCCTAGGCAGCGGAGAGGACATGCCCGGCGGGAGCCTGCAGTTGTAGGCTATGGACCCCGTGGCGGTGGCTTTGTTGTAGAGCGTTTTCCTCCACCGCATTTTGAGTATCGCGATGGACGCTCTTCCCTTAGCGGACCACGTTTTCCTCAACGTGGTGATCGCTTCCCCCGTAGGCATGCTAGGAATGGTTTTTCTACTAACCATTCTTTTGAGCAGCCGGCCCAACACTGGTATTCTTCCTACTTCACTAACCCCAGTGTTGGACCGTATGCTCACCCTATGTCTTTTTATTGATGTAGGTAAAACGATTGGAGAACGTTTGGTTGGTGGATTCCGGTTGCTCAAGGCACATGACCGGAAACGACAAGTGGTTCTCCAGTCTTAGTCCGGTCGCCGAAAAGGAGTTTATCACCTTCGGCGACAATAGCAAAGGTAAAGTGTTGTCTCGTGGGTCGGTGCGAGTTAATGAGCACTTTGTGTTGCGTGATGTTGCTCTTGTTTCTAACTTGCATTTTAACCTTCTTTCTGTTTCGCCACTCTTTGATGACGACTATGAGATTCGTTTTAAGCCGAATCTCAGTCGTATTTTGGACCCTCAGGGCAATCTTGTTTGTATGATTTCGCCCTTTGGGAAAGTCTTTCGTGCGAATTTCTCGGAGTCGTTTGGTATTTCTCACTGTCTTGTGGCTGGTCCTTCCTCCTCTGATCTTTGGAAGTGGCATAGGAGACTGGGACATTTGAGCTTCGACTTGCTTGCAAGACTTAGCTCACTTGGCCTAATCCGAGGATTGCCCAAGTTGTCAATGGAGAAGGATCTTGTTTGCCATTCTTGTAGACATGGGAAGATGGTTGTCGGTCCCCACCATCCAGTGACTCAGGTCATGACACAGCACCCTGGAGAGCTTTTACACATGGACCTTGTTGGTCCGGCTCGGGTGAGCTCGGTTGGGGGGAAGTGGTATGTGCTTGTTGTTGTTGACGACTTTTTGAGGTATTCATGGGTCTTCTTTTTGTCTGAGAAGACCGAAACTTTCTCTTTTGCTCACAATCTGATTTTGCGTCTTCAGAACGAGTTCCCTTTGAACTCGATGTGAGCTATTAGAAGTGATAATGGTTCCGAATTCAAGAATTCGGATTTTGAGAAGTTTTGTAACTCTTTGGGTTTGGAGCATCAGTTTTCTTCCCCCTACAAACCGCCCCAGAATGGTGTTGTAGAGAGAAAGAATCGAACCCTTGTAGAGATGGCCAGGACGATGCTCGATGAGCATAGGACTCCTAGGCGATATTGGGCCGAAGCAATGAGCACTGCATGCTATATTTCCAATCGCATTTTTTTCAGAGCTTTCTTGAAAAAGACTTCTTATGAGTTGCGTTTTGGAAAACTCCCCAAGGTGAGTTATTTTAGAGTCTTTGGTTGCCACTGTTTTATACATAAGAAAGGCAACCTGGACAAATTTGAGTCTCGTCTTCTGACGGTGTGTTTTTGGGTTATGGCACTCATACTCGCGCTTATCGTGTACTTAACCTTGACACTAACCGAGTCATGGAGACATCCGATGTCACCTTCGACGAGACCATGGTTTGTCCTTCTTCTCGTTTTGAGCGTGCAGGTGATCATGAGGTTGGTGAGCCTCTTTTTGATGACGAGGACGAGGGTGCTGAAGGTATGGATGATCCAGCACCCCCTCCACCTGTTGTGCCCTAAGGAGCGGCTTCTACGACGACTCACGGCCCCGACATGTCTTCTTCCTGGGGGCCGTGGGATTCGCCACCCCGAGCGGTACCTTTTGTACCCGGGGAGGCACCCGCTGCTGTTGAGGCGGAGATCACTTCTGCACGGGAGGCGCCACGACACATCCAGCGCCAACACCCCCCCTCAGTAGATGATCGGCAGCATCGACGAACGTGTCACTCGGTCCAGGTCTCAAATCTCTCACTTTGCTCATTCTGCATTTGTTGCTGATTTTGAGCCCCGAGATGTTGGACACGCTTTGACGGATCCGGATTGGGTCAATGCCATGCATGAGGAGTTAGAGAACTTTGAGAGAAATCGGGTTTGGGTTTTAGTTCCACCTCCTCCAGACTGAAGCCCATTGGGACAAAATGGGTTTTCAAAAACAAGCAAGGAGAGGATGGCCACGTTGTTAGAAACAAGGCCAGGCTTGTAGCGAAGGGCTATAGTCAGAAGGAGGGGATAGACTATGAGGTGGCTTTTGCTCCTGTAGCTCGTTTGGAGGCTATTAGGATACTCTTGGCATTTGCAGCATCCAAAGGTTTCAAACTTTTTCAAATGGATGTCAAGAGTGCCTTCTTAAACGGCTACATAGAAGAAGAGGTTTATGTTGAACAGCCCCCCGGTTTTGAAAATCCCCAGTTTCCAAACTCCACAAAGCTTTATATGGTTTGAAACAAGCCCCTAGAGCTTGGTATGATAGGTTGAAAACCTTTTTGCTTGCTAAGGGTTTTAAATGGGATGTGTGGATAAAACGCTTTTTTCCTCAAGCAAGGCAAAGACACTCTCTTTGGTCCAGATTTACGTGGATGATATCATTTTCGGTGGTTCTTCTCACGCTTTGGTTGCCAAGTTTGCAGATACTATGAGCAGGGAGTTCAAGATGAGTATGATGGGCGAGCTGACTTTCTTTCTCGGATTGCAAATTAAGCAATCCCGAGAAGGGACGTTTGTGCACCAGGGCAAGTATACCAAGGACTTGCTAAAGAGGATCGATATGGGTGAGGCCAAGCCTCTTCCAACACCCATGTCGACCACGACAGCCCTGGATGCGGACAAGGATGGAGAAGCAGTGAACCAGAAGGAGTACCGAAGCATGATCGGGTCGCTGCTCTACCTGACGGCGACACGCCTGGACATCCAGTTCGCGGTGTGTCTGTGTGCGCGCTTTCAGGCGTCGCCGTGCACTTCTCACCGTCAGGCGGTGAAGCGCATTTTCAGGTACCTTCGTTTTACACCTGAGTTCGGGATTTGGTATTCAGCTTCCTCCACCCTCTCCCTTTGCGGTTATTCCGATGCCGATTTTGCTGGTTGTCGCATTGAGCGCAAGTCCACTTCTGGGACTTGCCAGTTTATTGGTTCTTCTCTTGTATCGTGGTCTTCTCGCAAGCAGTCTAGTGTCACCCAGTCTACCACAGAGGCTGAATATGTTGCTGCGGCTAGCTGCTGTTCTCAGTTGCTTTGGATGATGGCCACTTTGCGTGATTTTGGTCTGAGCTTCTCTCATGTTCCTTTGCTTTGTGACAGCACGAGTGCTATTAGCGTTGCTAAGAACCCCGTGCTTCACTCGAAGACCAAACACATTGATGTGCGCTTTCATTTTCTATGAGACCACTATGAGAAGGGTGATATCGACCTTCGCCATGTCGATACTCATCATCAGTTGGCTGATATTTTCACCAAGCCTTTGGACGAATCATTTTAATCGGTTGAGGGGTGAGCTTGGTGTGTGTTTCCCCTTTTAGATGGGGGAAACATTTTAGATCTTGTATAATAGACTGACTATTTTCTCGTTTGCTTTGATTTTCTTTTGCATTTCAGCATACGCTTTTACATTCTGAGCTTCATGCATATAATCTTTAGAGTGTATTATGCTCTGTTTAGTATGCTCTGATGCTTTATGTTGATGCTAGTAGCTTATGCTCTTTCTGATCACTAATACATGTTGTGAGCTGACTATTTTTGAATGGTGAATCTGCTTAACAACATAAAACTTGAGAATGTTCACCATTGAGATGTGCAACTAGCATGTGTAGGATGTGTTGAATTCACTCGTGCTTTTCATATATGCTAGGTTGCTATGTCTCTAGTTCTAAGTCTGTCACTTGCTTGGTCTGTTCATGTTCTGTCGATAAAATCTGAACCAAGTTTTAAGTGAATTGAAAGATCGAGATGGGATTGCTTGTCAACACATCACAGTTTCGAGACCGTTTCTCATTGCACTTTGAGTTAAACTTGAGCTGTGTAGTGTATGACCGAAACTATTGCTTTAAGCTTCTGATTGCTTCTGCATAGGCTTCGCACAGTTGAAAAGTTAGGCAATGACAAGCTTTCAACCTCTCGCAATCACATGCTGAAATTTTAACTTGTGTAATCTTAACCGCTGCAACTCCGATAAAATCTGGATACACAAGTCTATTTTCATTCTATAGCATGATGATTGAACTTTGCTAGGGGTAGTTCACCTTGTATACATGCTTAGCACTTGACTGACTTCCTGTCTATACATGTTGGTGTGCTATTTTGATGGTGAATACCTTTTTGGCTAAAAACTACTCATTTTGCTCATATGTTCATATTTCATATTTGGTGATCAGTTTGAACCTTCGCTAGCTTGTATGCTTCTCAGTGCGTCGTTGGAGCTATACTGTTTAGAGCATCCTTGCATTCTATCGACTATATTCCTGAAGCTGCTAACTTGCATTTTGACTCATATGCATTTTGGAAGGGGGAGAACTTCTCTTGTTGGCACTTTTGTTGGTGCATTTTCAACTAAGCCTCAAATGTTCAAAGGGGAGAGGAATTGGTTGTGTGCACCATGCAAGGGGGAATTTGCTCGGTAATTTTTTGAAATTTCCAATTGGTTCAGAGCGCTTTGCTAGTTGTGTTGAGCCCTTGCCTCTATCTTGAGGGACTAGCAGTCGCATCTTTGCTTCAGTTGGTTTCAGTTGGTATCGAGCTTTTAAGTTAATGACGAGCTGTCTGCTAGTTGTGTTGAGCCTCTGTGCCTCTGTCTTGAGGGACTAGCATTTTGCCTAGATTTTTCAATCGGTATTGGCTAGCGGTGTTGAGCCTGTTCTACCTCTTCTTGAGGGCTAGCTTTGTTTTGCTTGGTTGCGTCGAGCCGTTGCCCATGTCTTTGGGGACCAAGTTGTTTTGCTCCTTCCACTTGACCTTCTTCGGCTTTGCTATGCTTTTGGGTCATTTGGTCGGGTTCTCTCTCTCTCCTCTTCCTTCTTCTATTTCCATTATCATTTGTGTGTGTAGTTGACAATGCACTCATCAAGGGGAGATTGCGGATACATGGGTGTATGCCGAGTCTCGAGTGATGAGTGATTGTCAACGGGTTTGATCGCATGTTCTTTGGCTTGTGTTGTGCAGGTGTCGCTCACAGAGACAGTGATCGAGGGCAAGGTGAAGGTCAAGTAGAGACGTGCCGTGCCGACGGACCAGGAGCGGTGAAGGGCGGACGTGAGGCTTGGACTGAGGGACCGGTGGCCTGAGGATCAGCTGTGGTGGCTGGCAGCCTGGGACAACGATGAGCGAAGACTTGCGGGACATGGTGTTGCTCGGGTCGAGGACCTGGGGACACGTGTCGGTGGACAGGGTGCACGGGCGGTGCATCCCCTCTACAGCTTCGGTTTGGTGGTAGCGCTAGAGAAAAACCATCGGGTGGACGGTTTCCAGGTTTGGGCCTCAAAACCTAGGCGCTCATGGTTTCCGAGTTTGGCCACAAAACTCGGGCTGAGGACGGTTTCCAGGTTTGGGCCTCAAAACCTGGTTGCTGTGGGTTTGCTGAGTTTGGGCCACAAAACTCAGGCTACGGTGGGCTGGTTTCCCGGTTTGGGCCTCAAAACCGGGGGTTGGTCGTGAAGGCTGGTTTCCCGGTTTGGGCCTCAATACCGGGGGCGAAGTCCGTGAAGAGGACGCAGAGCGGTGGCGGCACGTGGCGGCAATCGGTGAGGTTGCATCCAGGCAACGCTATCTATTTTGCGGGCGTGGCCGTCGGATCCACCTACCTTCGAGTTGGTCCAGAATAACCTTAGGGTTTAGCTGCTTCGCTCTGTAAGTAGTTTGGGGTAGAGTGGGAATTAGGAATAGTTAGAATTAGGATAAGTAGGGGGAGACACCCACCTCCCCATCCATCTCAGTCATTTGCTCTTTGCTTCTAGGTTTTCCTGCTCTCCCCCTCCCCTGCTGTAGCGAACCTGAGATCCACAGAGAAGAGAACAATACCTCTGTGCCTGTGAGATTTTGAGGAAGTGAGACCATAATCTCACTGTTGTAGCGTGTGGTAGCCACACGGTTGCAATTTTGTGGTTGTATTCGTGTTTTGATTGTGTTCTTCGCGGATTACTTTTCTCCACGTTTTTCCCGTCGATCGATCTCTTTGCTCGGTGCAACTCTTGCAAATCTGTTTGAACCAAGTTGTTCTAGATCATGAGGCACTTCTTTCCACCGAAGAAATTCGCCTCTAACCTCACGAGCTAGTAGATCGGTCGATTTTTGTTTTGGATCGGTTTTGCTCCCTTAGTCCCGGATTCTTCCAATTCACCGATTTGGAGTTCGGTTCGAGCCATGATTCTTTTGGGATAGCTCACTAACATCCTTGGAACTCCTCATACCAAGTCTAGGCCTTAGTGCTTTTGATTTGGAGGAGATCGGGTGAATTTCGCAGAAGAATAGCGCTGTTTCGGGACCATCGGACGCTGAACCTGGGAGCATCGGACGTAGAGTTCATCACACCGGACCGTCCGTTGCCACATGTCACCTGACAGTGATTTTAAAGGAGCATCGGACGCTGACCATCGGAGCATCTGTTGCCATCGGACGCGCCGGAGGTCGAGCATCGGACGCTACTATTTCATTGTAGCAGCGTCCGATGCCTATGCAGTAAGGTTCCAGATTTGCTCTGTTTGCATCGGACGCGTCCATTGGTTGGTCATCGGACGCTGCCAGCGTCCGATGCTGCTGAGTTTGCGCAGTTTCGTCCGCGGTTCGATCGTTCGTTGTTGGTTTTGATTTGCGGTTTTTGTGTTGGATTTCCGACTTCGTGCTCTACAGAAATCGGGTTTCCCGCTTTGTAAAATAGCCTGAATCCCCCTCGCGTTGCTCGGGGGAGGTTGAGGTTACCCAAAGTCCATCCTGTCACTAGTTGACTTGCGTGAACTTGGGTGAGGAAGCTTTTGTGGTGTCCCGCTGTGTTCCTAGGGAACATCCACCCATTCTCTTGGGTCGTGGACATCACACGCATTGGTTTAGCTCTTGGGGTTGATTTTCTAGGACAGAGGCTATTAGTTTCTGAAAAGAATTTTGAAGCTCCCATTCACCCCCCCTCTGGTCGCTTTCTGGTAGCACTTTCGATCCTTCAATGATTGGTCATGGCCTCCGACACAACCTTGTACATAAGTTCGGACATTTTTTGAATATCTTCCTCATCAGTGCTATCAGATTGATGGGGAAGGAGAGCCCTCGGGAGTGACTGCTTCTAGAAGACCTTGTTGCTCTTGTTCTTGGAGAAGGACATCAAGCATTTTCGTTGAAACTCATCGCATGCTTGTTGTACCAAATCTCTTAATTCTGGTGGCAGTTCATCCATGGTCACGTCCAGAACTTGAGTGTTGTCGAACTCAACAATCTTGGAATGTGGTGTCCCCACCGGCGTGCCAAAAAGTGTGTTGGCACAAAATGCGTCGCACCGTGCCTCATACACAGCAAGCCGAAAAGTGTGGCTTCAGTCGGGTGCCCGGACAGTTTGAAATCCGGAGACGTGCTAGTCGGTTTGACCTAAAAGCCAACAAGGGATAAAACTGTGAGAATAAAAACTGGAACGTGCCGGGTGAGACCAGACAGTTCCATATTTATGGCTCTGAAGCCGCTCACAACGACATATAGCTATAGAAGCTATCTGTTGACAAGTTTTAAAGATCATTCAGCTAACTCCAAACACAAGCACATGTAAACAATTGGTTGCCGAATGCACATTCGTAAAAAGACATGCTTGAACAAGAGATAGATTATAAAATAACGTATAACCAAGCTCGGCAAACCAGCCGAATTGGAGTCCATGAAGAAGGAACATGCAAATCAAAAACGATTAAACTAATCTAAAACCTGCATCTGCCGCACGATACCTAGTTTTATCAAAGCCTAAGCATGATTGACATGTATGAACCCGCAACACGTAACAATCTAGATTAGAAATTAATTCGGCCATCATGGTTATTCAATTACCGGAAGAAACAAGTAAAAACTTGGAAAGCAAGGCCGAAAAAAGTCAATCAAGATTGGGCAAAAGAGTGTTGTAAAACTTAATTAATAAATCATGCAACACAAGGTAACTTAATGAATCTACTAGATCTTGCCAAATCTAATAGAGCCGATAACTATCTCGATTTTGCTAAACGTATCAAAAAACGCCTGCCGCATGGTATTTACTCATAAGCAAAGCACAAGCAAAGACTTCCTGATCATTAACAAAAGTCCGCCGCACGACCATTGTAAACAAACAAGACTACTTGCATCATATCTAAATCCACCGCATGATACTAGACATAATAACAAGGTTGCCGGGACTTACGGAGGTCGACAGATCGATGATTCCTCTAGAAGAACTCGACGGCACGACAAAGGACTCGAAGGTGGCACGGGGCCAATTTGTATTGATATGGTTGTGAACAATTTTACAATGGCCGAGGGTTAATAATTATACCCGAGGCGAAAAACGAGTCCTAGAAGATTACGATTTACACAATAAAACATGGAAAATACGAGCCCTATTCCTATTTACCTTTTGGTGTCCTCCATTGTCACGCGTCTTCTCGTGCAAGTCGGCTCAACTTGCCATATTTGCTTCCCGAATAGAATCACCGCCTTGCAAGATAGCCGACCGCACAGGCACTTGCCGAAACTCTGAGATTTAACTGACCGTGGTCATCTGCCGAATGCATCATACGACCATCTCTCGCATACTGGCCCATCTGTCATTTCCTCGTGCGTGAGAAAAGGCACAAATAAATAATGAAGAAATACAGAAGCTTAAGGAAAGAAGTGCGAAAAAAGAGATTATTGGATTCAGAGTCAACGAAGAAGGAACCTTATGGTTTGGTGAAAGGATATGTGTGCCCAATAGTAAGGAGTTGAGAAATCTGATTTTGGACGAGGCACACAATACCGCATACTCTATTCACCCTGGAGCCACTAAAATGTACATGGATTTTGAACGCATCTTGGCCCCTAGTGGTTTCGGTGATTGGATGAAACACAAGATTACTGTGACTAACGTGTGTTTTGCAGAAACAGAGATGAGTTAGGTCACGGTAACGGCGACGATACGGGCATATGGAGTTCATGTCCCCTGGCGATGGAAATCGTTTCGGTTTTCAAAGGACGGACGACGAAGACGGTGGTAGGCTAGGCTAAGTGTCGCATGGTGTTGAAGGACACTTAGGTAGTCTTAGGTCTTTGTTTTTTCCTTTGGCCGTACTATAAAGAGGGGTGTGAATCAGTAGCTTGACCTAGATGAGTCTATTGAGGTAGGTGTGGTGCACACTTGTTATTTCATAGCCCTAGGTAGCTCAGAGAGATGCCTTATGTCGAGAGGAACAAAAGTCATTAAGACCGCGTCGCGATCCGAGTTGATCTTGCCCTTGGTATGGGCATCGGATGCTGGATCAGTGGGCATCGGAGGCTCCGATGCCCACACCGACCTAGGGTTTGGTCTGGTGCGTGGCATCGGAGGCTCCGATGGTGCCACATCGGATCGTCCGGTGTCACTGTTCACTTGGGAGTGAACTGTGCAGGGCATCGGACGCCGGCATCGGACGCTGAGGGCCAGCGTCCGATGGCCATGCAGAGAGGTTCCAGAGAGGTCTTTTCGGCATCGGACGCGTCCGATGCAGGGGCATCGGACGCTCGCCAGCGTCCGATGCTCTATAATCATGTCTGACAAGAAGGTACAGTAGACCGTTGGACGGGGTCATCGGAGCGTCCGATGCCTGGCATCGGCGCGTCCGATGCCCCCGCAAAATACATGTCTTGTGCTGATTTTGGATGGCCGGGTTGAGGGGTATATATACTTCCTTGCCTCCATCCATTTGAGTGTTCTTGCCACTTCCATCAGCTGAGAAACACCTTGTGAGTGTGAGTGAGTGCAAGAGCCCTAGTGAGGTTAAGTGATTGCTAATTGTGAGAATTAGACACCTCCTAGTGAGAATTGAGTAGCAAGTGTGCATCCATCCATCTCTTTGGCCTTGTCTTGGTCAAGTGAGAGTTCTAGCTTGTTACTCTTGGTGATCGGCATCACCTAGACGGCTTGGTGGCGATCGGAGAGCTTGGTGATCATCCGGAGGCTTTGTGGATGACCCAAGCCAAGTTGTGACCGGTAGCGAGCGATTCACCGGGCCGGAGTGGCGAAGAATCAGCTCGTAGTGAGCACTTGATCCTTGCGCGGATCAAGGGGGAGCGATACCCTTGCGCGGGTGCTCCAACGAGGACTAGGGGGGTGTGCCGACACCTCGATACCTCGGCAAAAAGATCGTCGTGTCATCTCTACTCTCTTCTCTACGCATTTACCTTTGAGCAATTCAATTCCGCATTTACTTGTTGCTCTTTCATAAGTTGAATTGCCATGCTAGAGTAGAAATGGTTTAGCGATAGTCTTTTGTGCAATTGATTCTTGTCAAACCACCTCTAGGCTCTAAGGGGTTAATTGGGGCTTGATAGGTTTTATTATCGCAAGAAGTTTTAGAAAAGCCCAATTCACCCCCCCCCCTCTTGGGCATCTTGATCCTTTCAATTGGTATCGGAGCCTCGTGCTCTCGATTTAGGCTTAACCGCCTAGAGTTAAGATGTCCGGAGGTGATGGACCACCTCCCATGTTTGAGGGAGACGACTTTCCATATTGGAAAATCCGTATGGAGTCGTATCTAGAAGCGGTTGATGTGAAATGCCGTGATGCCGCCATAACCGGCTTTGCCAAGCCCAAGGAAGGCACAAGCCTTACTCCTAATGAGGAGGAAAATGATAAATGGAATGCAAAGGCCAAAAACATTCTTTTTAGAGGCATTTGCAAAGATGTGTTCAACCGTGTTCGGAACCACAAAAATGCCCATGATCTATGGGAAAACATTTGTGCGCTCCATGAGGGAACCAAGAGTGAGCGTGAGGAACGCTATCATTTAGTTATGCAAAAACTTCACTCTTTTGATATGCATGCTAATGAAAGTGCAAATGAAATGTACTCACTGTTGAATGTTCTTGTAGAAGAGCTAAATGGACTTGGCCTCACACAAATGCAACCATCCGATGTTGTGAGGAAGATTCTTTGTGTCCTTCCAATTGAGAAGTATGGACACATCGTGACGGTGCTACATCAAGGTGATCTTTCCACCGCTACACCAACTCAAATCTTGGGAAAGATCAATGCGCATGAGATGTACATGCACATCACACCAAGTGGTGGCTCTTCCACCGACAAGAAGAAGGACTTTGCCTTCAAAGCAAGCCATGACAAGAAGGGCAAGTCCAAGGCTATTGAGGTACATCATGAGAGCACAAGCGATGATGAAGATGATTCCAACATTGCTCTCATGGTGAGAAGGACCACCAAGATGTTGAAGAAGCTTCACAAGAATGGAGTGAACTTTGACTCAAGAAAGAAGAAGTTCTTCACAAGTAGCAAGAGGAGGCCAATCTCCGAAATGGATTGCTACAATTGCGGTGAGCTTGGCCATCTTGCCCATCAATGCACCAAGCCCAAGAAAGATAGCTACAAGAACAAAAACAAGAGCAAGAAGTATGACTCATCAAGCGAAGATGAGAAGAAGAATGACAAGTCATACAAGAAGAAAGATGGCAAGAAGAAGCAATACCACAAGAAAGGTGGGAAGGCTTACATTGTTGGTGATTGGATCACCGACATTGACTCCTCCGGTGGCTCATCAAATGAAGATAGTGATGATGAGAAGGAGAAGGTGGCCGCTCTAGTCATTGGCTCCTCTACACCACCACCACCACCATCGCCATCATCATCTACACACCTATGCCTTATGGCCAAGGGTGACCGGAAGGTACAAAACGATGATGACTCTAGTGATAGTGATAGTGATGGTGAATTTGAGGCTCCCACTTATGATGAACTTGTAAAATTGCTAAATGACTACTCTAAAATCATAAGAAAGACTAGAGCTAAAAATGAGAAGCTTGTTAATGAAAATGAATCTCTTGTTGAAAAATGTGATCATGCTACTCATGCTAGTGATGAACTAAAAGATGAACTCGCTACTATGTCATCAACTATCAAGGAGCTCAAGTCCTCTAACAAGGAGCTCAAAGCTAAAAATGAAAAACTTGATAAGATGCATAGTGACCTTTCCACTAGTCATGCTTTGCTTAAGGAACAATATACTCAAGTGAAAGTAGATTATGATACTCTAACCATTGCTTATGATATGCTTTCACATGAGACACATGATGCTCCTAACCTTGTTGTTAAGTGTGACATAGCAACATCTTGTGAGGACTTGGTTAGTGAGCATGTTGAGCAAAGTGCTAGTGGCAAGGGCAAGAAAGTGGTTGAGGCCGATCACTATGATGACTATGTGAAGATCAAGAATGAGAATGCAAAGCTCAAGGTTGATCTAGAGAAGCTTACAATCACCAAGCAAGTTGTCATTCAAACTCATGATGATGACTATAGCATGACACTTGAGCTAGACATGGTAAAAGAAGAGAACAAGAGATTGAAGATGGAGAGGGACTACAAAATGACACCATCTCAATTGGAACTCCAACAAGAGAATGACAAGCTCAAGAAGGAGAAAGAGCACCTTACCACCTGTAACACCTCTGGTGTTTAATCTGTAATTAACCTGACATGTCATCATCATTAGTCATAATCATTCTTGTCATGCATTAATGTTTGTCTAGTGGTTGCTTGCCTTTACCTTTTCCTAAAAGGTATTTTGTGTGTAGTGATCCCTTTTTCTAAAAACCCTAAAAGCCCAAATCTTCCTATAAGGGCAAAATGGTAATTTCAACTCTGTGCCTAGTCTTGTGTATTTCTTGTTCAGTTTAGTGTCTTGAAGCTTTGTTGTGTTGTTCAAAACCCAAAATCAAAAACAGATTTCAAATTCCTTTGAAAAACCCTAAATTCCAAACCCTGGTTTTTACCCCTCTTTTAATAAGTTAAAAACTATTCAAAATTTGGACTTGGTCCAAAAAGGAAAGTTGTAGATCTTGTCAAGAGGAACAATTTTGGTTTTTACAGATTTTCAAGTTTCTATATAAAATCAAAAGTAATTTTGAAATTATTCAAATCTTAAAAGTGTCCCCTTTTCTGATTTCGAAAATAATTCAAGAACTGTTTGGAATTTGAAAATATTCTTTTTGACAAAGTTGTAGATCTCCTTTTTCTGCACAACTTTGGTATTTTGAGTTTTTGCTGCTTAGTTTAATTTTTGGGAGAAATTTGCAAAATACAGAAAGTCAAACCCTACACCCTAGCCCTGTTCATCTTCTACCTAGGGCCAGGGGGGGCCGGTCATGGCAGCTCGCCGGCGCCGCGTGTGCCACGCGCCTGGCAGCTACTCGCCTGCCTCCAACCTGCCGCCGCTGTCCGCGCCATCATTCCGCATCCGCACGCGCAAGCGCTGACCTCCGCCCCCGTCCCCCACTGCTCCCCGACGTCGCCGCCGCGTGGCCGTCGCCGGCAAGCACGACGCCCGAGTCCCAAACTGATTTCCGTCCCTTCTTCATCATGAGATCGATAGCACGCGCCACGGGCATTCTTATCCACCCCCGCGCGCTCTCTATCAGCCCCTGGCCGCGGCTATAAAAGGCCCGCCGGTGGTTGGAGCTCCGCACTCACCCCGCCACCGTGGCCAGCTCACTCCAGAGTCTCCGCCGCTCCACCACCTAGCCCAGAAGCTCCGCCTTGAGCTCACGAAGCTTCCCAGCCCCTCAATTTTACCTCCGCTGCCTCCAATCGCCCGGCGTAACCCCATCTTCCCAAACTCCGGCGAAACACCGGTGAGCTCGGGTTCAGGAAATCCCCACTCTCCAGCCATGATCATCTTTCTCCGACCCCTGTGTCAGCTTTCCTGTCTTCTTGCGGCTCTGACCGTGCCATTGTGACCTCGTGCGGTGCACAGGATCGCCGGAGCGCCGAGCGCCGCCGTGAACGCCCGCCGAGCTCCGTCGACCACCTTGTTCCGTTCCTCCGAGTCCTGCCTCCGACCCGTGGTAAGCACTCGAAGCCCCCGGTCTCTGCTTCCACTCCGCTTCGCCCGAGGCAGGCCTCGAGCAAGCACTCGCTCGAGCCAGGCCTCGAGCAGACACGTACCCTCGCCACTTCACCGAGCCCAGCCTCGGAGCGGACTCACACACCGCTTCGCCCGAGCCTAGCCTCGAGCGGACACACGCACCCTCAGCTTCGCCGAGCCTAGTCTCGAGCAAGCATGCACCCTCCGCTTCGCCCGAGCCTCCCGGCCAGGTCTCGGACGAAACGATCGTTTTCCGTCTAGCCCGAGCCTCCCGGCCAGGTCTCGGACGAAACGATCGTTTTTCGTCTCGCCCGAGCCTCCCGGCCAGGCCTCGGACGGCCGTTTGTTTCCGCTTCGCCCGAGCCCTGCGAGGGAGGAGCACAGTGCTCTTTTTCTTTTTGGAAGTTGTGAATAGTGTTCCTTTTTCATCTTTTTGTATGATTTTCTGTGTTGCTCCAAAAATTCTGAACATTTTACAGTTAACTCTTTATACCTTGTAGTATTTTAGAAAAATATGAAACTTGGACTTTGTGCAAAAGTTTGAAAATGAAAAATCTCCCTTTTAATTAAGAAATGAATGGTTTTAGATTTTTAGAAAAACATGTGTAGCTCCAAAAATCATGAGATAAATTTTTATGTGCTAGTTATGTCATGCTTAGTCTCTGGTAGATTTTTGAGGCCTTCTGGAGTAACTTCATAAAATGACCTTTTTATATAATTAGGAAAAATAAAAAAAATCAAGTAGAGTTCATGTTGTATGCCCTGTGTTGCATTGTTCATGCTAGCATACTCATGAGCATGCATCATTGCATTCGTATAGTCACCGAAGAAGGCGTCAAGATCGAGGCAGCCGCTGACGAACCTGTCCCTGAGGCTACCCTGAGCTCCGACAACTGCCCTGCCGCCCTCGAGCCTGCCCTCTTTGCTCTTCAAGGCAAGCCCCGGTGCATTTAACCCCTTTCCTTGAATTTATAAAATGATTTCCTTAAATGCTTTTGAGTTAAATTATTGCATTAGGTTTATAGGAGTTGTGTGCTATCCTAATTGATGCACTATCCACCTTGACCACTGATACACCCGATACCTGCTTTTCAAAAGTATTTGAAAAATGCTTAGCAATGCTTATTGAATTAGACTTTGCAATAAAATGTCATTTTTAAAAGTGTGATCACTGAAAGAATTTTTATGGGAATTTGGCTTTACTTCCCGTTCGATGACTGCTTGCCTAGCTAGCATGTGGTCATTGTCGAGAAGAGGTTGTCCGCGCGTACGGTGCCGTCATGTTGTAGTCCGGGACTCAACAGTTGACACCGACCGGGACAGGGTTGAAAAACCGACAGGACCTGTACTCTTGGGTTAGAGTCCCGAGGTGCTTGTTGCTGACGGAAAAACTTTAGGGACCATCCGTATGGGGGCCTGCTGGTTAAGACTTGTAACTATTCACATACTTCGGAAAGCTCTGGCTCCGAGGAATCCTTTATTGGACCGACAACCGCGCACTGGGAGTGGAGAGATGGCGGAAGTAGCATGTACCCACGTGGTCGTCGTACCTGGATAGGAGTGGTGTACTGTACTTCCGGGTGGCGTAGGACCGGGCCCAATCTTGGAGGAATCGTGGTAGACGAGTTGGCATATGCAAGCTTGGGTGCTACATATGCAGTGTGGATAGGGATCCTCAGCTGAGTATTATTTATCCGGATTAACGTTGCTCCTCGGTTATGGAGACTTGGTCACTGACTGTCAACGGAGAGTGGTTCTCAACTAGGAATGTTTTGAAATGTAAAATGAATCAGGAACGATGAAGAATTGAGGAATACTGAATCTTTCCAAAATAAAATAAGGTTTACAAAATGCTTTTCTGCAAAATACCTGATCTTGCTTAAGCCTTACCTTGACTACCCTAAGCCTCTCATTCCTGAGTCTTCTCCCTTTTCTTTAGTCGGGTAAGTCTTGTTGTGTACCCCAGTACTCAGGGTTTGTTACCCATGCTGCAGGTATGACTGAGACCCCGATGTGTCTTGCGCCCTGCTGCATGACCATCGTCCAGGAAGAGGCCGATGAGGCCGAATAATAGTTGTGCACCCTCGGGCTGGGTGATTATCAGTATCTTTATTTTGTTGTACTCCGCTACGTTGCCTTTGTCTATTTCTATTATCAGAACTTGGTTTGTAATAACTGCACCTTAATTTCAATTTGGAACCCTGCTTTGTAAAACTAATGTTATTTAAGTCTTCCGCTCTTTATTCCGATGTTATTTGTAAAAGTATGCAATGCTGTAACCGAATTGTGAGATGATCCTGCGGACATTGGGCACTGATGTAGCCCGGTGGCGAACAGGTCTTAATCACATGGAACATGGGTTCGGCTGTCAGAGGTTGACAGGGACACGTGGGCCATGAGATTAGGGCCGTTCCGTCACAGAGTGGTATCGGAGCATCTCACTTTAACGTTGCAGTGTTCGTTTTTGCGAAAAACTTCAAAAGACCTTTTGAGTCCAAACAAACTAAACTTGACTATTTTGAGTCCAAATTGCTTCTCTCATCTTGTCTCTCATATGGCAACACTAGCTATTGGAACAACATGTTTTAAGCCCTATGTTCCTTATTTATTTATTGCATTGCTTTGTTCCGTAGGAACGATTCATGCATCATGTCATAATCACTTAAGTTAACTTCCTCTCTAAGTTCGTTGGGGTAGTATGCCTTTACTTGTTCTTGCTAGCCTTTCTCATCCATCTAATCTTGTCCAGACATGGCCCGTATCAAGCTGACTTCTCGCAAGTCAACTGGACCCAATGGCGTGCCGCGCCATCAGCTGGCACCACGCGTTGGAGAAGAGACTGTCGAATCTTCCAATGGTCGTCGCTTTCCCCGCCGCACCCGTAAGAACCTGAAGGAGGAGATCAAGGATCTGAAGGCTGAGCTGAAGAACTTGGAGCATGACTTCTACCACTCACGCTTGGAGTTTTATGAGACACGAGCTTCCCTGGAGCAGGCCGACCGGAACACGGTTCGCGCTATCGAGCAGCGCAATGATGCTTGGATCCGCGAGGACGTCACCAGAGCCGAGCTCCACGGACTGCAGCAGTACACAGCTTAGATTGAACAGTTCAATGATATGCTTCATGAGGAAGTGCATCAGCTGTATGATCAACTCCACCCCTTGGTACCCCCGGTTATGGAAGACCCTGAGGATGGAGTAGTGGAAGAACCCGATGTGGAACAAGAGCCAGACGTGGACGAAGGAATTGAACCTGCTGAGGACGTCCACGCTGAAGACGAGGACGAGGAGGAAGAGCCTGAGCTCATCCTCGAAGAAGACGACGACAAAGAAATGATCATCATCGATGAGGACTAGACCCGTCTTTAGGAGATGGAGTTCCCTTGTGTCTGTACCACCTGCTTACCTAAAACCTTAGTCTAGGTTTAGGAGCGTTAGTCTATCTTTTGTTAAGTCAGTCTGTATCTTTCTTTTCGTACCTTTTTCCCCCTTATCAGTCTGTTGTTATCTGTCAGTCATCTTTATCAATCTATCAACCTTTGTATCAGTGAAGCTTATCAGTCAGTTGTTTCAGAACCCTATCTATGAATGCTAAGTTCCAAGTTGCTTAACAGATGCCTGTGAATACTCGCACTGGAGCTGGAGGTTCTGATGATGCCAACCTTCCAAACCCTCCACCTGTTCCTGCTACGCTAGCAGATGACATTGCAGCCTTGGCAGCCGCTGCTAACCTGATGGCACAAAACCAAGTGCAACAGAACAATGGTCACCGTGGTCGTCACGACATCAACCGTGAGACTACATATGTGGATTTCACCGAGACCCGTCCACCAGTTTTCACCAAAGCAGATGAACACCCATATTGAGGAATAATGTGATGAAGTTGGGATCAAGCATGAAGTGTCCGCAACCTACACACCACAACAAAATGGGGTAGTTGAGAGGAAGAACCGGACTCTAATCACCCTAGCAAGGACAATGCTAGACAAGTACTCTACACCGGAGAGATTTTGGGCGGAAGCAATCAACACTGCTTGCTATGCATCAAACCGATTGTTCCCCCATCGTCTACTTGGCAAGACCCCCTATGAGCTACTCAACAACAAGAAGCCGGATGTATCCTTCTTTAGAGTGTTTGGGTGCAAATGCTTCATCTACAAGAAGCGCCAACACCTAGGGAAGTTTCAACGTCGATGTGATATTGGTTTTCTTGTTGGTTACTCATTGAAGTCCAAAGCATATCGAGTATTCAACCATGCCACCGGGATGGTAGAAGAAACATATGATGTGGAATTCGATGAATCTAATGGCTCTCAAGGAGAGCATGAGAATCTTGATGATGTAAGTGATGAACCATTGAGGGAAGCAATGAAGAACATGCCGGTTGGAGCCATCAAGCCTAAAGATGATGATGATGATGTGCAAGTCATTGACAAGCCATCCTCATCCAATGTACCACTTGATGATGACAAAGATGGAAGGGATCCAAATGAAGATACTCATGTCTCACATGATCAAATGGTGGTACAAGCTCAAGATGTTGGTGCTCCACAAGCGGCCCCTCAAGTGGTTGATCGAAGGACTACTCCTCTACTACAAGCTCATCCTCAAGATCTCATCATAGGGAGTCCGACAAGGGGTGTAATGACTCGCTCTCAAAAACTTGCTTTATTTATGGAACATCACTCCTTTGTTTCTCTTGTTGAGCCTACCATTGTAGATGAAGCTCTAGGTGATCCGGATTGGGTGAATGTCATGCATGAAGAATTAAACAACTTCACCCGCAACCAAGTTTGGACACTTGAAGAGCGACCAAAAGGCGCAAGTGTCATTGGAACAAAATGGGTGTTTAGGAACAAGCAAGATGATCAAGGCACGGTTGTTAGAAACAAGGCAAGGCTAGTGGCAAAGGGGTTCTCTCAAGTTGAAGGCTTGGATTTTGGAGAGACCTTTGCACCGGTTGCAAGACTCGAAGCCATTCGTATCCTCCTTGCATATGCATCACATCATGACATTAAATTATATCAAATGGATGTGAAAAGTGCATTTTTAAATGGCTTCATAAATGAACTAGTCTATGTTGATCAACCTCCCGGGTTTGAAGACCCTAGATATCCTAATCATGTTTATAGGTTGTCCAAGGCGCTATATGGGCTCAAGCAAGCCCCTAGAGCATGGTACGAGCGCCTCCGGGACTTTCTCATTGAGAAGGGCTTCACCATTGGGAAGGTTGACACCACACTATTCACCAAGAAGCTTGATGGAGAGATCTTCATTTGTCAAGTCTACGTCGATGATATCATCTTCGGGTCAACAAATGAAGCCTATTGCAAGGAATTTGGTGATTTGATGTCGAAGGAGTTCGAGATGTCTATGATTGGCGAGCTCACATTCTTCCTAGGCTTTCAAGTCAAGCAATTGAAGGAGGGGACTTTTATATCTCAAGAGAAGTACACAAAAGACCTCCTCAAGAGCTTCAACATGGATGATTGCAAGCCTATCAAGACTCCAATGCCAACCAACGGACACCTCGACCTAGATGTGGGAGGTAACCCGGTTGATCAAACTCTCTACCGTTCTATGATTGGTAGTTTGTTATATTTGACCGCATCTAGGCCTGACATCATGTTTAGTGTTTGCATGTGTGCTCGTTTTCAAGCCGATCCTAGGGAATCACATCTCATAGCAGTGAAGAGAATCCTTAGGTACCTAAAGCACACCCCAAGCTTTGGCCTTTGGTATCCCAAAGGAGCTAACTTCCAACTCGTTGGGTATTCCGATTCGGATTACGCGGGTTGCAAAGTAGATAGAAAAAACACATCCGGAGGGTGCCATTTGCTTGGGAGATCACTAGTGTCTTGGAGTTCAAAGAAGCAAAATAGTGTGGCCTTGTCTACCGCCGAGGTGGAATACATAGCCGCGGGTGCTTGTTGTGCACAAATCCTTTACATGAAACAAACCCTTTTAGACTATGGTGTAGTTCTAGAAAGGGTACCTTTGTTGTGTGACAATGAGAGCGCGGTTAAGCTTGCTAACAACCCTGTTCAACACTCTCGCACAAAGCACATAGATATTCGCCATCACTTTCTTAGAGACCATGTTTCCAAGAAAGACATATCCTTAGAGGGAGTTAGAACCGAAGATCAATTGGCGGATATCTTCACAAAACCCCTAGATGAAAACACTCTTTGTAGATTGCGAAGTGAGCTTAATGTGCTTGATCTAAGTAACTTTGTCAAAAGGTGAAAGGAGGTTTTCTTTGCATTGCATTGTATCATATGCCATGTTTAAATTCCGCTATGCATATAGGCTTGTCAGACGTGGTTACGATAACCGCCCTAAAAAGCGTGTGAAGAAGCTTGCCCATGAGCAAACTTGACAAGCAACCTAGATTCAAATTCCGTATTGCATTGCATATGCATGTTTGTTGCTTTGTCAGTTCTTTTTGGTTAGGTTTTGAGCAACCGCTGTGTTCGTCCACCGCTAGGGGGAGCATTTGAGGCTCCTTATGGTTGAGACCCCCAGTTTTGGTGGCCACATGTTGTCTCCTCGGGATTTATTGCCTATTTTACCTAAAAATGATATGTAGCCTATGGCAAAATATTTATAAAATAGAGGGTTTTTGCGAGGATGCTCATACTAGGTTCCAACTGGTGTTTATTTGCCTCTTATTTGAGTTGGAACTTGGTTGGGAGAGGGAGCCGCAACAGAGATCTTCGAAAATGCTCAAATAGAGCATCGGATGCAGCATCCGATGCCTGCACTGTAGGCAGCCCCGGCTGAAACAGTGAACTGCCCGCGTCCGATATGCTCTCAACGGAGCCTCTGATGAACCATCAGAAGCTGCTTAGCATCCGATGGTCAGGCACCGGACGCATCCGATGCGTTTTCGGCGTTTCTGGAGCTCTCTGGTTAGGCATCGGCGCGTCCGATGTGTTTTCATCGGCGCGTCCGATGCTCCTTTAGCGGCGCAAATAGGCTCTTCTACTGACGGTTTGGTCCCACACGTCATATCCATCGTCTTCTTCCTCTTTCGCTCAATCACCCGAGCCCGTGCCCTATCCTCCACCGAGCGCCCTCGTCGTGCCCCCTCGCCGCCGGCTGCTCGACCTCCGCCGCGCCGCCGTGCTTCACCACGACAGCCACCGGCCGCCGCCTACCACTCGCTCCAGCTCTCGCGCGTGCTCCTGTCCGCACTCCACCAGAGCACCACTTCGTCGGAACTCTCTCAAGCTCGCCGGCGTCCACGCCTCCTTCGCCGGAGATCGTCTCCCTCGCGTCTCCTCCCCACTCCGGCGATCTTCTCAGCCGGCTCCCAACCAGTGAGCACCTCCCCACCCTACTTCTATCCCATGTCCGTAAGGTGCTCGATGAATTGCCAACATGCCTGTTCTATCACTTTGTGACCTCGTTTCATCTCCAATCTTGTGCAGTCCCTGTTGGTGTCACGTGTGGGTGCCCTACCATCATTCCTCATCTCTTGCTCAGGGTCATTTCGTCGCTCGACAGGTAGCAAAGCCAATTCCCTTCTTATCTCCTCTGCGTTGCTTCTTTAGGGCCTTCTTCTCCCTAGCCTATATGTGTGCTTATATATCCTCCCTCCTCTCGCAGCGAGTCAGTGGTTTGCAGCTTGACAGTTGGGCAGTGTCAGTTAACCCGGGGCCAAGCCCGCGGGTAAGGATCGAGGCCAAGCCTCGCGAGTGACAGCGGCAGAGTTTCTCCGTGTCAGGGGGAGTTTGAGTCAGTGGTTTGCTTCTCAGCTGGTTGTTAGTGCTTCTCAGCGTCAGTTGCTCTTTCAGAGGCAGTCCCAGGTTCCTGTTCTTGTCAGCAATGCCACGCTGCAAGAACGTCAGTGGTGGCCCTGGAGACTCTCCTCCCCGTCGTCCCCCTTCCGGTCAGCGGCCTGGGAAGGGGAAGCTTATCGTGCGCCGGAAGCGCACTCGTCAGGAGCGAGAGGCAGCTCAGGCTCAGGCAGTGGCAGACGCCGCCGAGTGTGCAGAGCGCGGTGGCAGTGCGGGCGGACTTAGGATTGAGGATCAGCTGTCCCCCGAGCAGCGCAGAGCGATCGAGGAGGTCGAGCGTCGCCACGGTTCGCCGACTGGCACGCTCATGGCTGCCGGTCGTCGGACGACGTTCACCTCGCCCGGCGTTGAGCCCGAGAGCTCCGGGGAGGGCCAGGCAGAGGCCGAGGACGCAGAGGCACCTGAGGCAGAGGCTCCAGAGGCAGAGGCAGAGGAGGAGGTTCCTGAGGAGGTTCCACGACGCCGGTCGACCCGTCGCAGGACTGCGGTGCCACCCCGGCCCGACGTCCCTCTGTGGGGAGCCCGTCCTCCGTCGCGGCGTGCACCTCCGCCGATACAGCGACTAGACCTCAGGGGCGCCACTTGCTCACAGATCCAGACCCTTCGACTTGTGCCAGTGGAGCAGTGGTTTCCCAGGGAGCGACAGGAGCAGGCTGGTCCGTCCTTCTATACAGTGCTGCAGGAGGACTTCTACCAGGGATACAGGAACGCTGGGATCTCTTTGCGGCCCCAGCGTGTTTGCTCACTTGAGGCAGTTGTAGGCGCAGCCGGAGAGCAGATTCGCCCCTCACTCACCTACCTACCTGGTCTGGCAGACCTACTGGGGCGGTCTGGTTCCTATATTGAGGACTGGGTATTTCAGTTTTACGCTTCGCTGTGGGTGCACCCCGACCGAGAGACTATTGAGTTTGCACTGGAGGGGGACCACTACAGACTGTTCTCGTCCGAGATCCGGGATTGGTTTGGATTGACACGATCACAGACCCGGATCCATGACTTGTGTTACGACCGGACAGAGCCACCCCGTCGCCCTCACGGTGGCGCCCAGCCTTCGACCGATTTGGTCTGTCCATGCTTCACAGAACCGTTCGGTGAGGGTTCGAGCCGCACTCCGAGGGATCTCACCCCTACGGCTCGGATCCTCAACGCGATCCTACGGCGGACTTTACTTCCTCGGGTCGGCTTCGGAGAGGGACTTTCACGGCTGCAGCTATGGCTTCTTGCATATATGCTCAGGCAGCAGGAGTTCGACGTCTGGGATGTCATCTTGTGTGAGATAGAGGACACAGTGGCAGAGGGCATTAAGGCCCGCATGCAGCTACCGTACGCGCACTGGATCTCCTACATTCTTTGGAAGGTAGCTGCCACTACAGGTACTCGCCTCAGTCAGTCCCTCACCGGGTCAGCGACCGTCTTCCCCGAGTATAACATGAGCCAGTTGTTGGGATACGGTCGGGACCGCAGACAGCCAGAGCAGCAGGCACAGACTAGCACACGTCAGAGACCTGAGGTGCCAGAGTCTGCTCAGCAGCAGGACGAGGCCGTTCAGGCGCTCGCGGAGCAGGAGCTTGCCGATCTCGCGGGTGGTGACCCACACGTGGCCTCAGATCCCACGGACAGCTCAGATGAGGACTACCAGCTCCCGCCCCGCTACCAGCCTAGAGCTCACGACCACCAGGCAGGGTCCAGCGGTACTGCTTCCTCCGACCCAGCTTTACTCGCTATTCTGGCCCGGATGGAGGAGCAGCAGAGGACTGTCACCCAGGACGTCCAGAGGCTTGCCCAGGAGCAGCAGCGGTTAGCCCAGCAGCAGGCCCTCGCTCAGCAGCAGGCACAGGAGCGGTCTGATGCTCTTCAGCGCCAGATGATGGCTCTACAGCAGCAGACCTTGAGCTTCATGGAGAGGCTGGCGAGTGGACCTCCCCAGTGGCAGTGGCAGCAGCCTCCCCCACAGCAGCAGCTTCAGTGGCAGCCACCTGTCCTTCCTCAGCCGCAGTTGTTCGGTCCGCCGCCTCAGTTTGCTCAACAGCCGCAGCTTTCGAGCCCCAGCTCCTCGCAGTTCACGAGTTTCTCTACTCCAGGCGGGGCCCCGCTCTTCAGTCCGCTCCGCACAGGGTTCACTCCCAGGCCGACAGAGTCGCTCTTTGCTACGACGACCTCTGTCACTCGAGACCTGTCGGCCACGTTCAGCGAGCTCACCGGATTTCCCACTCCAGATCTTCCGGATCCGGTTCAGACGTCGACGGCTCCTGTGACCTCCACCACAGAGACTCTTCCGAGCTCGGTCGCGTCTTCAGAGCAGACAGAGCCAGTCCAGTCCGAGACGACCACGTCCATGCAGCCTGCGTTGTCCGCTTTCCCAGCGCTTCCGCCCTCCGAGCCTCAGGCTGACACGATTACACAGACCGAGACTGCGACAGAGCCAGTGTCAGAGCAGATCGAGCAGGCAGAGCAGTCAGTGCCGGACCCGTCCCAGACCGCTTCTCCACAACGTCCAGCTACAGAGGGTCAGCAGGCTCCCGGCGACTCGTCCTCCGACTCCGAGGCCCTACTTCAGCAGTTTGAGTTCACGCAGAGGACTCCGGAGATGGCACCTGACTCGTCTGCACCACCTCCGCCCTCCGACGCTTAGTTTGGCGTTTGATGCCAAAGGGGGAGAGTGGCCGAGTATAGCGACAGGGGGAGTGTTCTGAGAGGGCATTGTGTCTTTTGATGTGTTATATTCACATACGCTCTTTACTTATCGCATCTTTTGTGCATATTTATGTTACATACTTATGCTATGGATCTCATGACATGTTTGTGCTCACTATGATTTTATATATGACATGTCATTTCGCTTCGCTCTTTACTTGTGCTCAATTCTCACTTGTTTATGTATATGAGCTCTTTTCTCCTGCACTTGCTATTCACTCTAACTTGTTGAGTGCAGGATGATGGCATGACATGTTTTGAACTTGCCCCTAATCATTTTCTCTTATTTATTGCAAGTTCATACATGTCATGATTTAAAAACCTCTTCTCTCTATACTCGATCTCGTGTTGTCATCAATCACCAAAAAGGGGGAGATTGAACGCCTATTGGCCCCTAGTGGTTTCGGTGATTGGATGAAACACAAGATTACTGTGACTAACGTGTGTTTTGCAGAAACAGAGATGAGTTAGGTCACGGTAACGGCGACGATACGGGCATATGGAGTTCATGTCCCCTGGCGATGGAAATCGTTTCGGTTTTCAAAGGACAGACGACGAAGACGGTGGTAGGCTAGGCTAAGTGTCGCATGGTGTTGAAGGACACTTAGGTAGTCTTAGGTCTTTGTTTTTTCCTTTGGCCGTACTATAAAGAGGGGTGTGAATCAGTAGCTTGACCTAGATGAGTCTATTGAGGTAGGTGTGGTGCACACTTGTTATTTCATAGCCCTAGGTAGCTCAGAGAGATGCCTTATGTCGAGAGGAACAAAAGTCGTTAAGACCGCGTCGCGATCCGAGTTGATCTTGCCCTTGGTATGGGCATCGGATGCTGGATCAGTGGGCATCGGAGGCTCCGATGCCCACACCGACCTAGGGTTTGGTCTGGTGCGTGGCATCGGAGGCTCCGATGGTGCCACATCGGATCGTCTGGTGTCACTGTTCACTTGGGAGTGAACTGTGCAGGGCATCGGACGCTGAGGGCCAGCGTCCGATGGCCATGCAGAGAGGATCCAGAGAGGTCTTTTCGGCATCGGACACGTCCGATGCAGGGGCATCGGACACTCGCCAGCGTCCGATGCTCTATAATCATGTCTGACAAGAAGGTGCAGTAGACCGTTGGACGGGGTCATCGGAGCGTCCGATGCCTGGCATCGGCGCGTCCGATGCCCCCGCAAAATACCTGTCTTGTGCTGATTTTGGATGGCCGGGTTGAGGGGTATATATACTTCCTTGCCTCCATCCATTTGAGTGTTCTTGCCACTTCCATCAGCTGAGAAACACCTTGTGAGTGTGAGTGAGTGCAAGAGCCCTAGTGAGGTTAAGTGATTGCTAATTGTGAGAATTAGACACCTCCTAGTGAGAATTGAGTAGCAAGTGTGCATCCATCCATCTCTTTGGCCTTGTCTTGGTCAAGTGAGAGTTCTAGCTTGTTACTCTTGGTGATCGGCATCACCTAGACGGCTTGGTGGCGATCGGAGAGCTTGGTGATCATCCGGAGGCTTTGTGGATGACCCAAGCCAAGTTGTGACCGGTAGCGAGCGATTCACCGGGCCGGAGTGGCGAAGAATCAGCTCGTAGTGAGCACTTGATCCTTGCGCGGATCAAGGGGGAGCGATACCCTTGCGCGGGTGCTCCAACGAGGACTAGGGGGTGTGCCGACACCTCGATACCTCGGCAAAAAGATCGTCGTGTCATCTCTACTCTCTTCTCTACGCATTTACCTTTGAGCAATTCAATTCCGCATTTACTTGTTGCTTTCATAAGTTGAATTGTCATGCTAGAGTAGAAATAGTTTAGCGATAGTCTTTTGTGCAATTGATTCTTGTCAAACCACCTCTAGGCTCTAAGGGGTTAATTGGGGCTTGATAGGTTTTATTATCGCAAGAAGTTTTAGAAAAGCCCAATTCACCCCCCCTCTTGGGCATCTTGATCCTTTCAGATTTAAAACAAAGATATTGGTGGAACAAGCTGAAAACACGGATATTGCGGACTATATAGCCAGATGCGATACATGCCGACGAGTAAAGGCAGAACACCAAAGACCCGCAGGACTACTTCAACCACTACATATTCCCCAACGGAAATGGGAAGAAATTAGTATGAATTTTTTTGTGGGACTACCCAAAACACAGAAAGGACATGACTCCATATGGGTAATAGTAGAAACACTAACAAAAGTAGCACACTTCATCCCCGTCAGAACCACCTACAGAGGAGATCAGCTAGCAAGGCTATACATCGACAACATCCTCCAACTACACGGGATTCCGAGTCGAATTGTGTCAGATCGAGGGGCACAGTTCACATCAAGGTTTTGGAAGAGCTTACATAAGGCACTCGGAACTCGCCTGGACTACAGTTCGGCATACCACCCCCAGACTGATGGGCAAACAGAAAGAGCAAATCAAATACTAGAGGACATGCGGAGAGCCTGTGTACTCACTTATGGACAAGATTGGGAGCAAAGCTTAGCATTTGCCGAATTCTCCTACAATAACAACTATCAAGCAAGCCTAAAAATGTCCCCGTTTGAAGCACTATACGGAAGGAAATGTCAAACCCCCTTGATGTGGTCTGAGGTGGGAGAATGTACCCTCTTCGGACCTGATCTGATAAATGATGCTGAGGAACAAGTAGCCAAGACTCGGGAGAATTTAAAAGCAGCACAAAGCTGACAAGAGAGTTATGCTGATACACACAAGAGACCGCTAGAATTTCAACCTGGAGATTTTGTATACTTAAAGGTGTCACTAATCAGGGGAACCCGAAGGTTCTAGGTCAGAGGAAAGCTAGCACCAAGGTACATTGGACCATACAAAGTGCTTAAGAAGATTGGAGCTGTCGCTTACCATCTAGAATTACCCTCAGAAATGGCAGATGTACATGAAGTATTCCACGTATCCCAACTAAAAAGAAGCCTTCGAGTACCGGAAGAACAAGTACCCATGGAAGTAGTAGACTTACAGCCTGACTTACAGTATCAAGAAAGGCCAGTAAAGATTTTGGATATAGCCATCCGACAAACAAGGAGAACGGCCGTAAGATTTTGTCGAGTCCAATGGAGCAACCATACCGAGGCAGAAGCAACATGGGAAAGAGAAGAAGATCTGAAAAGAGAATTTCCATACCTATTTGAGGAACGGCCCGAATCTCGAGGACTGGATTCTTTTTAAGGGGGTAGGTCTGACACCCCTAATTTTCCAAGTGTTGAAAATCACTAAAAATTTGAACCAAATTAAAACTTGACCTAGTTTAACTTTTAGAAAACATAATTAGAATAAATAGGAAAACAAATCTTTTTCTTGTTTGGTTGTGTGGTATGTGTTCGGCAAGAGATAACACTCAGTTGGAAACTTTTGGAAACCCAGTTTAAATTCAAAACCCAAAAAGGAATTTGAATCAAAGGGAAAGGAGGAAAAAGGGAAAAGAAATAGAAAAGGAAAAGGAAAAAAAACCAACAGCAGGCCTCAATCCCTCTCTCGACCTGCAGCTGCTCAACTCCCCCAGCCCACTCCCCACTCCACTCCTCTCCCTGCCTCTCCCCGCGTGGGCCGCGCCTCAGCACCGCGCGAGCGCAGCGCCAGCCAGACCGGCTCCGTTCCCCTCTCCCTACGGATGACAAGTGGGGCCGTGCCGTCAGCTTCGTCACCTCCGGGACGACGTGACGAAGCAGAGCGAGTCGACCACCATGGCCCATCCGGAGCTGTTACCGCTTACAATCGCGAAAGTTTGACCGACGCATCGTGTCAATCCCCTGGCACCGCCATCCTGTTCCATGGCATGACAGCACATAAAAGAGAGAGAAGAGAGGAGGAGTAGTGAGCTCCGTAGCGGCTTGACGGGAGCGCCATTAATGGCGGTGACAAGAACTCACGAAGAACCGACCTAGCACGGCGCGGACACGACGGAGGGAAGTGTACGGCGACCGGAGAACTCTCTAGACACTCGGGACACGCTGGCGACGCGGAGGAGAAATATCTCCAAACCGCCATGGCCGCCACCGCCACTATCGGCCTATAAAAGGCACCTCACCCCGAATCGACACTACCCCAAGCTCCGTAGTGAACCTCTCCACCACGTAGACACTCACATTCCACCCCTACCGCCTTCCACTTCTCTAATTTCCGATTTCCCCCAAATCGGAGCTGCGCCACTGCCGACGAGCTCGAGCTCGATTGAAGGCCAGGGAAGGTCTTGAGAGCCAAATTGGTTCGTGGGTAAGCCTCACCGAACCACCTCCTTTCTTTTCCCCTTCCTACCTCTACCTCTATCAGCCAGAGGCGACTGGACGCCATGGGAGCCGCTGTCCGAACCGACATTGCTCTTGGCGAGCCCCATCTAGAGCACGGCTGGGAGTTTGGGACACACTAGCACATAGAGCACATCCTAACGCACCTAATGTGCCAAAGCACGGGTGGAAAGACCCCCCTCTGCGCACCACGGCAACGCGGCACCGCCGTGGGAGCTCCGGCGAGCCGCCGAGGCCCACGCGGTGCCTCATTTTTCCTCTCCAACGGAAGGGCGAGTGCGGGAACGCGAGTGGAGCACCATTATACGGCTGAACGGAGCCGAGGGGTGTTCACACCGCCGGCAAGGCCGATTTCGGCGAGGACACGGAAAACTTCCTCTGTTTCCCGACGGGCTCAAGGGCGGCGCCACCCAACGCCGTCGATCCCAGAGGCCGACACACGGGACCCACACATCAGTGGCTGTCGGTCAAGGCCTCACTCTCCCCTCTCCTTCCGTGCGCCTGGTTCACGTGAACCAGTGACCACGGGGTGCAAGACCACAGCACAGTGCCATGGACCGACGGACCCCTTCCTCACAGTCGCATAGGAAAACGCTAGGTGCACCCGGTTAGTGTACACAAGAGGCTAGAAATCCTATTTCCCTTTAGAGAAAAATTCCAGGAAAATTCCAAAAAATACTACATGCACTCAGTAATCTTACTCAGTAGTTAGTTTTCCAAAAATGATTATAGAAAATAGTTATTAATTTCCAACCTATATGTTTAAACTTACAAAAATCATATCTCTCATGTTTTAACTCTGAAAATTATGAGACCACTTCTAAAAATTCTATAAAAATAATCCAAAAGTAACCAACCTGAGAGTAACCCTTTTGCTCAACATATGTTTGCTTGTGATGTTTGTTTCTTTGTTTGTGCTTATCGTTTTCGTCGGATCGATCGGAAGAAGGAGACGACTGCCAGGAAGAAGACGACCCAGACTACCAGGAATTAGGAACTGTGAGCTGCAACGAAAGCAAGTCCTAACCCCACTCTTATCTACTATAAGTAATCACTCACTGGTGATTATATGATTGGAATATCGTATGGTAAAATTGACTGAATATTGGGCAACTGTGATATGTTCGTGTGCTTAACGCAAACCTGAATTGATGGGGACAAGTGGGGGATGTTTATATGCGGATATAACATCTTGGGGTAGACTCGCCTATTGAGGGACTCTACCTAGGAGACACTTGTTTGCCATACTGAGTAGTTTCATAGGCCACCAAACTTGGTCAGAAACGCGTCCAGCCACACGCCTATATGGGTAGGCCTAATTTCACACCCGATAGGCCTAAGTGTAACACCTACCTGGAGGTCGGGAGACAACGGTTTGACAGGAGAAGGCACGACTGCTAAGTGATCTCTCGTGGCCCGGTCGGCGTGGTTGCTAAGTGATCCTCCACGTTAAATTCCTGTTGGGCCGTGTGCTAGCCCCTCATGATATTGTTTTGGCCAGTTAGACCATGCGTGGTTTGTTTTCCGGCCGCTGTGTAAACCGTGGTGATGGTTACATGGACCCTATGGATGCGTCCTCGCGGGTATAAGCTTTGTTGGAGTAAATGAGGCCACTGATCATGGTCGAGTTCACTCCATCGTGTGGGGAAAATTGGACATCTGCTACAGTAGAATTACCTGAATCCTATTTGAATAGCCACGTCCTTGGTTATGGGCAATCGCCGAGATGAGGTCACCTATGGTTAGGTTAATAACAATTCTTGCACTAGCACAACCATGAACTTGTGATAATGTTGCCTATGTTTCTAAACTAACCGGGAACTAGCGAGAAGGATGACACTCTGCTAGGGCCCAACCCCTCTTTTCATCTTGCTATCTCTCTAGGACTTGCTGAGTACTCTATGTACTCACCCGTTGTTGACTCACAGATTATGAAGACGAAGGAGAACCCACCTACAACGAGGAGGACTTCTAGGAGGACTAGTGACAGTGACCACGATCATGGAGGAATCGTTAGGATAGGGTCTACGCCTACGCTCTAGCTTGCCTGTGAGGATAGACGCCGCTACGCATCGACTACCGCCTTAGTAGCTTCCGCACCGTGTTACGCAACCACCTCTGTAGTGTGCTTTGGTCAAGTGATATAAATAAAAGCCTTGACCCTGTTGTAATATATCACCTACCTAAGTGTGAACCCCATACCCTTTTGTATGAACCTTTTATTCGCTAGATTAATAGAGTTTGGTATTTATCTTTAAATTTGTATATCATTTCTGTTGATCCCGTACATATTTGTGCATGATCCTGGCGCAAATATGGGGATGTTTGGACTCTCAGGATGAGGGCCCGACACATACCATGTGGAAAGGGATGGGTGAGCCCAAGAGGAAGAGAAGAAGAAGAAGACCGTGGCATTCAAGGCTTCATCCTCCAAGAGCAAGAGTAAAGGCAAAGCAAAGAAGGAGGAAAGTGATGATGAAGCTAACACAAGCTTGAGTGAAATGGATAATGAATAGATGGCTCTATTTGTCAAGAGATTTGGCAAGTTCATGAAGAAGGGTTATAGTGCAAGAAAGAGAAGAGATGCAACCAAAACCACAACTAAAAGGTGTTATAGATGCAACAGTAAGGATCACTTCATTGCGGATTGTCCATATTCTAGTGATGAAGATGATGATCACAAGAAGAGCAAGAAGAAAGACAAGAAAGAAAGAAAAGAAAAGAAAGAGAAGAAGAAGGAAAAGAAGAAGGGTGGTTCCTATGTTGTGACATGGTGAAGGGTCGAGATGGCGGACTAGAGGGGGGGTGAATAGTCCTTTTAAAATTAAACATAGCGGCTAACCGAAACAAATGCGGAATTAAAACTGCGGAAAATTATGGTTTTGGTGACCAGATTTTGCATCTTTATACACTACTACATGCTGAAACTTGCTGCACTTGTGTTCACAAGATCCACTCCAAAACCAAAGCATCACTTATCCAATTATCATGAATTTTGCACATCAACTAATACCATAAGTGTAGAGCATGTGTACCAAATTTCAAGCCAATCCAAACAGATTTGATCACTCAAACATGGCTATCATCACAGCTACCTCAGATTTCAGATTTTGGACATATTTCTATATTTGAGCTATATTTCTTCAAATTGAATCAAACTTGAGATAAACTTGCTTGAACATCAACACAAGACATATGTCCATGAAAATCCACTTACTAAAGGTCATCTTGTGAACATATCCAATCAAACTAACTCAAACATGTTCACTAAGCAAATTTATCCATTCAGTCATCTTATAGCAAGCAATCATATGCATATATATCCAATTCAATCAACTCATATGCATCTAAAATAACATGATCAACTAGAGATATACCTTAGTAGCTCATGACCATCAAATAGCAAGCTTCTACCATTTGCAAGCCTTCAAATATTTCCAAACAACCACCACAACTTGATCTTTTGCACTTGTATGTTTTAGCACTTGGACTTAACTTCACTTGACTTGGCATTGGGATGAGAATAGCAATAAGCTTTATTACTTGACTCAATCACATGATGAATAATATGAAATTACTTTGAATCAAGTCTACAATGCCATGGTACCTACACACATTCATCCACTTTTTGATGGTACCCAAACTTGTTTGGGTCCTCTCAAGTTAGGAGCAACATACTTAGGCATTGCCTTAGTATGGATAGCGGGATGTTTTGCAATAGCAACCAATGAGATACCATTGTCATCCTTTCTAAGCACAATATCATCATCAATTGAGATGGGCTTAGAAGTTTTACCTAGGGGACATGAATTAGCAATGTGTCCCCTTTCCCAGTACATGAGTAGCAACTTCTCTTGGATTGAGCCTTTTCATCCTTGCTCATGTGTTGCTTCTCATTGCCTTGCTTCTTCTTGTTTGCTTGAGCCTTCTCCTCAAGCTTGTTTGGACAACCCGAAGCTAGGTGGCCCAATCCATCACAACTATAACACTTGATGTGAGCCAAATCCTTCTTCTTTTCTTCATTCTTGCTCATCATCATCTTGGCATCTTGAATGTGAGTTGGATGCCTTGCTCTTCCGACCCTTCTTGTTTTCTTCTTCTTCATGAAGTCACCATTATGATGGTTGTTCTTGATTTGAACTTGGGGCTTCTTCTTGTTGGGGCAAGCATTTGCAAGATGTCCCATCTCATGGCACTGATAGCACATGAAATAAGATAACTTTTCTTGTTCTTGCTTCTTCATTTCTCTTTCATATCTTCTCTTGCCCCATCTGTTGCCTTTGACATTGCCCTTGTTGAAGCCAATGCCACTCTTGTCACCATAGCTTCTATGATTCTTCATCATGTGCTCATAGGTGACCATTGATCTACACCACCTCTCTAGCTTGTTCCGCAAGTTCTTCACTTCATTTTTGAGCTCATTGTTCTCCTTCAAAAGGATAGTCTCACAAGACAAAGAATTAGAACAAGCATCTATATGTGAAGAACATGGCATAGCTAATAAATCATCACAAGAGGTGGATACATGCTTCTTCTCTACATCACATGGGTTAGCGCAAATATGTGATTGATCATTTGACCCAAATGATGAGCTCTCACTAGTTTTAGTTTCTACATTAGAAAGCTTCTTAGTGAGAAAAGCATGGTCTTTTACAAGTTATCATGAGCAACAACATAGTTCCTCATGAGTCAATTTAAGCTCCTCATGTGAACAAGTACTATCATAAAGTAGATGCTTCACTTGTTCACATGTGTTCTTTAGAAATAAGTTTTCTTTTTCCAATTTTGCATTTTTAGACATCTCATTATCTAAAGCTTTGGTGAGTCTACATACAAGCTCTACATTTGGATCATCACAATCAACAACCACATTTGCAATTGATACCTTAGTGTCACCATGTGACATGAAGCAATGTGGTCTAGAGGGAGAGCTTGTAGAGACATCACTCTCATAGCCATCATCCTTGTCAAGTGATCTTGTGGATTGATCATCATCATCATCACTTGACCATGAGGTGGAGCAATCCTCCACAACCACCAAGTTGAGGTCATGCTCGTCATCCTCATGTGCCTCTTCCTTGGGCTCACTAACATCATCATCATTTGAGGCACTCCCATACTGGTCATTGAGGTACTTCCACATGTTATGGGAGGACTCCATATCCATGATCTCACTAAAGATATCATCATGCAATAGTAGCTTGGCTCTCGGGATGTACGCATTTCTCTTGTGCTTGAGTTAGATTCGTTTCATCCAACACATGAGAAAAGCCTACATCTACGATCCAGCACATTTGAGGGCAAATAAACTTGAAATTGCATATCATCCAAGTTTTCCAACGTGTAAAGTGAGTGCCATCAAGAATGTGTGGACAATCAATGCCTAGCCCATAAGTCGCCATCATTTCGGGTCAGTGAAGACCACAAATGAGAGACCTAGCTCTGATACCACTTGAAGGGTCGAGATGGCAGACTAGAGGGGGGTGAATAGTCCTTTTAAAATTAAACGTAGCGGCTAACTGAAACAAATGCGGAATTAAAACTATCGGTCTAGCCAAGGCTACACCCCTCTACCTATACTCTATGACACCTTACAAAAGATCCTAAACAAAGCAAATAAGGTGTCGAGCTAGCTAGAGCTCACCTAATCAATTCTAGAAGCAAGCCCACACAAACCTATGCAACTAGTACTTCAAACACGGGGGAGCTCCTACACAATCTAGTAAGCAAAGCACAAAACCTAAGCTCACTAGCAATGCTCAATAACAAGGCTACACAAGCCAAATTAGAGAGCTCAACTTAGCTACACAAACTAAGAAACTAAACACTAGCAGAAGAGTAAGTATTGCAATACAAGCTAGTGTAAACAACGGGCAGTCGGTACTATCGGGCTGCTAGGCCGGTACAACCGACACCGGTACTACCGGGCTATTCGGCGGGTATTACCGAGCACCTGCAGGGAGCTACGAAATCGAAATGGATGAGATGCAATCTTGGATCTAGCAATTACCCCACTTCCTTAGATGATGTAGATGATGATTGTAGCTTCCCCAAGTCTTGGTTCCTTGCCAAACGGTAGATCGAGTCTTCCCAACCTAAGATAGAGTGAAGGAGGGAGGAAGAACACGAAGAACACAAACAAGCGTAATATGCAAGGAAGCAAGAACAATAAGAGCAACAAGAGACAGGGACACAAGATTTTATCCCGAGGTTCATTTGGTTGCCACCAAGCTAGTCCCCGTTGAAGCAAGTCCAAGGTTGCCGCCGATCCTCTTGCTAGTGGTGACACTAACCCAACCTCTCCACGATGGAGGGCTCACCAAGAGCTCTAGCTTTTGATCCGGCTGGACCACTTGGCGCTCTTCACGCCTCTTTCCACTAGAGTTGCTCTTCGCGATCTCCCGCGGGGCGAGCACAATGCCCCTCACAAAGCTTCTCTGGAGCCACGCACAATCTTCACGTGGGCTTCACGACGGAGACAAGCACCAAGCTGTCTAGGAGGTGGCAACCTCCAAGAGTAATAAGCACCACCGGCTTGCAACTCGAACACCTAGTGCCACTCGATACTATCTCTCAATGCAATGCACTAGAATCGCTCTCTCGCAAAGATTCGCGCACTAGCAAGCACATGCGAGTTAGAGGGCTCCTAAGCACACTCACACAAGGACACTAAGTCCCGAAGGTGCTCAACCTTATCCAAGGGCCGACCACCCCTATATTTATAGAGGGGAGCCACAAACTAGCCGTTTTCCCCTTTTCCCGAGCTCTCACAGCCACGGTTGGTACTACCGACCAAAGGGTCGGTACTACCGGTGGTCCAAAAGACTGTTAGAATCGCCTTCCTAACACTGTCGGTAGTAGGGTCAGTACTACCGGCCACGGTACTACCGGCCTTATAGCGGTACTACCAGTAGGCCAAATCTTCCCCACACAGAACGCTCCTAAACTTCCTCCAAACCTCGGTACTACCGACCCCTAGGGTCGGTACTACCATGGCCCAGTACTACCGGCCTTATGGCGGTACTACTGGTACGCCAAACCGTCTCCCGAACAGAGAGTTTGCGCGCTGCGCACAGGGGTCGGTAGTAGGGTCGGTACTACCGACTGCAGCATCCTGAACTCCTCGCTAAAACGGCCATAACTCTTAGCTCCGAACTCCTATTTCAATGATCTTGAACATTTTGGAAAGCTTATTCAGAGGGCTACACAACCCACATGAATACAAGATCCAAAGCACAAAGGATTAGTACAGTTTTCCAATCCAAGATCCATTGCTTCACTTTTTCAACCAAAGCTTTCTCCGAAACTTCTCCAAACTTCTTCTCCTTTGCAAATGTGCCAACACCACCAAGTGTATACCATCATTTGCATGTGTGTTAGCATTTTCACAAACATTTTTCAAAAGGATTTTCACTTGCTCTCACCACGCCATTCGATCCTAGTAACAACGCAATGTTAGATCGCTCAAGTGGCACTAGAAGACCGATATGCAAACAAGTTTGCTCCCCTTGATAGTATGGCCATCGATCCTGAACCTGGTCATCAACTTCTCTACTCACCTATGACCGGTGAAATGAAATGCCCTACAGATATACCTTTGTCTTGCACATTCCATTCCATTCCATCTCCTTCGGTGTTGATGCAACACATGCACCAACCTATCTCCAAATGATATGATGCACTTCATATCATCACATGGCCTCCATGATCCATCGATCTTGACCTCACTTGCTCTTCACCATTGCTTCGGTCCTTCGGCGCCATGTCTTGCTTAAGCCTCCCGACACTCGGTACCAACGACTTCAAAGCCTCCAACTTGCCCTTCACCTTCGCAACCGGTCCATCAAGCCATGTCTTGCCTTGATCTTCACCATCTTAGCCATATGACCACATGTCATGTTTCATGTGCATTAAGCTCCTCCATGATCATCACATGTGTGAGCTTTACATCAAGTCCAAGCCATTCACCTCCATGGCTCAAGTGCTCACACACATGTACCTGTGGACTAATCTCCTATGTATCTCACATAAACACAATTAGTCCACCTAAAGTTGTCACTCAATTACCAAAACCAAACTAGGACCTTTCACATGGGATAGTGATGCTTCCTCAAGCTATGATGATGACTCTAGCGATGATGAGAGGAAGACCACCAAGAAGAAGGCTATGGCTAGTCTTGCTATCTCAAGCAAGCCTTCTATCTTCAACACTCCATCGACATGCTTCATTGCTAAGGCCACTTAGGTATCATCCGATGAGAGTGAAACTGATCGAGAGTGAGAGTGATGATGATGAGGAGTACTCAAAGGAGGACCTCATGAGCATGCTACAATATGCTCACTCTTACAATGAGACTAAGAGGAAGGAGTGCAAAGAATTGCGCAAGGCCAATAAGGCTCTTGAGCAATCCTTTGATGAGCTCAAGTTCACTCATGAGAGGCTAGTGGAAGCCCATGAGAAGCTTGATCAAGCTCACACAAGGCTTCAGGAAGCCCACTCCTCCCTCCTCGATCAAAGTAAGATTGAGGATGTTGTAGAGACATGCAATGTAGGAGTTACTTGTGATATACATGATGAATCATTTTATGCTCCTATTATTGTTGCTCCCACCAATGCATCATCATCATCTAGCTCAACTAAAATGCCTACTTCTACTACTTGTGATTCATCATTAGTGGTAGAGAATGAGAACCTTAAGAACAAGGTTGTTGAGCTCACTCATGCCTTAGGCAATGCCTATGGTGGAGATGCCTGCTTACTAATGTGCTTGGGTAGCCAAAGGTGTCCACTCAACAAGGAGAGACTTGGCTATACCCCCAAGAAGGGCAAGGCGGCCTTTGCTACTCACAAGACTTGTTTTGTGAAGAGCAATGGTCGGTTTTGCCATAGTTGCAAGCAATCCGGGCATATAGAGCAAAATTGCTTTAACAAGAACAAGAACAAGAACGCTCATGTTTCATCTATTAGACTTGATTCTTGTTATATGCTTACAAAGGGCACTAATGGTGTGAAGGCTAAGTACATTGGTGCACCCATGGTTGGCCCAAAGAAGAAGGCAATTTGGGTGCCCAAGAGCTTGGCGACTAACCTTGGAGGACCCAAAAAGATTTGCGTACCTAAAAGGAATTGAACTCTTTGTAGGTAAATTATAAAGTGGGAGGAAGGAATTGGGTGCTTGATGGTGGGTGCACTCAACACATGACCAGATATGGAAGAATGTTCAAATCGATCAACACTAGTGGCAATGATCATGCGGATGCTATCACATTTGGTGACAACAAGAAAGGCAAGGTCAAAGGCTTGGGCAAGATTGCAATATCCAATGACTTGAGCATCTCAAATGTGCTATTTGTGGAATCTCTCAACTTCAACCTTTTGTCCGTGGCACAATTGTGTGATTTGGGATTCAAATGCATATTTGGGGTTGATGATGTGGAGATAGTGAGTGTTGATGGAAGTGACTTGGTCTTCAAAGGTTTTGGATATGAGAACCTTTATTTGGTGGACTTTGATGCTAGTGAAGCTCAATTAACAACATGTTTGTTCACCAAATCATGTATGGGTTGGCTATGGCACAAGCGCTTGGGACATGTTGGAATGAAGCAACTAAAGAAGCTAGTGAAGCATGACATGGTGAGAGGGCTAAAAGATGTTCACTTCGAGAAGGACAAGCTTTGTAGTGCTTGTCAAATGGGAAAGCAAGTTGGAAACACCCATCCTAACAAAGGAATGATGAGCACTACACATGCACATGAGTTATTGCACAAGGACTTGTTTGGACCAACTACATATGCATGTATTGGGGGAAACAAGTATGGCTTTGTGATAGTGGATGACTATACAAGATACACATGGGTCTTCTTTCTCGTTGACAAGAGTGAAGTGTTTGGCATATTCAAAACCTTTGTCAAGAGAAGCCAAAATGAGTTAGATAGAAGAATCAAGAAAGTGAGAAGTGACAATGGAAGTGAGTTTAGAAACACAAGAGTTGATGAGCTTTGTGATGAGTTTGGAACGAAACATCAATTCTCGGCCAAAAGTATACACCTCAATCCAATGGGATAGTTGAAAGGAAGAATAGGACACTCATTGACATGTCAAGATCCATGCTTAGTGAATACCATGTGAGTGATTCTTTTTGGGCTGAAGCAATCAACACGGCATGCTATTGTAGCAACCAGCTCTATTGTCACCCTCTATTGAAGAAGACACCATATGAGCTCCTCAATGATTGAAAGCCCAACATTGCTTATTTTCGGGCCTTTAGGTGCAAGTGCTACATATTGAAGAAGGGCACAAGACTTGGCAAGTTTGAAAAGAAGTGTGATGAAGGGTTTCTACTTGGTTACTCCACTACAAGCAAAGCATATAGAGTGTGGAACAACACAACAAGAATAGTTGAAGAAGTCCATGATGTTGAGTTTGATGAAACCAATGGCTCTCATGAAGAACAATACAATCTAGATGATGTGAGAGGAACACAATTGGTGGAAGCTATGAAGAACATGGACATTGGTGATATTAGTGAAGGATCGAGAATGCTACCAAAGGCGACCAGAGCGGGGGGGTTAAATGGGAGCCTAAAAATTTCTTTCGAAACTCTGGCCTTTGTCCCAACAACCTCAAAAGCAAAGCTGACAAGCGTGATGTCCACGACCCAAGATATTGGGTGGATGTTCCCTAGGAACACAGCGGGACACCACTAAAGCTCACTCGCCCAAGTTCACGCAAGTCAACTAGTGACAAGAGGAACTTTGGGTAACCTCAACCTCCCCCGAGCAACGCAAGGGGGATTCAGGCTGTTTTGCAAAGCAGGAAGCCCAATTTTAGTAGAGCACGAAGTCAGAAATCCAATGCAAAAAAGCTGATCTCAAATTTGAGCTCGAACGTAAAAGTTACGGACAAAAACGTGCGATCACTGCACTGACCGGACTCTGATGAGTGTTCGGTCAGGTAGGATTGGATGCGTCCGGTCAGCTCAAGAGCGTTCTGGATGCTCTCTGAGTTGGACCGGACTCACGAGACTGAGCGTCCGGTCACCGTGCAGGAGCGTCCATTCAACACAAATAGGCAATGAACAGTGCCCTCTATGCGTACGGTCACGCGAAGCCCTAGCGTCTGGTCAAGTCTGAAAAAATAGAACGCCCATACATTCAACGACCGGACTCACTGGTCAGAGTCTAGTCATCCCGAGACCAGCGTCTGGTCACCCCGAAAAAGTATTGTTCGTCCACCGATTCGACTCGATCTCACCCAAAACGAAAACACTAAGGATCAAACTTGGTGAGAAGAGTCACAAAGGGATTCGGTGGACGAAGGGATTCAGTGAGAAGAGTCTGGTCATCCTAGGAGATCATGGCTCCAACCTATCTCCAAATCGGTGAATCGAAGGGATTCAGAAAAAGAGAGAGGAAACTTGATCCAAGATAAAACTTGACCGATCTGTTGCTACAAGTGATTAGATTGCAATTCCTTTGGTAAAAAGATCACAAACCCGTTCGTGCACAAAGTGGTTCAAACGAAATCGTAAACCAACTCCCGGAGAAAGAGAACGAAGCAAATCTCCTTGAGGGCAAAAAACCGAAAAAGTGAAGAACACACAAGCAAGAACGCGATTTCATCTCAATTTCTAGCCAAAACTTCTCCACACGAGGAGACAACGAGATTATGGTCTCATTTCCTCAAAAAGCAAATACACAGAGGTAAGATTCACCGTCTCTGCGGATCTCAGTAGCTACAACAGAGATGTGGGAGAACAGGAAACCCTAAGTGAAAAATAGCAATGGCTGAGATATTTTGGAGGGAGGGGTGGCCTCTGCTTATATAGCCTAATACAATTATTCCACTTCTACCCTTACAGCTAATGAGTGAGCAGGCTAACCCTAATGGTATTCCTAACCAACTCGAAGTTGATGTTGATCTGTCGGCCACGCCCGCACATCGGGTAGCTTCACCTCAATGCGACCTCACCGGATGCCGCCACGTGCCACCAACGCGCCGCTCGTCCTTTTTACGGACCTCCCCCCGGTTTTGAGGCCGAAACCGGGAAACCTGGGCCATCCCCGATTTTGTGGCTGAAACTGGGAAACCTGTCGTCCTTCGCCTGAGTTTTGTGGCCCAAACTCAGAAACCAGCCAGCGCCCAGGTTTTGAGGCCCAAACCTGGAAACTGTCCTTAGCCCGAGTTTTGTGGCCCAAACTCGGAAACTGGCCGCACCCAGGTTTTGAGGCCCAAACCTAGAAACCGTCCACTCGATGGTTTTTCTGTGGCTCAACCACCAAACCGACACCGTAGAGGGATGCACCGCCCATGCACCCCGTCCAACTGCAAGTCTTCACTTGTCGCTGTCCTAGGCTGTCAGCCACGGCCGATCCTCAGGCCACCAGTCCGTCAGTCCAAGCCTCACGTCCGCCCTTCACCGCTCCAGGTCCATCTGCCCGGCACATCTCTACTTGACCTTCACCTTGCCTTCGATCACCGTCTCTGTGCTTGACACCAGCACAACACAAGCCAAAGAACATGCGCATCATACCAGTTGATGACAATCACTCATCATCTCAAGATCTGGCATACCCCCATGTATCCGCAATCTCCCTCTTGTTGAGTGCATTGTCAACTACCAACACAAATCATATGGAGTAGAAAGAAAGAAGGAAGAGGAAGGAAGCGAACTCAACCAATCGACCAAAAGGGAAGCAAATCCAGAAGAAGTCAAACAGAGTGAGCGAAACAATTTGGTTCCCAAAGACATGGGCCACGGCTCGACGCAACCAAGCAAAGCAAAGCTATCCCTCAAGAAGAGGCATAACGGGCTCAACACCGCTAGCGAGAAAGTAGTCGGAGCAAAAGAGACAAAGACAGGCTAGTCCCTCCAGAAAGAGGCAAAGGCTCAACACAACTAGCAAAAACGCTCCAAACCAATTGAAAAGCCACACAAGCTGAAACTTGCTCCAAACCAATTAAAAAACTCTCCAAACCAATTAACCAACAAAACTTGTTAATTAAACCAAGTGAGCAAGGTCCCCCTTCAATAGTGCACACAACTAGGGACATGATTTGTCAAATTTCTCCCCCTTAGTTGAAAATGCACACAACCAAGACGAAATGCATATGAGTCACAAATGCAGGTTAGCAGCTTCAAGTATATAGTCGATGGAAAGAATATATGCTCTAAAGAATGCTGATCCAATGATTCAATAATAAGCATAAATGACAACAAAGGCTCAAACTGATCACAGAATACGAAATATGAACATATGAGCAAAGTGCGCAGTTTAAAGCCATTCAGAAAGGGTTTCACCATCAAAATAGCATCAAACATGTATAGACAGGAAGTTACACAAGTGCTAAACATGTATACAAGGTGAACTACCCCTAGCAAAGTTCAATCATCATGCTGTAGAATGAAACATAGACTTGTGCTTTCAAAATTTTATCGGAGTTGCAGCTGTGATTACACAAGTTTGAAATTTCGGCATGTGATTGCGAGAGGTTGAAAACTTGACATTGCGTAACTTTTCAACCGAGCTAAGCCTATGCATAAGCAATCAGAAGCTTGAAGCAACAATTTCGGTCTTACACTACACGGCTCAAGTTTAACTCAATGTGCAATGAGAAACAGTATTGATACCGTGATGTGCTGTCAAGTGATCACATCTCGATCTTTTCAATTCACTTAGACTTGGTTCCAAATTTTAACAGAATATGAACACACCAAGCAAGTGAAGGACTCAGAACTAGAGACATAGCAACCTAGCATATATGAAAAACGCAAGTGACTTCAACCCCGTCTACACATGCTGGTTGCCAAACTCAATGGTGAACATGTTTCAATTTTTTATGTTGAATTATGCATATTCATAGTTCAAAAAAATAGCTCAGCTCACCATATATCATTAGAGCATACACTAATCAGAGCATAGATTCATTATACAGATTATAGACATGAAGCTTGAGAAGATGAAAATATGATGAAATGCAAAAACAAGACAAGAACAAAACAAGAAGAAGTCCATCTATAATACAAGAACCAAAATGTTTCCCCCAACTAAAAGGGAAAACACACACCAAGCTGACCTCTCAACCTAGCAAAGGTTGGTTGGTCCAAAGGCTTGGTGAAAATATTTGCCAACTGAAGATGAGTATCGACATGGTGAAGGTCGATATCACCCTTATCATAGTGGTCTCGCAAGAAATAAAAGCGCACATCAATGTGTTTGGTCTTAGAATGCAACACGGGGTTCTTAGCAACGCTAATCGCACTCGTGCTGTCACAAAGCAATGGAACTCGAGAAAAACTTAGACCAAAATCACGCAAAGTGGCCATCATCCACAACAACTGGGAACAGCAGCTAGCCGCAGCAACATATTCAGCCTCTGTGGTAGACTAAGCGACACTAGACTGCTTGCGAGAAGACCAACAGACTAGAGAAGAACCCAAAAACTGACAAGTCCCAGAAGTGGACTTGCGCCCAAGTCGGCAACCAGCAAAATCAGCATCCGAGTAACCACAAAGGGAGAGGGTGGAAGAAGCAAAATACCAAATCCCAAACTCCGGTGTGAAACATAAGTACCTCATAATGCGCTTGACCGCCTGACGGTGAGAAGTGTGTGGCGACGCCTGAAAGCGCACGCAAAGGCACACCGCGAACTGAATGTCCGGGCGTGTCGCCGTCAGGTACAACAGCGACCCGATCATACTCCGGTACTCCTTCTGGTTCACAGCTTCTCCATCCTTGTCCGCATCCAGGGCCGTCGTGGTCGACATGGGTGTTGGAAGAGGCTTGGCCTCACCCATATCGAACTTCTTCAATATGTCCTTGGTGTACTTGCCCTGGTGCACAAACGTCCCCTCTCGGGATTGCTTGATTTGCAATCCGAGGAAAAACGTCAACTCGCCCATCATGCTCATCTCAAATTCCCTGCTCATAATATCTGCAAACTTGGCAACCAAAGCATTAGAAGAACCACCGAAAATGATATCATCCACGTAAATTTGAACCAAAAGAGGGTCATTACCTTGCTTGAGGAGAAAAAGCGTTTTATCTACACATCACATTTTAAAACCCTTAGCAAGCAAAAAGGTTTTCAACCTATCATACCAGGCTCTAGGGGCTTGTTTCAAACCATACAAAGCTTTGTGAAGTTTAAAAACATGGTTTGGAAACTTGGGATTTTCAAAACTAGGGGGTTGTCTCACATACACATCTTCTTCTATGCAGCCGTTTAGTAAGGCACTCTTGACATCAATTTGAAAAATTTTGAAACCCTTGGATACAACAAGAGCCAAGAGGATCCTAATTGCCTCGAAACAAGCTACAGGAGCAAAAGTCTCCTCATAGTCTATCCCCTCCTTCTGACTATACCACTGAGCTAAAAGTCTGGCCTTGTTTCTCACAATGTGGCCATCCTCTCCTTGTTTGTTTTTGAAAAACCATTTTGTACCAATAGGGTGACACTCAGGAGAAGGTGGAACAAGAACCCAAACCCGATTTCTCTCAAAGTTTTCTAACTCCTCATGCATGGCATTAACCTAGTCCGGATCAGATAAAGCGTGTCCAACAGCTTGGGGTTCAAAAAGAGCAACAAATGCAGAATGAGCAAAGTGAGAGATTTGTTGTGACCTTGACCGAGTGACGCGTTCGTGGATGTCGCCGATCATCTGTTGAGGTGGGTGTTGGCGCTGAATGTGTCGTGGCGCCTCCCTTGCTGAAGTAACCTCCCCCTCAACAGTAGCTGGTGCCTCCTCGGGTACAAGTGGTACAGCCCGAGGTGGTGGATCATACGGCCCCCATGTAGTGGAAGTAGACGTGTCGGGGCCGCGAGCAGTCTTGGTCGAAGTCGACCCAATCGGCACAACAGGTGGAAGAAGTGTTGGATCATTAATCCCTTCAACACCTTCTTCCTCATCATCAAAAAGAGGTTCGCCAACCTCGTGATCACCTGCATGCTCAAATCTAAAAGAAGGACAATGCATGGTCTCGTCGAAAGTAACATCAGATGTCTCCATGACTCGGTTCGTATCAAGGTTAAGTACACGATATGCACAAGTATGATTACCATAACCCAAAAATACACCGTCAAAAGAACGAGACTCAAACGTGTCCAAATTGCCTTTCTTGAGTATAAAATAGTGGCAACCAAAAACTCTAAAATAACTCACTTTGGGTTGCTTCCGAAATCGCAACTCATAGGAAGTTTTCTTCAAGAAAGCACGGAGAAAAATGCGATTGGAAATATAGCATGCAGTGTTTATAGCCTCGACCCAATACCACCTAGGAGTCCTATGCTCATCGAGCATCGTCCTGGCCATCTCTACAAGGGTCCGATTTTTCCTCTCTACAGCACCATTTTGTGGCGGTGTGTAGGGGGAAGAAAACTGATGCTCTAAACCTAAAGAGTTACAAAACTTCTCAAAGTCCAAGTTCTTAAACTCGGAACCATTATCGCTACGAATTGCTCTCATCGAGTTCTTAGGGAACTCGTTCTGAAGTCGCAGAATTAGATTGCGAGTAAAAGCAAAAGTCTCAGTTTTCTCAACTAAAAAGAAAACCAACGAATATCTCGAAAAGTCGTCAACAACAACAAGCACATACCACTTCCCCCCAATCAAGCTCACCCGAGCTGGACCGACAAGGTCCATATGCAAAAGCTCTCCAGGGCGCTTAGTCATAACCTGATTCACCGGATGGTGGGGAGCGGCTACCATTTTCCCATGTCTACAAGAATGGCAAACAAGATCCTTCTCCATGCACAACTTGGGCAATCCTCGGATCTAGCCAAGTGAGCTAAGCCTTGCAAGCAAGTCGAAGCTCAAGTGACCTAGTCTCCTATGCCACTTCCAAAGATCAGAGGAGGAGGGTCCAGCCAAAAGACAACGAGAAATGCCAAAATACTCTGAGAAATTCGCACGAAAGACTTTCCCAAAGGGCGAAATCAAACACACAAGATTGCCCTGAGGATCCAAAATATGACTGCAATTCGGCTTAAAATGAATCTCATAATCATCATCAAAGAGTTGCAAAACAAAAAGGAGATTAAAATGCAAGTTAGAAACAAGAGCAACATCATGCAACACAAAATGCTCATTAACTCGCACCGACCCATGAGACAACACTTTACCTTTGCTATTGCCGCCGATGGTGATAAACTCCTTTCCGGCAACTGGACTAAGACTGGAGAACCACTTGGCGTTTCCGGTCAGATGCCTTGAGCCCCCGGAATCCACCAACCAAACGTTCTTCAATCGTCTTACCTACATCAATAAAAAGACATAGGGTGAGCATACGGTCCAACACTGGGGTGAGTAAAATGGGAAGTGTACCAGTGTTGGGCCGGCTGCTCAAAAGAATGGTTAGTAGCAAAACCATTCCTAGCACGCCTATGGGGAAAGCGATCACCACGCTGAGGAAAACGTGGTCTGCTAAGGGAAGAGTGTCCATCGCGATAGTCAAAACGCAGTGGGGGCTAGCGCTCAACAACAACGCCACCGCCACGGGGTCCATAGCCTGCAAAAGCAGGATCCCGCCGGGCACGACCTCCTTGCGGCCTAGGACCATGAGGCATTGGACCTCTAGGCCAAGCAGCTCTCCTTTGAACCCTCGGCGCATGTACATCATGCAAGGGATGGTACATGTCCGAGTTGTTCATCTCCTTTGCACTGCTCTCCTCTCTCTTGCGCCGAAAGCAAAACTCCCTCAAGTGTCCATCTCTCCCATAGTGCTCACAATGGTACCTCACCGCTCTCATAGGGGGTTGTTGGTACTCACGGTAGTGGGTGTCGATCACTTGGCTCTTTTGTGGCATGAGCTCCTCATGGATTGGTGGCATAGTGTCTAGCTTGTTCCTGTGGTGGTTTGGTTTTGGAGCCCATGTCTGTTTCTTGGGTGGATCTTTTGGAGGTTCCACAAACACTCCATCTTTGGTTTTAGGTTTGAGGGGCTCTTTGGCTGGTATCTTGGTTAGCTTGGGAGTAGTGGTGGAGTTGGGCTTCTCACTCGGATTAAGACCACTCGACTCTCCAATTTTTCCAAAAGAAGCAGCACTCACCGACCCTTGAGCAAAACCTACACCAGGACCTCCAACAGCACGCTTGAATTGGGCAATCATCATCCCAAGCTGCGGCTCACCACAAGACACCCGTGACAAGATGGTCCGAAGGTATGTGTTTTCTTCCACGGTTTGCATCTTGTCATGCTTCACATTCGCAATCTCCATCTCCAAACCCTCACACAAGGCACACCTAGACACATAAGTGCTCCCCGAGCAGGCCTTCTCAAGAGATACAATCTTGGCATTCTTCTCTGCCAACTCGGATTGCAAGCCTGCACAAGACTTGCACGCACCAAGCACCGAGGATCTAGCCCTACGCTCATCTACCTCTCCAACCAAAGCAACATACTTCCCCCTCAAGGTGAGAAGGTAAGTCATGTGCTTGGAGCACATCTCAGACTCATCCTCCTTAGTCACAACAATGGTGGACTTGACAGACTCAAGCTCTTTCACCGTGTCCTCCCACTTCTTCCTAAACTCCTTTCTCTCTCTAACGGCAAGCCTAAGCAGTTTATCTTGACTAAGGAGAGCAGCAGTAAGCTTGTCAACCTCAGCAGAGAGTTCGTCAGGAGTTTGAGATACCTGAGAGGTGTCATCGTCGTCGTTGTTCCGAGGAATGTTCTCCAGCTCGCTGTTGGCCTCATCGCCGAGGGCCATGGTACAGAAACCCCTGTTGCCGGCAAAGAAGCAAAGACCGTTCAGCTTGTCCTCGATCTTCTTCTTCTCGGACTCGTCATTGCTTGATGCAGTGGAGTCATCATCCGAGTCATCGACATCGCTGAGCGTGGCAAAAAAGGCACGCTACTCAGCCTGGGCCTTCTCCAAGTACTTCTCCTTGATGTACTCCTTGTTGAAGCCGCCCCTTCGCTTGTGCTTTGCGGGGATGTACTTCTCCTTGCGCTTGTCGGAGTCGTACTTGTGGCCATGATCCACCTTGCCGAAGACTTGCTTGTTCTTCTTCGGGCAATTGGCGATGAAGTGATACGAGCCTCCACACTCGTAGCAGCCACCACGTCCTCCTCCACGGCGATGGTTCATGCGGTTGTTGTGGAACCGTGAGAACCTGTTGGCAAGCAAGTCCAACTCGTCGTCCGCCATGAACTCCAGCTGCTCCTCTGTGACAGAAAGAAGAGATGACAAAGCAAAGCCTCTAGAGGGGTTAGCAGAAGAGCCAGAAACCAAAGCCATCGGTGGGCCAGAAGGATTTTCATAAGAAGCCCTCGCCATGGTGTCAATCTCACTGGACTTGAGCTTACTAAAGAGCTCATCGCAAGTGAGAGTCTCATAGTTAGGTGATTCGATGATTGCTTGAACCTTAGAGTCCGACACCGATCGATCAAGATTGTGCAAAAGCTTAAGAGCCCTCTCATGATCGTCGAAAGGCAACAACTCCTTGTTAGCCCTCATCCTGTTGACAATCACCTGAAAGCGAGTGAATAAACTTTCTATGCTCTTATCAGGCATGTGTCGAAAGTTCTCATACTCTTGCTTGTGCGACTCGTAGAGACGGGTTTTGACTTGAGTGGTTCCCTCATGAAAACGCATGAGGGTAGCCCAAATCTCCCGAGCCGTACCAAGGTGAGAAACGCGATCAAACTCAGACATGCTCAAACATGAGAAAATAGCAGAGTTGCAAATATCCCAAATCGAAGCACCCATACTCTGGAGATAGGCCGACATGCATATCTTCCAATATGCATAGTTCATCCCATCGAAAAACGGCGGTTTGCCCACACCGCGATCCATGTTGCCTTCTGTGGATCTGGAAACGGCTAAGGTGGAAGATCCTTAACCCGCTCTGATACCAATTGAAGGATCGAGAATGCTACCAAAGGCGACCAGAGGGGGGTGAATGGGAGCCTAAAAATTTCTTTCGAAACTCTGGCCTCTGTCCCAACAACCTCAAAAGCAAAGCTGACAACCGTGATGTCCACGACGCAAGATATTGGGTGGATGTTCCCTAGGAACATAGCGGGACACCACTAAAGCTCACTCGCCCAAGTTCACGCAAGTCAACTAGTGATAGGAGGAACATTGGGATTCAGGCTGTTTTGCAAAGCAGGAAGCCCGATTTTAGTAGAGCACGAAGTCAGAAATCCAATGCAAAAAAGCAGATCTCAAATTTGAGCTCGAACGTAAAAGATACGGACAATAACGTGCAATCACTGCACTGACCGGACTCTGATGAGCGTCCGATCAGGTAGGATCGGATGCGTCCGGTCAGCTCGAGAGCGTTCTGGATGCTCTCTGAGTTGGACCGGACTCACGAAACAGAGCGTCTGGTCACCGTGCAGGAGTGTCCGGTCAACACAAACAGGCAATGAACAGTGCCTCTGTGCGTCCGGTCACGCGAAGCCCTAGCGTTCGGTCAAGTCTGAGAAAAACAGAATGCCCGTACATTCAATGACCGGACTCACTGGTCAGTGTCCGGTCATCCCGAGACCGGCGTCTGGTCACCTCGAAAAAGTATTATTCATCCACCGATTCGACTCGATCTCACCCAGAACGAAAACACTAAGGATCAAACTTGGTGAGACGAGTCACAAAGGGAGATAGTGAGCTACTCCTAGGAGATCATGGCTCGAACCTATCTCCAAATCGTTGAATCGAGAGGATTCGGGAAAAGAGAGAGGAAACTTGATCCAAAACAAAACCTGACCGATCTGTTGCTACAAGTGATTAGATTGCAATTCCTTCGGTAAAAAGATCACAAACCCGTTCGTGCACAAAGTGGTTCAAACGAAATCGTAAACCAACTCCTGGAGAAAGAGAACGATGCAAATCTCCGTGAGGGCAAAAAACCAAAAACGTGAAGAACACACAAGCAAGAACGCGATTTAATCTCAATTTCCAGCCGAAACTTCTCCACATGAGGAGACAATGAGATTACGGTCTCGTTTCCTCAAAAAGCAAATACACAAAGGTATGATTCACCGTCTCTATGGATCTCAGTAGCTACAACAGAAATGTGGGAGAACAAGAAACCCTAAGTGAAAAATAGCAATGGCTGAGATATTTTGGAGGGAGGGGTGACCTCTCCTTATATAGCCTAATACAATTATTCCCCTAGTGAGCGAGCAGGCTAAACTTAAGGGTATTCCTAACCATCTCAAAGTTGATGTTGATCTGACGGTCACACCCACATATCGGGTAGCTTCGCCTCGATGCGACCACACCGGATGTCGCCACGTGCCGCCAACACGCGGCTCGTCCTTTTACGGACCTCCCCCCGTTTTTTAGGCCGAAACCGGGAAACCTGTCGTCCGTCGACAGAGTTTTGTGGCCCAAACTCAGAACCTGCCAGCGCCCAAGTTTTGAGGCCCAAACCTGGAAACCATCCTCAGCCCAAGTTTTGTGGCCCAAACTCGGAAACCGGCCGCACCCAGGTTTTGAGGCCCAAACCTGGAAACCGTCCACTCGGTGGTTTTTCTGTGGCTCAACCACCAAACCGACACCATAGAGGGATGCACCGCCCGTGCACCCCGTCCACCCGCAAGTCTTCACTTGTCGCTGTCCCAAGCTGACACGGCCGATCCTCAGGCCACTGGTCCGTCAGTCCAAGCCTCATGTCCGCCCTTCACCGCTCTGGGTCCATTGACACAACACATCTCTACTTGACCTTCACCTTTTCTTTGATCACTGTCTCTGTGCTCGACACCTGCACAACACAAGCCAAAAAACATGCGCATCATACCAATTGACAATCACTCATCATCTCAAGATCCGGCATACCCCCATGTATCCACAATTAGGCCAAAGAAAGTATTGACATTGAAGAGGACAAAGATCAAGTGCTCTCTCCTCCAACCATACATGACAATGATGTTGCAAGCTCTAGTGGTTCTCATGATCAATAAGATGCTAGTAGCTCTCAAGTGGCTCATCCAAGTGCAAGTGCAAGTGTCCAACCGCAACAAGTGCTACAACTAACACATATTGCAAGAGATTATCCTTTGGATCAAATTGTTAGTGACATAAGAAGAGGTGTGCAAACAAGATCAAGATTGGCTTCATTTTGTGAACACTACTCATTTCTATCATCTATTGAGCCAACCAAGATTGATGAAGCTTTGATGGATGTTGATTGGGTGAATGCAATGCATGATGAGTTGAACAACTTCACCCGCAATGATGTTTGGGAGTTAGTGGAAAGACAAAAGAACACAAATGTTATTGGTACAAGATGGGTCTTCCAGAACAAGCAAGATGAAGATGGCATAGTTGTAAGGAACAAAGCAAGGGTACACTCAAATGGAAGGCAGTTCTTTGGAGAAACCTATGCACTGGTTGCTAGATTGGAGGCCATAAGAATTCAACTTGCATATGCTTGTTCTCACAACATCAAGCTCTATCAAATGGATGTCAAGAGTGCATTTCTCAATGGATTCATCAATGAGTTAGTGTTTGTTGAGCAACCTCCCGGATTTGAAGATTTGAAAAAGCCCAATCATGTGTACAAGCTCAAGAAGGCACTTTATGGGTTGAAGCAGGCACCAAGAGCATGGTATCAAAGATTGAGGGACTTCTTGTTAGCCAAAGGGTTCAAGATTGGGAAGGTTGACACCACTATCTTCACCAAGAAGATTAGAAGTGACTTGTTTGTGTTGCAAATCTATGTGGATGACATTATATTTGGATCAACCAACCAAGACTTTTGTGAAGAGTTTGGAGAGACGATGGCTAAGGAGTTTGACATGTCTATGATTGGAGAGCTTAGTTACTTCCTTGATCTACAAATCAAGCAAATGAAGAAAGGCACATTTTTTAGTCAAGGCAAGTACATCAAGGACATGCTCAAGAAGTTTGAGTTAGATGAAGCAAAAGCAATAACCACTCCAATGGGCACAAAATGGACATTTGGATAGTGATTCTAGTGGTGACATGGTGGATCAAAAGGTATATTGATCAATGATAGGAAGCCTACTCTATGTGACCGCATCAAGGCCGGATGTCATGTTTAGTGTATGCATGTGTGCAAGGTTTCAAGCCTCACCAAGAGAATGTCATTTGAAGGCAACCAAAAGAATATTGAGATATTTGAAGCACACTCCAAATGTTGGACTATGGTATCCCAAGGGCTCTCAATTTGAATTGATTGGATACTCTGTTGACATTCGTTAGTGCAAATAAGAATATGAAAGATTCCGCAAGCGCACAAAACATCATTGTAACATTTTACCGGGAGTATTCCAGGATCGTTATTTATATTTTACCACTGGGAAGCAAGGGTCAAGAATCTGATAACTCACTATCATGCATCTACTAACTCAGAGTACTAATTAGACTAAAGCAGGAGTGAATGATATATGATATGATAATGAATGAAAGCACAATAAATGAGAATTCAATGATAACTGTAAAGATAACTATAGTGGGAGGACAATGGGAGAGATCAAGGTTCCTATGCACTTCTCTATTACTTGGGTTCTAAGGTAACAAGGATGAAAAGATATAGCAGTCATATAATAACACTTCGGGACATCAGAACACCAACCATAGAAAGGGATGAGAAGGGGGTTGGGAAGCTCTGACTACGGTCCTACGAACATCAACCCGAACGTGGTGGAATACGTCGGCCATCAGGGCTGTCACCACCTGGGGCTACCACAACTATCCGTGGGGTTGAGCGCAACCTCAGGTAACCTATAGACTAAACACCAAGTCTAATCTATGGATTACTACTCTAATTATGGCCTATAACTAGAGCACTCGGTACGAGCGGAGATCCTATACTAGAACATAACAACTATACTAATCATAATATGAAAGGCATAAAGTAAATAGAGAAGATAAATATATTAAAGCATAAGTCTTACAAAGAAAAGATACAAAGACATACCAAAACTCTGAAGACTCCTCCGAAACCGGAGCGCAGCTCCGCTCTCCCTAACTCTCGACTAGAGCTAAGCTATTACATTGGAAAATCTAAACCTAATTACATAGAGAGGAGAGGTTGTCCTTCGAGGGACGCCTCTACAAATACTCCCTAATGATCATGTTGCCTCAGGGGGGTCCTGGGTTTATTATATAGGGGCTCCTGGCCTCCCCTCCACCTTGGGCAAGCGATGTGGGACTAAATCCGTCACCATATGCACATGGGCCTTAATGGGCCAAAACGCGTTGGAGAGGTTGGTTGGAGTGCGCCATGCGAAGGGGAGCGAGTTTGGGCCCTACACCAGACCGGTCGGTCCAGGGGGGAGACCGGTCGGTTTGCCTCTTTGCTAGGTGGGCCCCGCCTTCCGTGGGTCGCCTTCTCGTGTCTTCTGGAATGTTCTAGAATTTTCCAAGTCGTATCCCTCGAGGACTCTCGCTCTGGGACTCCAAATATAGCAAATCATATGTCCATTTCGATCGTCTTGACGAGGTCTTCGCAATGGTGTGCTCTGTTTCATCACATGAGATACTTTTATATGGTAAAAACATGGATGTCCTACAAAACAAGTGAGAGCACCAAAACTCGTGGAACTTGTTAGTTTCAAACCCTACAACTATGCTTTGTGATTCATTTAGTGTCATTTCATGCAATAGTTGATGGTTAATTATGAGCAATAGTGAACGTCAACATACTCGGATTTCGATTATGCGGGATGCAAGGTGGATAGGAAGAGCACATTGGGCACTTGTCAATTGCTTGGAAGATCACTTGTCTCATGGTCATCAAAGAAGCAAAATAGTGTTGCACTCTCTACCGCCAAAGCCGAATATATATCCGCAAGTAGTTGTTGTGCACAATTGCTATGGATGAAAGCGACATTGCAAGATTATGGAGTCAAATTTGGACAAGTCCCATTGCTATGTGATAATGAGAGCGTTGTCAAAATAGCCACCAACCCTGTTCAACACTCAAGGGCAAAGCACATTGACATAAGGCACCACTTCATTAGAGACCATCAAGCAAAAAAGACATATCTATTGAAAGTGTGGGCACCGATGATCAACTTGCCGATATCTTCACCAAGCCACTAGATGAGAGAAGGTTTTGCATGCTAAGGAATGAATAGAATATCCTAGACTTCTCCAACATGAGTTGAATGCACCCCCACATATGACATGCCTCTCCTCAAAGAAAGCAAAGGTGAAATTGATTGGCATGTGCATTCATTCTTATTAGGATGTGTTCAAGTTCATATAACCATCACATTGCTTATTTAGGCTCATTCATGGTAAATGAAATGAATTTGAAGCATATATGGTACCACTATTGCTTCTATGTTTGACTTGTACTAGTGGTAGCATATAACTTGGTTGTGAGCTTGTAACTCTAGTGTTTGATCTAGTAAGTGAGCAATAGGTGTTTAACCAACGTGAGTAAGATAACCATTGTTAGATGTGTGAAGAAGCTTACTCTAGATTGAACCGTGTTAAATGTCTTATGCTCATGAGCTAGATTAAGCCACACCTTGACCTAGTATGATCCCCTCATGTAAATTTCATGGTAAAAGTTGTCTCCTCTCATTAAAACTTGCCCCACCTTTATGATAATTGTTGACAAAGGGGGAGAAAATACAACAAAGATATGATAGTGAAAGGGGGAAATAACAAAGATAAAAGAGATATGCTAAGTTGCTAAGTAGCCTTAGTAGTCTTCAAGTGGGATCGAAGCATACAAAGGGAGATAACAAAGATAAAAGAGATATGCTAAGTTGCTAAGTAGCCTTAGTAGTCTTCAAGTGGGATCGAAGCATACAAATAGGGGGAGCAAGCTCATAAACATGTATGTTGCATTTGAAATGTGCATATTCATATGATTGTTTGCATTGCATAAGCTATTTTATTTTGATATTCATGCTTATGTGGTGAATGCTAGTGATAAGAACTTGATTGATGAATTGATTCACTAACATGTATAGAATGGCAACTAGACATACCTATATTTCAAGTGGTTCAAGAGCCTTAGTTTTATGTTGATCTCACGGGGTTCTTGAATTTTGGTGTATGACTAGTGATAAATGATGCTAAGGATGGTATAACATGTGCACTCCGATTGGTATCACGCTTCAAAGGTCCATTCTTATGCCTTAGCATCATCATTGATAGTGTTGCTCACCCACATTTCATATCCATACATATGTGCAATTGTTAGAACCAAACTCTATAGCACATATGTAGGTGCAGCTAATACTATCAGTGTGGTTACACAAATTTAAATCACATATCATTGTATAGGTTGTCATCAATTACAAAAAGGGGGAGATTGAAAGCCCTAGTTTGGTTTTGGTTAATTGATGAAACCTATTTGGTCTAATCCTATCGCTAAGCATGTGTGTAGCTTTTTAGAAAGGATTGAGACCAAGCCATGTGGTGGAGCTAGCAAGGTGGCAACCATGGAGGATGATGATGGCCACATGAAACTAAGTGATCAAGTGCTCTACCATTGGTGAAATATGTGAAGAAGGGATTAGATGGAGCTGCGGATACATGGGTGTATGCCGAGTCTCTGAGTGATGAGTGATTGTCAACTGGGATAATGCGCATGTTCTTTGGCTTGTGTTGTGCAGGTGTCGAGCACAGACACAGTGATCAGAGGCAAGGTGAAGGTCAAGTAGAGACGTGCAGTGCCGATGGACCGAGTGTGGCGAAGGGCGGACGTGAGGCTTGGACTGAGGGACCGGAGGCCCGAGGATCAGCTGTGGTGGCTGACAGCCTGGGACAGCAACGAGCGGAGACTTGCCGGCATGGTGTTGCTCGAGTCGAGGACTTGGGGTCACATGTCGGTGGACGGGGTGCACGGGCGGTGCATCCCTTCTACGGCTCTGTTTGGTGGTTGAGCAACAGAACAACCACCGAGTGGACGGTTTCCAGGTTTGGGCCTCAAAACCTGGGCGCTGATGGTTTCTGAGTTTGGGCCACAAAACTCGGGCTGAGGACGGTTTCCAGGTTTGGGCCTCAAAACCTGGGTGCTGCGGGTTTCTGAGTTTCGGCCACAAAACTCAGGCAATGGACGGCTGGTTTCCCGGTTTGGGCCTCAAAACCGGGGGTTGGTCGTGAAGGCTGGTTTCCCGGTTTGGGCCTCAAAACAGGGGGTGAAGTCCAGGAAAAGGACGAGCGGAGCGGTGGTGGCACGTGGCGGCAATCGGTGAGGTTGCATCGAGGCAACGCTACTAGTTGTGCGGGCGTGGCTGTCGGATCACCTGCATCTTCGAGTTGGTCCAGAATAACCCTAGGGTTTAGCTGGTTCGCTCTGTAATTAGAGAGGGGTAGAGTAGGAATTAGAATTAGGATAAGTAGAGGGAGACACCCTGCTCCCATTCTATCTCAGCCATTTGCTCTTTGCCTTCTAGGTTTTCCTGCTCTCCCAATCCCCTGCTGTTGCAACTGAGATCCGCAGAGAACCATACCTCTGTGTAATGGAGATTTTGAGGAAGTTAGACCGTAATCTCACTGTTGTAGTGTGTGGTAGCCACACGGTTGCAGATCGATGACTTGATTCGTGTTTTGTTCGTGTTCGTGGTGCTTTTTCGTTCATACTCTTCCCCCTTTGATTTCCCGGTGTTTGGGTTGATTTGAGCGGATGATTTCTTGGGGATAGTCTCCTACCTACCTCGTGAACATCCTCTCCAAGTTTGGGAACGTAGGATTGAGTTTTGATTCAGATTTGGGAGGATTCATGAGAGGGGCGACCGAAATCGCCCTCTCTGTTCATCCGCGGACAGTCCGCCAGGTGAACCGCGGACAGTCCGCGCGTCGGGGTCGGTCAGACCAGTGGCCTGACTCCGCGCTGTTGGACGAGCCCTTTTTGAACCGCGGACAATCCGCTGTTGGAGTTCGCAGACAGTCCGGGAACGTCCAGGGGACTTGCAGCAACTGTGCTGTTTCGGGGTTTTTGCCGGTGGACAGTCCGCCATCCCCTCGCGGACAGTCCGCAGTAGGGGCGGACAGTCCGGGACCTCAAGGCCGGACAGTCCGGGAATCGGCTGAAGCCTCTGGTTTAGTGCGTTTGCTCTCCCGACTTCTCCGCTTGGTTTCCGGACCTCTCGTTTGACCCTAGAGTTGATCAAGGAACCTCTCTAGGTATCTTTGCTACTTGTTAGCATTGGTATTTGGGGATTTCTCGAAGTAGTCTTCCATCTACGTTCGGGACTTGGTTTTTGAGGGTCAAACTTGTGCCGGTGTCTTTGGCGTTTGGTTGGCTATCGCTTTGTGGTACCTCGCTGTGATCCTAGGGATCATCCACCCTCTTCCATGGGTCGTGGGCATCACAGTTTTGATCGAAGCTTTTGGGGGTTGATTTTAGGGACAAAAGGCCAAAGTTTCGAGAGAAATTTGTGTGCTCCCATTCACCCCCCGCTCTGGTCGCCTTGCTATTGAATTCTCGGTCCTTCAATTGGTATCAGAGCGGGTTAAGGATCTTCCACCTTAGTCGGTTCCAGATCCACAGAAGGCGACATGGATCACTGCGTGGGCAAACCGCTGTTTTTTGATGGGACGAACTATGCGTATTGCAAGATACGCATGTCCGCCTATCTGCAGAGTTTGGGTGCTTCCATCTGGGATATTTGCAACTCTGCCGATTACGTGGTCTTGGCTGCTCGTGTCTCTCAGCTTCAGATCGATGAGTACGATGCCAATAGCCGAGCCCGTAATGCTCTTTTCTCATGTCTGAGCATGAGTGAGTTTGATCGCGTTTCTCACCTCGCTATGGCTCGGGAGATTTGGGCTACCCTCATGCGTTTCCATGACGGAACCACTCAGGTCAAAACTCGTCTCTACGAGTCGTTCAAGCGAGAGTATGAGAACTTTCGACACATGCCTTGCGAGAGCATAGAAAGTTTATTCGCTCGCTTTCAGGTGATTGTCCACAGGATGAGGGCTAACAAGGAGCTGTTGCCTTTCGACAATCATGAGAGAGCTCTCAAGCTACTCCATACTCTTGATCGGTCGGTGTGGGATTCCAAGGTTCAGGTAATCATCGAATCGCCTAACTATGAGACCCTCACGTGGGACGAGCTCTTCAGTAAGCTCAAGTCCAGTGAGATCGATGCCATGGCGAGGGCTTCTTATGAAAATCCTTCTGGCCCGTCGATGGCTCTGCTTTCTGGCTCTTCTGCAAACACCTCTGGAGGATTTGCACTCTCTTCACTATTTTCTATCACAGAGGAGCAGCTGGAGTCTTTGGGGGATGACGAGTTGGCTTTGCTCGCCAACCGGCTCTCGTAGTTTCACAGCAACCGCATGAACTGTCGCCGCGGAGGAGGACGCTCAGGATGCTTTGAGTGCGGCGACCCCAACCACATCATCGCCAATTGCCCGAAGAACAACAAGCAAGTCTTCGACAAGGCGGATCATGGGCACAAGTACGACTCCGGCAAGCGCAAGGACAGGTACATCCCCGCGAAACACAAGCGCAAGGGCGGCTTCAACAAGGAGTACATCAAGACCAAGTACTTGGAGAAGGCCCAGGCTGAGCAGTGTGCATTCTTCGTCACGCTCAGCGACGTCGACGACTCGGATGACGACTCCGCTTCCTCAAGCGATGACGAGTCCGAGAAGAAGAAGAAGATCGAGGACAAGCTCAATGGCCTCTGCTTCTTCGCCGATGACGAGGGCTTCTGCACGATGGCTCTCGGCAAGGAGGTCGACGGCGAGCTGGAGGAGATCCCTCGGAACAATGACGACGATGACACCTCCTAGGTATCTCTGACCCCAATGAGCTTTCTGCTGAGGTCGAGAAACTTACTGCCGCTCTCCTTAGTCAAGATAAGCTACTTAGGCGTGTTGCTAGAGAGCGTAAGGAGTTTAGGCAGAAGTGGGAGGACACGGTGAAGGAGCTTGAGTTTGCCAAGTCCACCGTGGTCGTTTCTGAGGAGGGCGAGTGTGAGATGTGCACCACGCACATGACTGACCTTATCACTTTGAGAGGTAAGTATGTGGCATTGGTAGGAGAGGTGGATGAGCTGAAGGCTAGATCCTCGCTGTTGGGTGCGTGCAAGTCCTGTGCGGGCTTGCAATCCGAGTTGGCAGAGAAGAATGCCAAGATTGTGTCCCTTGAGAAGGCCAGCTCGGGTAGCACTTGTGTGACTAGGTGCGTTCTGTGTGAGGGCTTGGAGATGGAGATAGCCAGCGTGAAGCATGACAAGATGCAAACTGAGGAGGAAAACACATACCTTCGGACCATCTTGTCATGGGTGTCTAGTGGTGAGCCGCAGCTTGGGATGATGATCTCCCAGTTCAAGCGTGCTGCCGGAGGTCCTGGTGTAGGTTTCGCTCAGGGTGTTGATGTGTCATCTTTTGGCAAGATTGGAGAGTCGAGTGGTCTGAACCCATGTGAGAAGCCCAACTCCACCACTACTCCCAAGCTTACCAAGATTCCACCCAAAGAGCCTCTCAAGCCTAACACCAAGGATGGGGTCTTTGTTGAACCTCCGAGAGCTCCACCCAAGAAACAATCATGGGCTCCAAAACCAAACCACCTCAAGAACAAGCTAGACACCATGCCATCCATCTGAGAGGAGCTTATGCCACAGAAGGGCAAAGTGATCCACACCCACTACCATGAGTACCAACAACCCCCTATGAGAGCGGTGAGGTACCACTGTGAGCACTGTGGTAGAGATGGTCACTTGAGTGAGTTCTGCTTTCGGCGTAATAGAGAGACGCGTCGTGCAAAGGAGATGAACAACATGGGCATGTACCATCCTTTCCATGATTTACATGTACCGAATGTTCAGAGGCGTGCTGCTAGGCCTAGAGGTCCAAAACCTCAAGTTCCTAGGCCTAGGCCGCGAGGAGGTCATGCTCGGTGGGAGCCTGCAGTTGTAGGCTATGGACCCCGTGGTGGTGGCTTCGTAGTTGAGTGTTTTCCACCACCGCGTTTTGAGTATCGCGTTGGACGCTCTTCCCTTAGCGGACCACGTTTTCCTCTACGTGGTGATCGCTCTTCCCGTAGGCGTGCTAGGGATGGTTTTTCTGCTAACCGTTCTTTTGAGCAGCCGGCCCAACACTGGTATTCTCCCTACTTCACTAACCCCAGTGTTGGACCGTATGCTAACCCTATGTCTTTTTATTGATGTAGGTAAAACGATTGGAGAACGTTTGGTTGGTGGATTCCGGGTGTTCGAGGCACATGACCGGAAATGCCAAGTGGTTCTCCAGTCTTAGTCCGGTCGCTGGAAAGGAGTTTATCACCTTTGGCGACAATAGTAAAGGTAAAGTATTGTCTCGTGGGTCGGTGTGAGTTAGTGAGCACTTTGTGTTGCGCGATATTGCTCTTGTTCTAACTTGCATTTTAACCTTCTCTCTGTTTCGCAACTTTTCGATGATGACAATGAGATTCATTTTAAACCGAATCTCAGTCGTATTTTGGATCCTCAGGGCAATCTTGTTTGTGTGATTTCGCCCTTTGATAAAGTCTTTCGTGCGGATTTCTCGGAATCATTTGGCATTTCTCGTTGTCTTTTGGCTGGACCCTCCTCCTCTGATCTTTGGAAGTGGCATAGGAGACTAGGACAATTAAGCTTCGACTTGCTTGCAAGGCTTAGTTCACTTAGCCTAATCCGAGGATTGCCCAAGTTAACCATGGAGAAGGATCTTGTTTGCCATTCTTGTAGACATGGGAAGATGGTTGCCGCTCCCCACCATCCAGTAAATCAGGTCATGACCAAGCGCCCTGGAGAGCTTTTGCACATGGACCTTGTTGGTCCGACTTGGGTGAGCTCGGTTGGAGGGAAGTGGTACGTGCTTGTTGTTGTTGATGATTTTTCGAGATATTCGTGGGTCTTCTTTTAGCTGAGAAGACCGAGACTTTCTCCTTTGCTCGCAATCTGATTTTGCGTCTTCAGAACGAGTTCCCTTTGAACTCGATGCGAGCTATTAGGAGTGATAATGGTTCCGAATTCAAGAATTCGGATTTGAAAAGTTTTGTAACTCTTTGGGTTTAGAGCATCAGTTTTCTTCTCCCTACACACCCCCTCAGAATGGTGTTGTAGAGAGGAAGAATCGGACCCTTGTAGAGATGGCCAGGACGATGCTCGATGAGCATAGGACTCCTAGGCGATATTGGGCCAAAGCTATGAGCACTGCATGCTACATTTCCAATCGCATTTTTCACCGAGCTTTCTTGAAAAAGACTTCTTATGAGTTGCGTTTTGGAAAACTGCCTAAGGTGAGTTATTTTAGAGTCTTTGGTTGCCACTATTTCATACTTAAGAAAGGCAACCTGGACAAATTTGAGTCTCGTTCCTCTGACGGTGTGTTTCTGGGTTATGGCACTCATACTCGCGCATATCGTGTACTTAACCTTGACACTAACCGAGTCATGGAGACATCAGATGTCACCTTCGACGAGACCATGGTTTGTCCTTCTTCTCGTTTTGAGCGTGCAGGAGATCATGAGGTTGGTGAGCCTCTTTTTTATGATGAGGACGAGGGTGCTGAAGGTATGAATGATCCAGCACCCCCTCCACCTGCTGTGCCGCAAGGAGCGGCTTCTACGATGACTCACGGCCCAGATCCTTCTTCTTCGACTTGGGGGCCGTGGGATCCGCCACCCTGTGCGGTACCTTTTGTACCAGGGGAGACACCAGCTGTTGTTGAAGGGGAGATCACTTCTGCTCGGGAGGCGCCATGACTTATCCAGCGCCAACACCCGACTCAACAGATGATCGGCAGCATCGGCAAACGTGTCACTCGGTCAAGGTCACAATAAATCTCTCACTTTGCTCATTCTGCATTTGTTGCTGATTTTGAACCCCGAGATGTTGGACACGCTTTATCTGATCCAGATTGGGTCAATGCCATGCATGAGGAGTTAGAAAATTTTGAAAGAAATCAGGTTTGGGTTCTTGTTCCTCCTCCTCCTAAGTGTCATCCTATTGGGACAAAATGGGTTTTCAAAAACAAACAAAGAGAGGATGGCCATGTTGTCAGAAACAAGGCCAGACTAGTAGCCCAGGGGTATAGTCAAAAGGAGGGGATAGACTATGAGGAGACTTTTGCTCCTGTAGCTTGTTTGGAGGCTGTAACACCTCTGGTGTTTAATATGAATTAACCTGACATGTCATCATCTTTAGTCATTAATCATTCTTGCCATGCATTTATGTTTGCCTAATGCTTGTTCTGCATTTACCTTTTTCTGAGATGTCTTGTGTAGTGATCTCTTTTTCGAAAACCCTAAATGCCCAAATCTTCCTAAAAGGGCAAAATGGTAATTTCACCTCTGTGCCTAGCTTTGTGTAGTTCTTGTGCAGTTTAGTGTCTTGAAGCTTTGTTGTGTGGTTCAAGAAACAAAAATCAAAAACAGATTTCAATTCCTTTTGAAAAACCCTGATTTCCAAACCCTGGTTTTTACCCCTCTTTTATTAATTTAAAAACTATTCAAAATTTGAGGTTGATCCTTTTAGCAAAGTTGTGGATCTGGTCAAGAAAAACAACTTTGGTGTTTACAGATTTTCAAGTTTCAATATGAAATCAGAAGTAATTTCAAATTCCTTCAAACTTTAATTTCGTTCCCTTTTCGGTTTTCAAAATTATCTCAAAAACTATTGAGTTTCAGAAAAAGTTTTTGTTGGCAAAGTTGTAGGTCTCAAAGTTTTAAGCAACTTTGGTGTTTTGAGTTTTCTTTGTGTAGTTGAAGTTTTGGGAGTAATTTCAAAATTTCAGAAAGGGGTTAGATTTGGGTTTGGGCAACGTCTCTGTGCGGACTTTAATGCAAGGGGGCCCCGGCCGGCGGCGGCGCAGCCTCAGCCTCGCCGAGCCCGGCGGACCCGCGTCCGTGTCGCCCGAGGCCGGCGCTAAGCGCTCGACCTCTCCGGTCCCCTACCTACCGCCGCCTCGCCCATCCCCTACCCTCCTCCTCTTTCCCCTCGGCCGCGGACAGCGCGCAGCTGCCGGCCGCCGGCAAGCCGCCGCGCCGCGCGCGAGCTCCCCGCCCACGCCGAGCCGCCCTACCCTGCTCCCTACCTCCATTAATGTCGCCCGAACGCTCCCCACCCTTCTGACCGGACCCCCAGCTCCGTCCCGCGGCTATAAAAGCCGCCGAGTTCCGCCATTGCCGCCACCACGGCGCCCCGAGTCACCAGACCACCCCAGCGCCAGCCGAGCCCACCGCTGCCATCGCCTTGAGCCTCTCCACCTTCTGGAGCAACCAATTTCACCCCTCCGTCCCTCCTTTCGCCGGCGCGAGCGGTTCTTCTCCAACCCCGGCGAACGGCCGTGTTTCGGCTAAGCGAGAAATTCGCCGCCGTGAGTGCTTCTCTCATCCCTCCGACCCCTGCCCTTTCTTTCTCACCTCAGCGCGCTCCTAACCGCTCCTCGGCGACCTCTTTTGGTGGACAGACCCGCCAGCACGCTGCTCGCCGCCGAGAGAGCTCCGCCGAAGCACCGCCAACGTCGAGCTCACTCCTCCGACCCTGCACCGCCTCGCCGAGCCTCCCTCCCGACTCACGGTGAGCCCGCGAATCTTTCCCCACCCTCGGCTTTCCCAGCGCGAGCCCCGAGAGGCCGGTCCGCTGTCCGCCTCGCCTGCGATTCGCCCGAGCCTTCCGTCTCGCCCGAGCCTCCAAGCCAGGCCTCGGACGAAGCGATCGTTTCCGTCTCGCCCGAGCCCGTTTCGCCCGAGCCTCCAAGCCAGGCCTCGGACGAAGCGATCGTTTCCGTCTCGCCCGAGCCCGTTTCGCCCGAGCCTTGCGAGGAAGGAGCACAGTGCTCTTTTCCTTTTTGGAAGTTGTGAATAGTGTTCTTTTTTCATCTTTTTGTGTGATTTTCTGTGTTGCTCCAAAAATTCTGAAAATTTGATGGTAGAATCTTTATACCATGTAGTATTTTAGAAAAATACGAAACTTTGACTTTGTGCAAAAATTTGAAAATGAAAAATCTCCCTTTTAATTAAGAAATGAATGGTTTTAGATTTTTAGAAAATCATGTGTAGCTCCAAAAATCATGAGATAAATTTTGTGTGCTAGTTATGTCATGCTTAGTCTCTGGTAGATTTTTTGAGGCCTTTTGGAGTAACGTCATAAAATGACCTTTTTCTATAATTAGGAAAAAAATAGAAAATCATGTAGAGTTCATGTTGTATGCCCTGTGATGTGACTTTTGGGATTATTTGTTGTTCATAGACCCCCACCCTTTTGGTCTATGGTGTTTGTGATGCCATGCATGATTTGTGTTTAGGTCGGATAAATGATGCTTAGTAGGTTGATTAATTTTGCTTAGGGATAAAGATAAATAACTTTATGTCCACACTAAGAAGTTACTTTCGCGTTAGAAAGTGTGCTCTAGAATCAGTAGTTTTGTCCTGTGCCGTATTGTTCATGTCAGCATCCTCATAAGCATACATCATTGCATCCGTATAGTGACCGAAGGAGAAGGCGTCAAAGTCGAAGCAGTCGCTGACGGACCTACCCCTGACGCGACCCCGAGCTCCGACACCTGCACTGCCTACCCCGTGCCTGTCCTTTTTGCTCTTCAAGGCAAGCCCCGGTGCATTTTAACCCTACCTTGCTTTTGCGAAAATTTTCTTAAATTGCTTTTGAGTTAAACTACTGCATTAGGTTATAGGAGTTCTGTGATGACCAATTAAGCATTGTTTACCTCCACCAGAATATCCACCTGACCTATTTAAAAACTATTTGCAAAATACTTAGTGATGCTATACAATAGATTTGCAATAAAAATACCTTTTTCAAAAGTGTGATCACTTAAAGAATTTTTATGGGAATTTGGCTTTACTCCCCGACTGTTGGCTAAGTATCTGATCCGTACCTAGTCAACAGCGAGGAGAGGTTGTCCGAGCGTACGGTGCCGTCATGTTGTAGTCCGGGACTCAACAGTTGACACCGACCGGGACAGGGTTGAAAAACTGACAGGACTATTACGCTTGGGTGAGATATGACCAAGGTATAGTTCTGGCTGGAAAATTAGGGACCATCCGTATGGGGGCCTGCTGGTCAAGACTTGCAACTATTCACATACTTCGGAAAGCTCTGGCTCCGAGGAATCCTTTATTGGACCGACAACCGCGCACTGGGAGTGGAGAGATGGCGGAAGTAGCATGTACCCACGTGGTCGTCGTACCTGGATAGGAGTGGTGTACTATACTTCCGGGTGGCGTAGGACCGGGCCCAATCTTGGAGGAATCGTGGTAGACGAGTTGGCATATGCAAGCTTGGGTGCTACATATGCAGTGTGGATAGGGATCCTCAGCTGAGTATTATTTATCCGGATTAACGTTGCTCCTCGGTTATGGAGACTTGGTCACTGACTGTCAACGGAGAGTGGTTCTCAACTAGGTATGTTTTTGAAAGGTAAAGACGAATCTTGAACAATGAAGAATTGAGAAATACTGGAATTCTTTCAAAAATAAAACAAGGATTTCAAAATGCTTTTCTGCAAAATACTTGATCTTGCTTAAGCCTTACCTTGACTACCTAAGCCTCTCATTCCTGAGTCTTCTCCCCTTTTTCTTTAGTCAGGTAAGTCTTGTTGAGTACCCCAGTACTCAGGGTTTGTTAACCCCTTGTTGCAGGTTTCTCCTAAGTGACGTTGATCATGATCATGTCAGTGGGCTTGACGTGATCTGGTCGTTCTTCTTCTCCAACTTAGGTACTCCGCCTAAGTATGGTTCTGTAATACTATTCTGTTTCCTCGATACCGGTTGTATTTATGCAAAAAGTAACACCTTCATGTTTTATAAAGGTTATCTATCTTGCTTCCGCACTCCGATGGTATTTTGTATCAATTGTTGTAATTATTCTAACCTTCATGATGATGATCCTGTGGCTCGTGGATAATTCGGGGTTTCCCTCGGGGACACCCGACAGATTTTTCCTATGATGTGGTACATGTGCACTGTCATTAGAGCTCGGGGAGACGGTGACGTGTGCGGGTGGGCCACATTACCGGGAGGTTCTGCCACAGAATGGTATCGGAGCAGGATTGTCATCAAGGAAAGACTGGTTGCAACATTACTTTCGAAAAACTTCAAAATGATTTCTTAATCTAAAAGTTTTTGGAAGCAACAAATAAAAAAAATGACCCTTCCCTGAGTTTCTTTCTTGCTGGAAGACTTCGTGAAGACTCTACTAGCAACTCAAGCCGAAGACACTGAGATGGTTTCAACTCGTCTATAGAAAGTTAAGGGAGAATCAACCTCCCTGTCAAACCAAGACAGAAGAGCTATTCAACACCTGTACCAAGTCCGTGAAGCTAAAGTATAAAGTATAGCCCTATACCTAACTAACAGGTGGAGACAGAGATCTCCTGTCAGTGAGAGGTCGTATAGGACGAGCATACATCATATCATGCATAATGATAAAATGTGCTTCTTCTCTAAATCCTAAGGCAGCTATGATCCCCAATAGCCGATCGTCCCTAAATTCTGTTACCCTTGATACTTTTGTTCCATAAGTTCTGATCCTTGGGAACTTTTGGATATCTTTCATACACTCTACCACGTAAAGTCAGAATCAGGGTAAAATCCTTGGTTCTTTTGGAACACGCGTGTCATGCTTTGAATTGGCACGTGCTAGTTGTTTGATGTCGTGAAAACGACGAATGGTGGTTGAAAGTTACTAAAATTGTGTTCTTTGAAAGGACCCTGATCTGTGGACCGGATAAAAGCGTGGGAACCTGGAGTCACCTATGGATGGCCACCATAGGGCGTTACTGCCAGGTGCTCGCTAATGTCCAAGCCTATAGTCATGATTCTTTCTAGTCCACCGTTAAAGTGCTTTCATTTCTGGACGCCCGAAAGGGAGTTCAAAGCCACTCTCCTTGTAGTTATAACCAACCCTTGCTTTTGGTTATAAATTCCTTCTTATTAAGATCAGAGATATAGAAGTTGTGCTCTATTGTGGTGCCATGATTAGTGACCACGATGCCGCGTCGGAACCCAGGAATCTCGTGTGTCCGGATCACATTAGTTTCCACTGGGTGCGCGCAGGTATCGAGGTCTACAGTTATGATCCATTATAGCCCACAACTAATGTACGCTCTCTCTGGATTCTTGATAATCTTTCTTGCTCCACCCAGATATCTTCTACCTTGCTACTTGCCACCGTGTTCTGACCTCGGTTGTAATCCCAACCCCAACCCAGTTGTCTTGTGAACTCCTTGCGAGTAAACAAGTGTGACACTTTTCCTTTTCCATTACTCAACCCCAGCCTTTAAGCACTTCTTAAATCTCGGGACGAGATTTCTTTTAGGGGGGAAGGCTGTAACACCTCTGGTGTTTAATATGAATTAACCTGACATGTCATCATCTTTAGTCATTAATCATTCTTGCCATGCATTTATGTTTGCCTAATGCTTGTTCTGCATTTACCTTTTTCTGAGATGACTTGTGTAGTGATCTCTTTTTCGAAAACCCTAAATGCCCAAATCTTCCTAAAAGGGCAAAATGGTAATTTCACCTCTGTGCCTAGCTTTGTGTAGTTCTTGTGCAGTTTAGTGTCTTGAAGCTTTGTCGTGTGGTTCAAGAACCAAAAATCAAAAACAGATTTCAATTCCTTTTGAAAAACCCTGATTTCCAAACCCTGGTTTTTACCCCTCTTTTATTAATTTAAAAACTATTCAAAATTTGAGGTTGATCCTTTTAGCAAAGTTATGGATCTGGTCAAGAAAAACAACTTTGGTGTTTACAGATTTTCAAGTTTCAATATGAAATCAGAAGTAATTTCAAATTCCTTCAAACTTCAATTTCGTTCCCTTTTCGGTTTTCAAAACTATCTCAAAAACTATTAAGTTTCAGAAAAAGTTTTTGTTGGCAAAGTTGTAGGTCTCAAAGTTTTAAGCAACTTTGTTGTTTTGAGTTTTCTTTGTGTAGTTGAAGTTTTGGGAGTAATTTCAAAATTTCAGAAAGAGGTTAGATTTGGGTTTGGGCAACGTCTCTGTGCGGACTTTAATGCAAGGGGGCCCCAGCCGGCGGCGGCGCAGCCTCAGCCTCGCCGAGCCCGGCGGACCCGCGTCCGTGTCGCCCGAGACCGGCGCTAAGCGCTCGACCTCTCCGGTCCCCTACCTACCGCCGCCTCGCCCATCCCCTACCCTCCTCCTCTTTCCCCTCGGCCGCGGACAGCGCGCAGCTGCCGGCCGCCGGCAAGCCGCCGCGCCGCGCGCGAGCTCCCCGCCCACGCCGAGCCGCCCTACCCTGCTCCCTACCTCCATTAATGTCGCCCGAACGCTCCCCACCCTTCTGACCGGACCCCCAGCTCCGTCCCGCGGCTATAAAAGCCGTCGAGTTCCGCCATTGCCGCCACCACGCGCCCCGAGTCACCAGACCACCCCAGCGCCAGCCGAGCCCGCCGCTGCCATCGCCTTGAGCCTCTCCACCTTCCGGAGCAACCAATTTCACCCCTCCGTCCCTCCTTTCGCCGGCGCGAGCGGTTCTTCTCCAACTCCGGCGAACGGCCGTGTTTCGGCTAAGCGAGAAATTCGCCGCCGTGAGTGCTTCTCTCTTCCCTCCGACCCCTGCCCTTTCTTCCTCACCTCAGCGCGCTCCTAACCGCTCCTCGGCGACCTCTTTTGGTGGACAGACTCGCCAGCACGCTGCTCGCCGCCGAGAGAGCTCCGCCGAAGCACCGCCAACGTCGAGCTCCCTCCTTCGACCCTGCACCGCCTCGCCGAGCCTCCCTCCCGACTCACGGTGAGCCCGCGAATCTTTCCCCACCCTCGGCTTTCCCAGCGCGAGACCCGAGCGGCCGGTCCGCCGTCCGCCTCGCCTGCGATTCGCCCGAGCCTTCCGTCTCGCCCGAGCCTCCAAGCCAGGCCTCGGACGAAGCGATCGTTTCCGTCTCGCCCGAGCCCGTTTCGCCCGAGCCTCCAAGCCAGGCCTCGGACGAAGCGATCGTTTCCGTCTCGCCCGAGCCCGTTTCGCCCGAGCCTTGCGAGGAAGGAGCACAGTGCTCTTTTCCTTTTTGGAAGTTGTGAATAGTGTTCCTTTTTCATCTTTTTGTGTGATTTTCTGTGTTGCTCCGAAAATTCTGAAAATTTGATGGTAGAATCTTTATACCATGTAGTATTTTAGAAAAATACGAAACTTTGACTTTCTGCAAAAATTTGAAAATGAAAAATCTCCCTTTTAATTAAGAAATGAATGGTTTTAGATTTTTAGAAAATCATGTGTAGCTCCAAAAATCATGAGATAAATTTTGTGTGCTAGTTATGTCATGCTTAGTCTCTGGTAGATTTTTTGAGGCCTTTTGGAGTAACTTCATAAAATGACCTTTTTCTATAATTAGGAAAAAAATAGAAAATCATGTAGAGTTCATGTTGTATGCCCTGTGATGTGACTTTTGGGATTATTTGTTGTTCATAGACCCCCACCCTTTTGGTCTATGGTGTTTGTGATGCCATGCATGATTTGTGTTTAGGTCGGATAAATGATGCTTAGTAGGTTGATTAATTTTGCTTAGGGATAAAGATAAATAACTTTATGTCCACACTAAGAAGTCACTTTCGCGTTAGAAAGTGTGCTCTAGAATCAGTAGTTTTGTCCTGTGCCGTATTGTTCATGTCAGCATCCTCATAAGCATACATCATTGCATCCGTATAGTGACCGAAGGAGAAGGCGTCAAAGTCGAAGCAGTCGCTGACGGACCTACCCCTGACGCGACCCCAAGCTCCGACACCTGCACTGCCGACCCCGTGCCTGTCCTTTTTGCTCTTCAAGGCAAGCCCCGGTGCATTTTAACCCTACCTTGCTTTTGCGAAAATTTTCTTAAAATGCTTTTGAGTTAAACTACTGCATTAGGTTATAGGAGTTCTGTGATGACCTATTACCTGCATTGTTTACCTCCACCAGAATATCCACCTGACCTGTTTAAAAACTATTTGCAAAATGCTTAGTGATGCTATACAATAGATTTGCAATAAAAATGCCTTTTTCAAAAGTGTGATCACTTAAAGAATTTTTATGGAAATTTGGCTTTACTCCCCGACTGTTGGCTAAGTATCTGATCCGTACCTAGTCAACAGCGAGGAGAGGTTGTCTGAGCGTACGGTGCCGTCATGTTGTAGTCCGGGACTCAACAGTTGACACCGACCGGGACAGGGTTGAAAAACTGACAGGACTATTACGCTTGGGTGAGATATGACCAAGGTATAGTTATGGCTGGAAAATTAGGGACCATCTGTATGGGGGCCTGCTGGTCAAGACTTGCAACTATTCACATACTTCGGAAAGCTCTGGCTCCGAGGAATCCTTTATTGGACCGACAACCGCGCACTGGGAGTGGAGAGATGGCGGAAGTAGCATGTACCCACGTGGTCGTCGTACCTGGATAGGAGTGGTGTAGTGTACTTCCGGGTGGCGTAGGACCGGGCCCAATCTTGGAGGAATCGTGGTAGACGAGTTGGCATATGCAAGCTTGGGTGCTACATATGCAGTGTGGATAGGGATCCTCAGCTGAGTATTATTTATCCGGATTAACGTTGCTCCTCGGTTATGGAGACTTGGTCACTGACTGTCAACGGAGAGTGGTTCTCAACTAGGTATGTTTTTGAAAGGTAAAGATGAATCTTGAACAATGAAGAATTGAGAAATACTGGAATTCTTTCAAAAATAAAACAAGGATTTCAAAATGCTTTTCTGCACAATACTTGATCTTGCTTAAGCCTTACCTTGACTACCTAAGCCTCTCATTCCTGAGTCTTCTCCCCTTTTTCTTTAGTCGGGTAAGTCTTGTTGAGTACCCCAGTACTCAGGGTTTGTTAACCCCCTGTTGCAGGTTTCTCCTAAGTGACGTTGATCATGATCGTGTCAGTGGGCTTGACGTGATCTGGTCGTTCTTCTTCTCCAACTTTGGTACTCCGCCTAAGTATGGTTCTGTAATACTATTCTGTTTCCTCGATACCGGTTGTATTTATGCAAAAAGTAACACCTTCATGTTTTATAAAGGTTATCTATCTTGCTTCCGCACTCCGATGGTATTTTGTATCAATTATTGTAATTATTCCAACCTTCATGATGATGATCCTGTGGCTCGTGGATAATTCGGGGTTTCCCTCGGGGACACCCGACAGATCTTTCCTGTGATGTGGTACATGTGCACTGTCATTAGAGCTCGGGGAGACGGTGACGTGTGCGGGTGGGCCACATTACCGGGAGGTTCTGCCACAGAGGCAATTAGGATACTCTTGGCTTTTGCTGCATCCAAGGGGTTCAAACTTTTTCAAATGGATGTCAAGAGCGCCTTCCTAAACGGCTACATAGAAGAGGAAGTGTATGTGAGACAACCCCCCGGTTTCGAAAATCCCAATTTTCCAAACCATGTTTTTAAACTTCACAAAGCTTTGTATGGTTTGAAACAAGCCCCTAGAGCCTGGTATGATAAGTTGAAAACCTTTTTGCTTGCTAAGGGTTTTAAAATGGGATGTGTAGATAAAATGCTCTTTCTCCTCAAGCAAGGCAATTATACTCTCTTGGTCTGGATTTATGTGGATGATATCATTTTCGGTGGTTCTTCTCACGCTTTGGTTGCCAAGTTTGCAGACACTATGAGCAGGGAGTTTGAGATGAGCATGATTGGCGAGTTGACGTTTTTCCTCGGGTTGCAAATCAAGCAATCCCGAGAGGGGACGTTCGTGCACCAGGGCAAGTACACCAAGGACATCCTGAAGAAGTTCGACATGGGTGAGGCCAAGCCTCTTCCAACACCCATGCCGACCACTACGGCCCTGGATGCAGATATGGATGGAGAAGCTGTGGACCAGAAGGAGTACCGGAGTATGATCGGGTCGCTGCTGTACATGACGACGACACGCCCGGACATCCATTTCGCAGTGTGTCTATGCGTGCGATTTCAGTCATCACCGCGCACTTCTCACCGTCAGGCGATCAAGCGCATTATGAGGTACTTATGCTTCACTCCAGAATTTGGGATTTGGTATTCTGCTTCCTCTACCCTCTCCCTTTGCGGTTATTCTGATGCCGATTTTGCTGGTTGCCGTATTGATCGCAAGTCCACTTCTGGGACTTGTCATTTTATTGGTTCTTCTCTTGTTTCGTGGTCTTCTCGCAAGCAGTCTAGTGTCGCCCAGTCTACCACGGAGGCTGAGTATGTTGTTGCGTCTAGCTGCTGTTCCCAGTTGCTTTGGATGATGGCCACTTTGCGTGATTTTGGTCTGAGCTTTTCTCGCGTACCTTTGCTTTGTAACAGCACGAGTGCAATTAGCGTTGCTAAGAACCCCGTGCTGCACTCTAAGACCAAACACATTGATGTGCGCTTTCATTTTCTGCGAGACCACTATGAGAAGGGTGATATCGACCTTCGCCATGTCGATACTCATCATCAGTTGGCTGATATTTTCACCAAGCCTTTGGACCAATCAACTTTTGCTAGGTTGAGAGGTGAGCTTGGTGTGTGTTTCCCCTTTTAGATGGGGGAAACATTTTGACTCTTGTATTATAAACTGACTTTGTATTTTTTCAATTGGTTTCTTCATGCATCTTTGCATTTCATCTTGCATATTTACATTCAAAGCTTCATGTATATAATCCTTAGAATGTGGCTATGCTCTATAGTATTTGCTCCGATGCTTTATGATGATGCTTGTAGCTTATGCTCTTTCTGATCACTAATGCATGTTGTGAGCTGAGCTATTTTTGAATGGTGAACCTACTTAATGAACATAAAACTTGAATTTGTTCACCATGGAGATATGCAACTAGCATGTGTAGGATGTGTAGAATTCACTCGTGCTTCTCATATAAGCTAGGTTGCTATGTCTCTAGTTCTGAGTCATTCACTTGCTTGGTATGTTCATATTCTGAAATAAAATTTGAACCAAGTTAAGTGAATTGGAAAGATCGAGACGGGACTGCTTGTCAGCACATCATAGTTTCGAGACTGTTTCTCATTGCACTTTGAGTTAAACTTGAGCTGTGTAGTGTATGACCGAAACTGTTGCTTTAAGCTTCTGATTGCTTCTGCATAGGGTTTGCACAGTTGAAAAGTTAGGCAATGACAAGTTTTCAACCTTTCGCAATCACATGCTGAAATCTAAACTTGTGTAATTTAACCGCTGCAACTCCGATAAAATTTGGATACACAAGTCTATGTTTCATTCTATAGCATGATGGTTGACCTGTGCTAGGGGTAGGTCATCTGGTATACATGTTTAGCACTTGTTTGACTTCCTGTCTACACATGTTTGGTGCTATTTTGATGGTGAATACCTTTTTGGCTCAAAACTGCTCACTTTGCTCACATTTTCATATTTCATATTTGGTGATCAGTTTGAGCCTTTGCTAGCATTCTGTGCATTGTATGAGTCATCGGATCAGCACTTTGTCTAGCATCTTCATACTCTATCGACTATATTCTTGAAGCTGCTAACTTGCATCTTGATTCATATGCATTTTGGAGGGGAGATATTTTTGATGGTGCATTTTCAACTAAGGGGGAGAAAATATTGACAAATCATCTATACTCTCTATGTTCAACTAAGGGGGAGGAAAACTTGCCAATCATATGCTTTCCGAGTTGAACTAAGGGGAAGATTTCCTAGTTGTGTGCACTATTTGAGGGGGAGTTTGCTCGGTCTTTGAGCTTTCCAATTGGTTCGGAGCACTTTTGGATGACTAGTTGTGTTGAGCCTTTGCCTCTTTCTTGAGGGACTAGCGTCTTTGCTTTTGTGCTTGTTCAATTGGTATTGAGCTTTCTCGCTAGTGGTGTTCAGCCTGTACTACCTCTTCATGAGGGCTAGCTCTATCTTTTCTTGGATTTCAATTGATTTTTCGATTGGTATCGAGCTTTCTTGCTAGCGGTGTTGAGCCTGTTCAACCTCTTCTTGAGGGCTAGCTTTGCTTTGCTTGGTTGCGTCGAGCCGTTGCCCATGTCTTTGGGAACCAAGTTGTTTCGCTCTTTCCACTTGACCTTCTTCGGCTTTGATATGCTTTTGGGTCATTTGGTCGAGTTCTCTCTCCTTCTTCCTTCCTTCTTCCATTCCATGATGATTCGTGTTGGTAGTTGACAATGCACTCATCAAGGGGGAGATTGCGGATACATGGGTGTATGCCGAGTCTGTGAGTGATGAGTGATTGTCAACTAGGATAATGCGCATGTTCTTTGGCTTGTGTTGTGCAGGTGTCGAGCACGGATAGAGTGATCAAAGGCAAGGTGAAGGTCAAGTAGAGACATGCCGTGCCGATGGACCGAGAGTGGCGAAAGGCGGACGTGAGGCTTGGACTGAGGGACCGGTGGCCCAAGGATCAGCTGTGGTGGCTGACAGCCTGGGACAGCGACGAGCGGAGACTTGCGGGCATGGTGTTGCTCGAGTCGAGGACTTGGGGACACATGTCGGTGGACGGGGTGCACGGGCGGTGCATCCCTTCTATGGCTCGGTTTGGTGGTTGAGCCACAGAAAAACCACCGAGTGGACGGTTTCCTGGTTTGGGCCTCAAAACCTGGGCGCTGATGGTTTCCGAGTTTGGGCCACAAAACTCGGGCTGAGGACGGTTTCCAGGTTTGGGCCTCAAAACCTGGGTGCTGCGGGTTTCCCGGTGTGGGCCTCAAAACCGAGGGTGAAGTCCAGGAAAAGGACGAGCGGAGCGGTGGCGGCACGTGGCGGCAATCGGTGAGGTTGCGTCGAGGCAACGCTACCAGTTGTGCGGGCGTGGCCGTCGGATCACCAGCATCTTCGAGTTGGTCCAGAATAACCCTAGGGTTTAGCAGGTTCGCTCTGTAATTAGAGAGGGGTAGAGTAGGAATTAGAATTAGGATAAGTAGAGGGAGACAACCTCCTCCCATTCTATCTCAGCCATTTGCTCTTTGCCTTCTAGGTTTTCCGGCTCTCCCAATCCCCTGCTGTAGCAACTGAGATCCGCAGAGAACCATACCTCTGTGTACTGGAGATTTTGGGGAAGTGAGACCATAATCTCACTGTTGTAGCGTGTGGTAGCCACACGGTTGCAGATCGATGACTTGATTCGCATTTTGTTCGTGTTCTTCGCGTTCTTCATTTCTCCGCGTTTTTCCCGTCACTCGATCTCCCTCTCTAATGCGTCTTTGCGAAATCCGTTTGAATCAACTTGTTCTTTATAGTGAGGAGATCATTTCCACCGAAGGAATTCATCAAACTCCTCACGAACAAGTAGATTGGGTTGATTTCGTTTTCATGGCGCTTTTTCGTTCATACTCTTCCCCCTTCGATTTCCCGGTGTTTGGGTTGATTTGAGCGGATGATTTCTTGGGGATAGTCTCCTAACTACCTCATGAACATCCTCTCCAAGTTTGGGAACGTAGGATTGAGTTTTGATTCGGATTTGGGAGGATTCATGAGAGGGGCGACCGGAATCACCCTCGCTATTCATCCGTGGACAGTCCGCGCGTCAGGGTCGGTCAGACCAGTGGCCTGACTCCGCGCTGTTGGACGAGCCCTTTTTGAACCGCGGACAGTCCGCCGTTGGAGTTCGCGGACAGTCCAGGAACGTCCAGGGGACTTGCAGCAACTTTGCTGTTTTGGGGTTTTTGCCGGTGGACAGTCCGCCATCCCCTCGCGGATAGTCCGTAGTACGGGCGAACAGTCCGGGACCTCAGGGCCGGACAGTCCGGGAATCGGCTGAAGCCTCTGGTTTAATGCGTTTGCTCTCCCGACTTCTCCGCTTGCTTTCCGGACCTCTCGTTTGACCCTAGTGTTGATCAAGGAACCTCTCTAGGTATCTTTGCTACTTGTTAGCATTGGTATTTAGGGATTTCTCGACGTAGTCTTCCATCTACGTTCGGGACTTGGTTTTTGAGGGTCGAACTTGTGCCAGTGTCTTTGGCGTTCGGTTGGCTATCGCTTTGTGGTGCCTCGCTGTGATCCTAGGGATCATCCACCCTCTTCGAAGGGTCGTGGGCATCACGGTTTCGATCGAAGCTTTCGGGGGTTGATTTTGGGGACAAAAGGCCAAAGTTTCGAGAGAAATTTTTGTGCTCCCATTCACCCCCCTCTGGTCACCTTGCTATTGCATCTCAGTCCTTCAGGAGCAAAGAGGCCCTAAGGCAAAGGTATAACCTATAGGGCTCTTTGTTTTAGTGATCGAGACACTTAGCGAGTGTGATCACATTTAGGATACATAGTCGTACTATTAAGAGGAGTTAATTCATGGCTTATGCGGTGTTCAAGTGCCATTAGGAGTTCTCTAACATATCAATGCTAAAGACCTAGTGAGTGACTATCTAAACCCTTGGAAATGCTTTTGCAAAATGCTAACACACGTGCACAAGTGGTGAAACACTTTGGTGTTGGCGCATGGGAGCAAGGGTAGAAGTTAGAAAGCGAAAGGTGCTGAGTTAGCAACATCGGACGCTGAAGGCGGCAGCATCGGACGCTGGGCCGAGCGTCCGATGGCTAACCATAGCTATAGACTGATGCTGAAGGAGCATCGGACGCTGGCAATGGACGCTGAGGAATCACTGTTGCAGAGTCCAATGGTGTTGACGTGGCGCATGCTTGCTTTGCAGGGAGCATCAGACGCTGACCTGCGTCCGATGCCATCACATCTGACGCGTCCGATGTGTTTGGGAGCGTTCTGGAACCTCTCTGCATGGTCATCGGACGCAGGGGTTGAGTGTCTGATGTAAGAGTGCCGGCGCGTCCGATGTAGCATTGAAAAGAGCTGAAAAGAGCAGTGGCATCAAGCGTCCGATGCCTGGCATCGGCGCGTTCAATGTCACATTAACCGTGGCGCGAAGAGATTTGACCGTTGGGATCGGGTGGCTCGAATTCATATATGGGGGACACGTGGTGCTCATCGGAGCATCTAACGCTGGGGCAGCGTCCGATGGCCCCGACACCGGCGTGTCCGATGGTTGCGTTTTCAGCCCAACGCCTAGGCCATTTTGAGGGGCTATATAAGTGGCTTGGCCAGCTCACATGGGTGCTCTCTTGCACATTTTGATCCCTAAGCATTCTTGTGAGCATAGCCAAGCCTCCCAACTCATCTCTAGTGTTGATTTGATCAAACTAAGTGAGATTGAGTGATTAGAGCTAATATTTGAAAGAGTTCATTCTAGTGGCACTAGTTGTTCGCATCGGCTTTGAGTTGCTTGTTACTCTTGGCAATTTGTCGGTGCCTAGACGGCTTGGAGGCGTTGAGGTGGAGTTGGAAAGAGAAGGAGTTTGTTCTTGGCCACCACCGTCCGAGATTGTGAGAGGTTTTGGAGCCTCACCTCGCCGGAGCGGCAAGAGGCATCCTTAGTTGATTGCTCGTGTCATTGAGTTACCTCACTAGCGGTAGATTCTTGTGGAGCTCTTTGTGAGCTTAGCTTTGTGTCGATTAGCCACCAGGTCACCTAGTGTTGGTCCACATAACGGGAAGTAGCGTGCCGGCAAGCACGTGAACCTCGAGATAAATATTGTTGTCTCGTGTGCTTATTGTGATTGTGCATCCATCTTGGTGATTGGCTTCACGAGTGGATTTCACCGGTGATTGGCTCTCTACTAGGTGATCCCGAAGGCTCGGTGAAACCACTTCTATGTAGCTCATTTATTTTGTGCATTTACTTTGAGCTATTTCATTTGTGTAGATTCTATTACTTAGTATATATCCTTTGTCATATATCCTGTGTTAACATAGTTCTTTTTGCACACACTTGTTTATCTTAGATCATCTTGATCATAGTTGTGCTAGAGCTAGTTTGTTTATTCCGCATTAGTTTCTAGCTCTAATTGTTTGTGTGACATAGTCTTATTAGGTAGAATTGTTAGATAGCTGGCTTGCAGCACACTATTAGGCTAGCGCAAAAAGTTTCGTCATTTGTTAAACTAAAAGTATTTGCCTAAGTGACTTTGTAGATTTTTAATTAGGCTATTCACCCCCCTCTAGCCAATTCGGACCTTTCAAAGGCTTGGGGCAACGGTGGACAGTCTGCACCCTAGTGGCGGACAGTCCGCTAATATTTTTTGAGTCCAGACAGTAGCGCTGGACATTTTGTTCAGCTTGGCGAAAAGCAACGGCAGACAGTTCGGGCCCCTAGAGCCGGACAGTCCGCCGCTCAAATTTCAAACCTAATGACTTGTTGCTGACATCGGCGGACTGTCTGAGGTTTGTACCGTGGACTGTCCGGGAGTCGTGTTTCAGCATATAACGGTTGGATTTTTAGGGCACCTCTATATATAGTGGGTTGCCCGGCTTGTGAGGCTTCTCTTCGCTATTCTTACATTATACTCTTTGGGAGAGAACCTCTCTAGCACCTCCTCTCGTACTTCTTGCTTGAGAACAACATTTGGAGAGTGAGTGTGCTCCACTACTACGGATCTTTGCGTGAGAGATTGATTGTCGCACTAGGTGGTAGTCGTGTGGGCGTGGTTGTCTATTACTCTTGGAGCTTGCCGGCTCCTAGACGTAGGTGCGGACCCACAAGGTATGTCGGGTGGGCCATGGTATACCCTGGGGTCCAGCAGTCATATACTGATAACCAATATTTTATATGTGGAAAAATAAGAGAGATGAAACGCATGCAACTCAATCTGTTGTGCCGCGAACGATCTTGAACTCGAGGAGTAACTCAGCCGCCTGGGAGTAACTGCACCGGGAGTCACGGAGAAGTGGCGTATTGGTTATCTTTGACTCTACGCCCCACGATGGAGTGCAGATTGCGAACTCCGTACTTTGATATTTCGGTGATGGTGCGTTGGGCGGAGCTTCGGCAGGACATGGGACGCCACCGCGCCAGGATTGCGTCGGTCACCAGGCCACCGTGGCCGCGTCATCCGCGGTTCGCCGTCTACTGCTCGAGTGTTCGACTGATTCACTGATCAGCAACACTCCGACGGGACCTAGTCGCAGGACTGTAGCCCGGAGGTATTGATTTTCTACTTCTAATCTGTAAAAAGTCTTGTGTGCTCATTCTCGTATAGTCATATTTTATTTGATTATTTAATTATTTATGAGTGATTTCTTATTATTTCAGTTCGTGTTAGTGACTTTATTTAACCAACCACTAATTAACAATTTAGCATCAATCCATCAAAGAAGGCAGCATGTGAGTTTTTTAACTAATTAACAATTTAGCATCAATCCATCAAAGAAGGCAGCATATGAGTTTTTTAACAGTAATATGATTCATTGATTCCATTAGGATTTGTCGTCGTCCCTAGCTTAATCTTTGAATTTAAGCCTTGTTATCTTATTTAATATATTTGCTTTAAATGAATTAAAATATGGTTTTACCGAAATATATATGGTTATCAAATTGCGTAAAATTTTTTTAGTGACATACCCTGAGCTAAAATCCTGGGTGCACCACTGCCTAGATGGTTTGGTGATTTTGTCCCCGTGAAGTACGCACCAAGGTTATGCGGGGCTCCGAAGTTTGATTTGTGAGGGGCTATTGAACGCATCCCCGCCGGAGGAAGGCAAAGAGCATCTCTAGCAAACTTGAGGCGTGAAGAGTATCTATAATTTGGTTGGCTCAAAGTTTGCTGCTCACGTGGAGGCTACCTTGTGATAGTTCAAAGCTTGCGGGCTTGGAGCTAAAAAGAGGAGTAACAATCCTAAAACTTACTTGAATATGAATTAAGTGACTCTACATTGTGGTTTGTCTATCTCAACACAAGTTTACTTCATTACATATTCTATCTACCAAACATCGTGTGTCATTCTCTACATTGCGGTTTGTCTATGTCAACACAAGTTTACTTCATTACATATTCTATCTACCTATGTTGAGCATATACCTTGTAAATTACTTATATATATATATATACGACAGTGATATTCTACATCACTAGGTAAAATTGAGCAGAAAAAAATACTGAGTACTACTGAACAACATTCAGTATGAGTCAGTACTACACCCAGCACCAGAAAATACTGAATAATACTGACACGCGACTACTGAATGATACTGAATTCTGTTCAGTACAACAAGTTGGTGTAGAATAGTACTCTACACGTAGAGTGAAGAACAGCACTTTTATAGCACGGTTACTCCATGGGTGGCTACAAAATATTTTATTTTGTAGCCAGGTCATATATCTGCACCGTGGTGCATCCGACAGGATCCGGCGCGCTTGCATCTCTAATTGCAGCCAATTAAATCAGCAATTAATTATGCTAATTAATCGCTGCCTTGCTGGTTTCCTTTTGCACCCGCACAAAAGCATATAGCACAGAAAAACTCGCAAAAAAGAAACTATATCGGAGGCGCGGCGGCTGCGTCCTATCGGCAACACCTTCCTCTTCGCGACGGCAGCCTCACCCGTTGCTGCTAGATGGCGATGGCCACAGTAACTCTAGGCCAACCATGTCTACATGGAGGCGATGGCGCGCCTCTCTGCGCGTGGATGGGCGACAGCACGGCCCATCACGCGGATGCCTCTGGCGGCGTTCTGGCTCGCGCGTCCGCGCCCACGGCGACCCTCGGCGGCGACGTGGCCTGCTTCATCATGTGGATAGCAGCGTCGGCGATTCCGCAGCCCGTGCCAGGCGGATGGTGCCCTTCGGTGTTCGGTGGTGTCCTGATGCCGATTTGTCGCGGCCTACGGAGGTCCATGAGGCAAGGCTCCGCGGCAGCTAGCCTGGTCTACGCGGATGGCGCACCTCGGCGGCACCGTGGCCCATCCCAGGCGTACTTCTCCAGCGCTGGCACACTAGCACGGAGGCCAACGACAGCAAATGGCGGCCTCCCCGTGGCAGCGTGGATTGCAGCAGGAGCGGTGGCGGCGCTGCCTTCCTCACCGGCCGCAAGGCTAGCACCGGCTTCCCCTTCGCTACGAACCGGCGGCCTCCCCGTGCTCCCCCATTCTAATTATTGTAAATGTGTCATGGCATTTGTGTTGCAATTATAGTAACTAAATACTCATGTTATAAAAATTATGGTACGATAAATTGCTACTAAGACTATACTGTATAGTCGAAGCAATACGATTTGTTGCAAGCATTGGTAGAACGTATAGTGCACTTTATTTGCATTCTCGTAACACGTACATGTACACTTATCCCTTTGCATGGACGTACGCCTAAATTAAATGTACACTTGCATTATTGTAATTCAATTTACTGTAATTCATACACAAGCTGGCTAGTGCCTAATATATTGTTCACTCTATTCTCGTAACTTACTAATCATTCTCGTATTTACTTTTATTATTCTCGTAATATAGTTGCAAGTTTACACTTTACGCTAATATAAACAAGTTTCACGTATATTCTCGTAACCCGCACAAATAGGCGCTTGCATGCATGGCCATATTATTATAGTAACTAGCTTAGCTTCGTAAATCTCAGCAAGGGCAGCCAATTATTGTTCCAAACTATTTGAATTATCATGATTAATTTATAGTAAGTTTGGTTATTTGTTACGACAATTGATTCCTCTTATCATGGTGATATCAAATTGTAGTAACTCCCAATGCTAACTATGGTAACTGTATATTTAGATTATCGTATTTTTTTATGATAAATTAATCTCATGGCTATAGCAGCTATTTATGCATAGTAGCTGTTGACGCATTATGGTAATCACAAAGGTGCATATTCTATTGGCTCGCTGAAACCAGGAAGCATGCAAGCGTCCGTATCGGCCGTTATTAATTAGCGGTAACACCGGATCCAGGTTAACTAATTAGCCGTAATCACTACTACAGAACAGGGTCATAGGCCGATTCTCAAAATCGCCTTTAGTCTCGGTGTTTTTGCCGCCCGGGACTAATAGACCCTTTAGTCCCGGTCGTAACACGAACCGGGACTAAAGGGCCTGCCCCAATGGCTACTGCGCAGAGCTGCCAGGGCAGGGACCCTTTAGTCCCGGTCCGTCTTACCAGCCGGGACTAAAGGGCACTCTTTAGTCCCGGTTGGTGCCACGGACCGGGACTAAAGAGTTAGCCACGGTTTGTGGCTTACCCCGGGATAAATGTTCACCTTTTAGCCCCAGTTTTTTATACAAACCGGGACTAAAACTCCCCGGCTTATAACCTGCCAACTTCTTCCTCCCCCGAGCCAGACACATTCAAATTTCAGTGAGCTTCTTGCTTGTTCTTGCCTGTTGCTATTGCTTTGTTCTTCATTTGTTCTTCATTGTTCTTCGTCTCCGGCGTCAATTGGTGATCTTCTTCGACTCCGTCATCGTCTCTTTGCGTTTAGAGATAACCATTTCCATCTCCTACCATTTCTTTTGAATATGAGAGGAATTTAATTAAAATATATAGTTTGCAAGAACAAATAGGGAGAGTTGAGTAGTTTAAATTGGTTCATCACAATCACTTGATAGTTTTCTACTGCTAGGAATTATCCATTCTATATTTCATACTTATGCAAGACGAGTAATATTGAATTTTAGTGTTTTTTTAGTTTATTTTCTTTAAAAAATGTGGAATTTATAATAGTTTGCAACAATAAATATAGAGAGTAGACAATGTGGAAATTGGTATTGTTATATCATATTTTTCGATTATCTAAACAAATAGGTAAATTTAGAGTCTTTTTTATTTATAATTGTTTTGGAAATTAGGAATTTGCATGTAATAGTTTAAAAAATGAGCATGGATATAGTAGATGGCAACTGTGACCGGGTCCTCAGCCTCTCATCATCTGGATCCGAGGCGTTTGCGGCCGGATCTTCCTCTCATTGCTTGCGGCGAGTGTAAGCAGAAGATTGTGAAGGAGTACCGAGTGAGAAAAGAGGGAATCACCAAGGGTCGTATATTCTACAAGTGTCCGGACCATGAGGTGGGTTATTATTTACCCGCATTTGATTAATATGGTTCATTCGTATCGGTTTTGCTTGATGATGTTGTTTAAATTTCTTATTCTTTGTTCTAATTGCAGTGGGAGGGCACCGGCGGATGTAAAGGTTGGTACTGGGAGGAAGAGTACGTTCAGCACGTACGAAATTCTGTTGCACAGGAGGTTGCCGCTGAAGGTGATGAGGCAGTGAGTCAGCGGCAGCAGCCCATCCATGCTGATGAAGCGAATGATCTGTCTATTTTAGTTGGGATCGGACGCGATCTAATTATGTTGCTTAAGTGCATTTTATTTTTAGTTTTTTAGTGCTAGCTACGATAGTCTTCGTTGTAGTCAAGCTTGTTTGAATTAATCAATCATGTGATGTCATGAGTGTTGTGCAATAACATGAGAAACTACTAAGTGCATGGTTGTAATATTTAATGCAGATGTTGTCATGCAATTGGATGTATAATGTCGATCGCCGCTCCAAAGAGTTCATTGTTGGCGTGCACTATTTCTTAGGTGTGGCTGAGGCAAACAAGCAAGATGGTTTCATGTGCTGCCCATGCGCCGTCTGTAAGAATTTGAAGGAATATTCATGCCCAAGGACTCTTCATACGCATTTGTTGAAGTCGGGTTTCGTAACAAACTATATTTGTTGGACGAAACATGGAGAAAGGGGTTGTAATGGATGATGGTGAAAAAGGTGAAGAAGAATTGGCCCACGCTGATATCATTGCTCAGTACGGTGCCTTTGATGATGATGCAGTGGGGGGAGATGGTGAAGAAGATGCGGCAGCGACAGAAGATGTGACAGCTGATGTTGATGCTCTTGGTGATGCCATTCGTGATGCACAAAGTAAATGTGAAAGTGACAAGGAGAAGGTCAAGTTTAAGCGCATGCTAGAGGATCATAGGAAATTGTTATATCCCACTGCTGAAGATGGCCAAAAAAAGCTGGGTACGACGCTAGAACTGCTGCAATGGAAGGCAAAGAATGGTACATCCGATAAAGCATTTGGGCAGTTATTGAAGATAATGAAAAAGATGCTTCCGAAATCGAACGAATTGCCCACCACTACATACGAAGCAAAACAGGTCATCTGCCCTTTGGGATTAGAAATCCAGCACATACACGCATGTCCTAATGACTACATCCTGTACCGTGGGGAGGAATATGAGAATTTGGATGCATGCCCGGTATGTGAAGCATCACGGTATAAGATAAGGCGAGATGATCCTGGCGACGTAGAGGGTGAAGAACGTCCAAGCAGGAAGAAAATCCCTGCCAAGGTTATGTGGTATGCTCCTATAATACCACGCTTGAAACGTTTGTTCAGAAATAAGGACAATGCAAAGATGTTGCGGTGGCATAAAGAAGACCGTAAGGTAGACAATATGCTGAGGCACCCAGCTGATGGATCCCAGTGGAGAGCGATAGATAGAGAATTCCCAGAGTTTGCAGATGAGGCTAGAAACTTGAGGTTCACTTCAAGTACGGATGGTTTTAATCCTTTTGCGGAGCAAAGCAGTAGTCATAGCACTTGGCCAGTTACTCTATGTATCTACAACCTTCCTCCGTGGTTATGCATGAAGCGGAAGTTCATTATGATGCCGTTGCTCATCCAAGGGCCGAAGCAACCTGGCAACGACATCGATGTCTACCTGAGGCCATTAGTTGAGGAACTTCTACTTCTATGGAGCAAACCAGGCATACGCGTGTGGGATGAGTACAAACAGGAACACTTTGACCTGCGAGCCTTATTGTTCGTAACAATCAATGATTGGCCGGCTCTAAGTAATCTTTCAGGCTAGACAAACAAGGGATATAATGCATGCACACACTGTTTTGAAGACCTTGATAGTTTATTTTTGAAAAACTGTCGGAAGGTCGTGTATGTTGGGCACCGTCGGTTTCTTCCTGTGGGCCACCCAGTAAGAAAGAAAGGCAAACATTTTAAAGGTAAGGCAGACCACCAAACCAAGCCTCGTAACCGAACCGGAGATGATATACTTGAAATGGTGAAGGATACGAAAGTAGTATTTGGAAAGGGACGGGGCAGCGAACCTGTTCCTAAAGACGCTTCGAGACACATACCCATGTGGAAGAAGAAGTCCATATTCTGGGAGCTACCCTACTGGCATGTCCTAGAAGTCCGCCATGCGATCGACGTGATGCACCTGACAAAGAACCTTTGTGTGAACCTGCTTGGATTCATGGGTGTCTACGGAAAGCCTAAGGATTCACTTGAAGCACGACAGGACTTGCAGCGCATGAAAGAACGAGACAACTTGCATCCGGAGAAGACAGATGACGGGCGCCAGTACTTAAGCCCTCCTAGCTACACTCTTAGCAGAGAAGAAAAGGAAAGCATGTTTGAATGCCTTAACAGCATCAAGGTCCCATCTGGATTCTCCTCCAATATAAAAAGAATAATTAATGTGCCAGAGAAGAAGTTCCAAAACTTGAAGTCCCATGACTGTCATGTGCTTATGACCCAATTGCTTCCTGTTGCTCTAAGAGAAATTCTACCTCCACATGTACGTCTAGCCACCGTGAAGCTATGTGCATTCCTCAATTCAATTTCACAAAAGGCAATCAATCCAGAGGAACTTTCTACTTTGCAGAATGATGTCGTTCAATGTCTCGTCAGCTTTGAGTTGGTGTTCCCTCCATCCTTCTTTGATATCATGACACACCTCCTAGTTCACCTGGTCAAGGAGATCATTATTCTCGGTCCTATGTTCCTACACACCATGTTCCCATTCGAGAGGTTCATGAGTGTCCTGAAAAAATATGTTAATAACCGTTCTCGGCCTGAAGGAAGCATCGCCCAGGGCTACGGAACAGAGGAGGTCATAGAGTTTTGTGTGGACTTTATTCCAGACCTTGACCCGATTGGTGTTCCTGAATCGCGACACGAGGGCAGACTCAGTGGCAAGGGAACACTAGGGAATAAAACATATATCGGTACAGGAGACGATTACTTTGATAAAGCACACTACACAGTTCTACAGAACTCCTCATTGGTAGATCCATATATCGAGGTACATAAGGATTTCCTTCGATCCAAGTGGCCCGGGAAGAGTGAATCTTGGATTACACGTCAGCACATGCAAACCTTCGGCGATTGGTTGCGAAAACAATGTCAGGGTGATGACAACATAGATGAGCAGCTTTATTTGTTGGCCAGACAACCATCGTGGCATATCAGCACGTACAAAGGGTACGAGATCAATGGGAATACATTTTACACAGTAGCCCAAGACGCAAGGAGCACCAACCAAAACAGTGGTGTACGCGTGGATGCCACGGATCCAAATGGGAACAAACAAACATATTATGGCCGCATACATGACATATGGGAACTAGACTACGCACCTAATTTTAAAGTCCCTTTGTTCCGGTGTAAATGGGTCAAGATGACCGGTACCGGAGGTGGGGTAACAGTCGACAAGGAGTATGGGATGACATCAGTGGACCTCAATAATATTGGGTACAAAGACGAACCATTTGTCCTTGCCGCAGATGTGAGTCAAGTGTTCTATGTGAAAGACATGTCTACAAAACCAAAAAGAGGGAAAAATGATAACAACTCGATCGTCAATGAGCCAAAGCGCCATATAGTTCTTTCAGGGAAAAGAAACATTGTCGGAATTGAGGACAAGTCAGACATGTCAGGTGATTATGAAAGAGATGATCGAATTCCGCCATTCAAAGTGAACAAAGACCCAAGCATTTTGTTAAACAATGAGGAAACTCCATGGTTAAGGAATGATCATAACCAAGGGACATATGTCAAGAGGAGGTTCACAGTTGTGCCCGCTTAATAGTGGGTTGTAAATATATTATGTAATAATTAATTAATTAAGACTTCATTTATTTGATAATGGATTTATATATATATTTAGTAGTAGTGATCATTGATTTATGTGCTTCTCTAGATGTGAATCTCATACTATTTTTTAAAAGAAAGTATATCAAATATTCAATTTTCTGTTCAATTAGAAAGATTTAAGATATATTTGAAAAAACTAAATTTAAAAATCTAAAACTACTGCATCTGTCGCGTATAACAAAATTGGGCAATGATTGTTTAGGTTTTAAACAAAAGATTAACGTCCAAATGATATGAAAATAAATTTTCTATTGAAAGCCAACAATTTTTTAAATTTAAATTGAACATTACATTTTTGCATTAACCAAATATGAATGGTTATTTACATTTATATTCGTTATTATAAAAAAAGAAAAGAATTTATGCTACAAAATTTTCTACTATACAATAAGGTTAAAGGATATACAACTGTTATTTTTAAGTAATTTTATGCCTACTGTTCAATTTACTATGCAATTAACAAGAATTACAACATATTTATATAGTGGAAACTTAATACAAAACCCAAAATACTGAAAACCCAAAACTGTGGCGGGAAAGAACCCTTTAGTCCCGGGCCGTCTTACGCACCGGGACTAAAGACCCCTTTAGTCCCGGTGCATAAGCCCGCCCGGGACTAAAGGTCCAACCCTTTAGTCCCGCGGCGTATTACGCACCGGGACTAAAGACCCTTTAGTCCCGGTGCGTAATTCGCCCCGGGACTAAAGGCCCTCCCGGGTATATAGGGCACAGGGCACAGTGTGCCCTCCAATCTTCCCCAGATCGACGCCAGTAGCCCCGCCTCCAGTCCGCGTCGCCGCCCTCGAGCTCTCCTCGCCGTCGAGCCTCTCCGCTCCGCACTCGGCCTCCCACGCCGCCGTCCTCCTCGCCGTCGTGTCCACGCCGCCGTCGTGTCCGCGCCGCCATCCTCCACGCCGCCGTCCTCATCCACTCCGCCGTATGTCCTCCACGCCGCCGTCCTCCGCGCCGGCCGCCGTCATCCGAGCCGCCGGCCTGTGCGTGCGTGTGTGCGTGTGCAGTGTGTGATGGTGTGCGTGTGTGTCCAGTGTGTGTGAGAGTGTAAAAAAATATGAAAAGGTTAAATAGAAAAATTGATATATATATATATGTATATATATAAAGAAAAAGAAATGAATATAAATAGATATATATATATTTATAGATAATGAATATGAATTTTTCTATTTAACCTTTTCATTTCTTTTGTTTATAGAAAAAGGAAAATCATATATATATGTTTTTTTAACGTAACAAATATATGTTTACACATATATTTATAGATTATTTTCTATTTAACTTTTTCATTTCTTCTTTTCTAGAAATAGATATATACAAATAATGAATATGAATAGATATATTTATAGAAAAAGGAAAATCATATATTGTTTTTTTAACGTAACAAATATGTGTTCGACATGTAGTCCTGGTGACCGCCGCACCGACCTCGCCGCCGTCCACTGTCATCCGCACCGTCGTCATCCTCGCTGCTGTCCACCGTCGTCGTTCTCGTCCACGGTGTGTAAATCACGTGACAAGGATATGTTTAAACATGTATTTATTACTCTTAGAAATATGTGTTCATAGAAAATCATGTGCCATGTCGGAAAATGTATTTATTACTCTTTACGAATATATGTTATTGTCATGTTATTTTTATGAATTGTCATGTTATTTTTATGAATTGCCTAAAACTCGAAACCCCAAAACCTGAAACCCTAACCCTAAACCCTCGAACCTAAACCACTAAACCCTCAAACCCCGAAACCCCGAAACCCTAAACCCCGAAACCCTAAAACCCGAAACCTCGAACCCCTAACTCTAAACCCTCAAACCCCTAAACCCCGAAACCCTAAACCCTCAAACCCCTAAACCCCGAAACCCTAAAACCCGAAACCCCGAACCCCTAACTCTAAACCCTCAAACCCCGAAACCCTGAACCCCGAAACCCCGAACCCCGAACTTGCATGTACTTGGTACGCAGATGTTTGCAATCAACAAATGGTGCATGGAGGCTTCTAAAGACGGTGATATAAATTGGATTTCTGTCCGAATCCGGAACCATCACTACTTCCGTGGCGATGACCTAATCTTAGTCCAGATGGAGGAATTACACCAGCTATGCCATATGGACGCACTGGACAAATCGCTCGTTAGCTGCTATTGTCTGTAAGTGTTTCTTTTATAGTTTTCATTGAACTCTCTAGTATGTGTATATAGTATGTAGTATTCTTACACACGTACTTGTGGATCGACTCGATATTGCAGGTATCAGATGACTCAGCTCAGAGATAAACATGACAATTCTGTTGGGTTTGTTGATCGATATGTGGTTTTCAAGGCTCCAAACCCTTCAGCGACTTGGAGTGATGAGTCGTGTATGAATCTCATGAGGTTCTTCGTGAACCAAAAAGATAGTGAAAAAAATACTCTTCCCATACAACTTTAAGTGCGTGAGACATATATAGTTAATAATAAGTATATGCACATTTTATTTTACTTAACCCTAATAATCTATATATATGAATCATGTGTATCAACAGCTTTCACTGGATACTGATGGTCATTGATCTCAAACACAACAATGTGTTAATCTATGACTCGTTGAGCAAACCGCAAGAAGATTACCAAGATATGATAGACATCCTCCAAAGGTAATTTTTCGATCCCTAGCTTCCATGCTTAAAGTAGAGACTAAGCTTGTATATATATACTAATTAATAAATAATGATCCAACTATTAATGTTTCATTGGCCGGATTAGGGTTTGGGGAAAATTCATTGCTCGGGAATATATGAGTCAGTGTAAGGCCCCACTTACAATAAAGCCATGACTACCAGTAAGTTTACACCTTCGTCAATGTACGTGTATCTTTATTATATCATGTCATATATCATATCTTTATTACGAGATAAATCTTTTCATTCTACAGTGGATTTTGAGACAAAAACAGGGTACCAACTTATGTGGATTCTATGTTTGCCAGTACATGATGATAGAATCAAATAGAATTCCTGAAGAAATCATCAAAGTACGTAACATGTTTCTTTTCATTTTTTATATACTTAATATTGATAATATAGATATAACTAATATCTTCTTTAATTCCAATTGAAGACTGACTGGTTGAAGCAAAAAGTGATGCTACAAGACCAATTGAAAGCAATACAAGAGTCAATAGCAGGATTTGTTCGGGAACAAGTCATAAGTCCAAACGGCGAGTTCTACTATAATACCGACGAGCCGTTGATTCCAAACAATGATGATCATTTGTATGCCCTGTAGATATTTAGATGGAGTACAACTTGTAATAGGTTTATAGTACTAACTTTAGAGTACAACTTTTGTAGATAGATATTTGGACAACTTCTACATGAATATATATTGCTTGTAATTTTATATGTACATATTTATATATATATATGTAGTTCTATAGTTCAATTATATATGCATGCAATAAGCTTATTGTGTTATGCTGCTAATATATATAAATTATATATATTAGCAGCAAAGAATACATATTAGAAAACCTATTAAATAAATTAACAAAACTAAAAACAGAACTGAAATGAAAATAAAAAAGAAAAAATCAGGGACCCTTTAGTCCCGGTTGGTGATACCAGCTGGGACTAAAGGGTGCTGCTGCGGGGCACTGCTGGCAGCACCCTTTAGTCCCGGCTGGTATTACCAACCGGGACTAAAGGGTGGGCTTTAGCCTCGGTGGCCGGAGCCGGGACTAAAGGGGGGGCCTTTAGTCCCGGAAGCGTAGTCCCGGCTCGGCAACCGGGGCTAAAGGCCCTTGCCGACCGGGGTTAAAGGCATGTTTCTGTAGTAGTGAATAATACCAAAATGTAAATACGCACCGGCTGTACCGTCTGGTTCGGTGACGACTGGGAACGGCGGGTCGGTCTGGTTCGGTGACGACTGGGAACGGCGGGTCGGGTGACGAGTTCGGCTGGCTCGGCTACAAAATAACTCATTCTATAGGTAGCTACAGAGTATACTCTCCCCATATATATATATATCTTGTGTGTGCTCTCTTGTTCATTCTTCGTCACTAAGTTGATTATCTTGCTTAATTGTGTCAACTAGAATTGTGTAGGACATTCTGTTCTTAAACCTTCTTTTCATAACTTGCTTTTATACAGTACTGCAGTACTGCTTTATCGCAGTGGGTCAAAATGATTTTGCGCAGCGGGCAAAGACGTCCACTGCCGAACCATCGCCACGGTAAATGGTTGCACTTCCACGGCGGGTTCATCTTTGACCACCAATACCTTGTTCTCAAATCCTGGTACATCTTACTGCTTCCGGGGTGAATGGATAACTTTGAATTGTGAGCTTCATTCAGAATTCTTTCTTTCAGCTCTGTGTCCTTAGGAATAACTAAATGCTGATTATACCACAGTATTCCTTGTTCGTCTGTTCTGAAGTTCAACGAACTACTGATTTCCATCCTCTTCTTAATCTGACAGATCTCTTCATCGGTCTTTTGTCTCTCGATGATGTCACTTTCCAAGGTGCACTGAAGAGTGATATTGTTCAGCATAACAGGGTGCATAAGGTTAAATCCATCTTCCAACAGTGGTTGTAGGGAGTTTCAATGAGTCTTGCGACTCAAGGCATCGGCTACAACGTTTGCTTTTCCGGGGTGGTAATGCACTTCAAGGTTGTAATCCTTAATTAGCTCTAACCATCTTCTCGGCCTCATATTCAACTCTAGCTGGGTGAAGATATATTTCAGACTTTTATGATCCGTGTACACATGACATAGGTTTCCCATAAGATAATGCCTCCAAATCTTGAGTGCATGCACGACGGCTGCTAATTCCAAATCATGAGTGGGATAATTCTCTTCGTGCGGTCTCAACTGGCGAGAGGCATAGGCGATAACTCTTCCATTTTGCATGAGTACACATCCAAGTCCAATCTTGGATGCGTCACAAAACACATCAAAAGGTTCCTCCAAGTTTGGCTGAGCCATAACAGGTGCGGATGTCAACAACGTTCGCAGAGTGCGAAAAGCTACTTCACACTCTGTGGTCCATTCGAACTTCTTGTTTTTCTGCATTAAACGGGTCATAGGCTTGGCTATTCTCGAAAAATTCGGAATGAACCGATGGTAGTATCCTGCCAAACCCAAAAAGCTGCGAACCTCAAAAACACTCGTGGGTGCTTCCCAATCCATAACCTCTTGTACTTTAGAAGGGTCTACAGAGATTCCTTCCTCTGAAAGGACGTGACCAAGGAAAGGTACCTTCTTCAACCAAAACTCACACTTGCTGAACTTAGCATACAACTTATGCTCTCTAAGCCGGGTTAGAACGACTCGTAGATGTTTGGCATGATCCTCCTTGTTTTCCGAGTAGACCAAGATATCATCAATGAATACCACAACAAACTTATCTAACTCAGGCATGAAAACTAAATTCATCAGGTACATGAAACGTGCCGGTGCATTGGTTAACCCAAAAGACATAACTAGATACTCGTAGAGTCCGTATCTAGTGGAAAAGGTTGTTTTCGGTATATCGTCTCGTCTGATCTTGATCTGATGGTATCCTGACCTCAGGTCGATCTTGGAGAACACTTTCGCCTTCGACAACTGATCGAACAAGACATCGATTCGGGGTAAGGGATATTTGTTCTTTATAGTTAATGTGTTAAGCGGTCTGTAGTCCACACACATCCTTAAAGTTTTATACTTCTTCTTCACAAAGATAGCAGGACATCCCCAAGGTGACGAACTCGGGCGTATCAAACCCTTATCTAACAGCTCTTGCAACTGAACTTTAAGCTCTGCGAGTTCTTTAGAGTGCATTCTATACGGTCTTCGAGATATGGGTGCTGTTCTCGGGACTAACTCTATAGCAAACTCCACATCTCTGTCTGGCGGTAGTCCAGGCAACTCATCAGGGAAAACATCCGGAAACTCACATACTACCGGAATCTCAGCTATCTGCTTTGCCGTGATATTAAACAATACTCCGATCTCGTGGGGGTTTCGGGGTAAATGGATTCAAAAAGAAAATCCGTTCCTGGGACTAACCATGGACACTACTCTTTCTGCGGTGTCTAGATTAACCTTCCAGAGTTTCATCCAACTCATACCCAAGATTACATCCAAACCTAGACCAGGAATGACTATGGGGTCCACTACGGCCTGTTTATCCCCAAAGGTCATTTCCACTCCTTTAGCCATTTTACGCGCGGAGAGAACAGCTCCGGCGGAACTTATCTGATATCCCCGGTCTAACTCTATCAACTTCAAATGACCTCTTATAACAAAATTCTCACTTATGAAAGAATGCGATGCTCCAGAATCAAACAGCACAACTGTAGGGCATTGATTAACAAGAAACGTACCAGCGGTGACAGGCTCTCCTTCTGGCACTTCTTCCACGGTGGTGTGATGCACATGACCCGTACGAGGTGGGGGCTGAGTGTACTGCTTCTTTGGGCGAGGGCACTGACGTGACAGGTGTCCAGTCTGACCACAGTTATAGCATGGACCAATCACGTACGGGGTCTTGGGACCTCCTGTACTTCCTGCTTTGTTCTTATTCTGCATCATGGGAGCATTGTAGGGCTTCTGATAACTAGGACGGGAACGGTTGGTGGTGATCTTCCTCTGCGGGGGTCGATATCTTGCTCCTGTGACAGGCGGGCGATATGGGGCGCGTGCTCCGAAAGGGGTCCTCTGCTGGGATGAACCTCCTTCATTTGCACGACGGCGCATCTCTGTCGCTAGCCGGCTGTCATTGGCCTCTTGATTTAGGCAGTCGCTGACGAAGTCACTAAAGGTGGTGCGGTGACTGTTGCCCATCTTGGAAAGCATAGCAGCACTCATGCCACGTTTGAAGCTTGCAATCTTCTTGGCCTCAGTATCAACAAAGTCTGGGGCGTAGCGAGCTAGGTTGTTGAAACTGTGGAGGTACTCGGACATAGACCTAGTCCCCTGGGATAACCTCATGAACTCTGCAACCTTCATTTCCATCAGTCCACTAGGGATGTAGTGGTTGCGCATAGCGGTGGAGAACTGATCCCAAGTGACACGTGCATTTACTGGCAAGGATGCACGGTACTGGGCCCACCACAGACCTGCGGGTCCTTCCAACATGTGGGCGGCGTACTCTGCCTTGAGCTCTTCTGTCAAACGAAGAAGACGGAACTTCTGGGTGATGGAGTTGAGCCACTCATCAGCCTCAAGCAGTTCGGTGGCTTCCTTGAACACAAGAGGGCAAGTGTCCAAGAAGTCACGGTAGGAGCTGTATTGGTTGGGCTCCGGGCCTTGACGTTGATGATGCTGCTGTGCAGTGTTGTTAGCGATATTGCGGAGGGTGGCCTCCATGTGCCTCTGCATCTCCTCCATGTTCCGTTGGCTACCCAAGAACTGGCCAAAGAACGCTTCCGGCGTCATCGGCGGCGGTGGGGGAGGTGGCAGATTCTCCTCCTGTCCTGCCCCCTGCCCACGCTGGCTGCGAGTGTGTGCCGGCATCTGCATATCCTATTAATAAGCAATCATTAGGTGATGTTACATCGATCATGAATAAATACTGCGTTGTACATAATTCGAAAATTTAGCGCACGACCAAGTATAATTACTCATTTCCATACAACATCACAAAAACAATCGCTCGAAATTAGACATGCAAACGACGGATTTCCATAAAAGATGCCGGATCGAAGTCCGGACTTTGTCCAAAAGCTTACATGCCATCAACCATTTAATCATAAAACTAGCACATGTGTAGGGTGTTACATCACTTAGCGAGCAAGCTCAAGCTACACAAAAGAAAACGATCTCTAACAACTAACGCTCAGGGGTCTCCAGCGGCGGATGCAGCGTCCTCTGGTGGGGCGTCGGGACCAAGGACCTCTCCGTCCTGGGGATCCGGGACCTCAGCTGCTGGGGCGGCGGCCTCCTGTGCGGCGTGATGCATCTGATGGACGGCCTCGTGGAGCTGGTCGATGTAGGTCTGCTGTTCGTGGATCTGCTGTATCAACAGGTGAGCTCCCTCTCTGAGCTGGTCGAGCGCGGTGCGGGCCTCATCCCTCTAAAGAGCGGTGGTCAGGTACATCTGCTCTGCAACTGTCCTGGCAGTGGACTGTGCTGCTGCTGTGGTGCGGGCGTCGTCACGCTCCAGAGTGACCTGCTGTATCCTCTCCTGCAAACGAGCAATCTCAGCGTCGAAGTCCTCCTGAAGCTTCCTCTTGCTCTGGTAGGTGGCTGTGAGGGTGAAGGACACGCTCCCAAGAGTGCGCTCCAAACTCTCACATACACCTAGCAAAGCTCCAGTGGCGCTCATCGCAGGTGTCTCACAGTAGAACCTCTCCTCTGGGCTCCCTGTCAAGACTGACTCTGAAGTCTGCTTCCAGCGCAATGGAAAAAGTGATCCACGGGGAAACACTCCTGCCATAGCGCTAGCTAGGTCGGCGGGGAAGCGGGCGATGATGTCCTTCAGCACGAGATATGCTGCCCTGTTGGCTCCATCTTTGGCACAGGTGCCTCTGTTGATCTCTGTCCACCCTGTCCAGTGAGGCTTGGCGGGCAAAGCCTTGACTTTGATCTCCACCATGACCAAGGAATCCTGCCCGTAGATCTCCTTCTGCCATGAGTACCTGGGCTCCTGTCCGTCCTCATAGCCCACTGCCTGCAAAATCCTCCAAAGGATAGTCGGCAGCCCGAAGTAGGTCAAGAACGTCCTCCGGGTCAGCTTGGTGGCCAAGCGATGACGCGGAACTCCTCTGCCTCCGGTGGCCTTGTGAGCAGTCAACTTGGTCCGGGCCATCTGTGGAAAAGAGACAACTTTTAATTTAAGGGGAGGTAATGTAAATGCAAGAATATAAACATGATGCATGATCGTACTTACGTTCTCACTCACTAACATGACTCGCAAGTCCTAACGTTTTAGTCGGTGGTAAGAACGATCTCTCATGCGTTATCTACATGTTCTACTCGTTCGCATAGTTAGTGTACCTGCAGAAGATTCATTTCAGCCCAAAGAAATTCCCAATGATAAAACAATTGAGTATTGGCCAATAGGCGCAAAATACATAGAAGCCAACACTAAACACCATGCACCAACATAGAAAACACCCTTGAAAACATTGATACCCTCGTACGTGTTTGCGTAGAGCTCGCACATACTTGGTATAAGAACTCTCACCTAGACCGACAGTTGGACGGTCATGCTCTCATATCTCACAAAATCATTTTATGCATGTTTTTGCGATCGACGCATTCTCTTTTTCCCGAGAATGGACCAGCAAATAAAGATCCAGCATGAAGCAAAACCCTGAACCCTATTAGCAGTTAAGCCACCTGAATCCTAGTATAAGGCTTAAGGACGAGACTGGGCACACTTAGTAATCGAAAATAATTTTGAAAATAGTTTTGAAATACCCATTTTAGTTCGAAAATAGCTCTCTACGGAGGTAATACTTGAACCATGCTTTGATACCAGCTGTGGCGGAACCGTCCTGATTATAAGAGCTCAAGTATTATCTTAGTCAAATCCGTCTGACCTTGACTAATACTTGAACCCATATAACCCCGGTAGTCCGGAAATCTCGAAGGATTTCTAACACCATACATCATATAGGATCGCATCGTTCAAGGATTACATTCGTAAAGATACAACATAGCGAAAATGAAACCGAATTTAAAATATCAGAGTGCGGAATTTAAAACGGAGTTATTACAATACTGAATTTTAAAAGTGCGGAAGCTTAAATAAGTTTTTAACACACGACCACCACACACATGGTCCAAATAAAACATTGTTTTGATAAATCCGCTCGACACAACTCACTCCTCCCTTTTTAAGATAATGTGCCACTAGTAGTCTCAGTCCAGCAAAAGAAAAGGGAAAAGCTTCTGGACGACCCTGCCCTGGGCCTACTCCTCATCACCTTCCACTGGGTAGAGGCAGTGCTTACAATAGCCGAAGTAGACCTGGCTATCTGCAACAAACGGGATAAACCCTGAGTACTGGAATGTAGTCAGCTAGACTTACCCGTCCAACTGAAAATAAAGACTCCAAGGGTATGCAAGGCTTTTGAGGTGGAGCTGGAAAACCTCAATTTTAGATAAGAGGTAATTAATGATAATGATGAGCTGCCATTTTTTAGACCTATTCCTTAAACTGTAGGTTTTTCACCTGTACTAGAGCACTCACTTGAATCTATCAATCAATAATATAACCATATCCAGTTGACTTATCCACATTTTAGTTGAACCTTTAATCATTACATGGAGTTGTATCGTGGTGAAGCTCGCCATAGTTTCCCACTAACCGGGGGAGACGACGACTCGAATCGAATTCCAAACCAGCTGGTGAAAGACCTTTAAGACCAGCCCACACTTTCCCCGTCGGGTCCATGCATTGGGCAACCGCTCGACGCTTGTTCGTGGTGGTATTCGTCGCGGTTCAAGCACGGACCGCCTAATTGGAACCTAGCGATGGCCTCACGCGGCAGATCGCAATTTCCATACTAGAGGGCACGACACGGGTTGAGACCGGCCCGAACAGCTTCTAACCGGCTTTGGGGTCGATGATTACGGCACCGACATATCCCTAAGTAAAAGGGCGCGTTCAAAAATGAACGAGGGCCAACATTGATACAAACCTACACGATCCAACGGACGGACTGCCCCAAGTTTCCAAACTTGTGCCTTGCCTTCCAGTTGACCGTATTTCATTACTACTCAGGTTCTTTTCCACAATAGCAAATATAGCCAACCGTGATCCGGTAAGTACCCATCAGGGTATTACGGAGACATCCTTAACTACTACTTTTATTAGGCAGGCTAAGCAATTCTACATTGCAAATAAATAACAGGATAACAAGGTAGATATTAATCAATCATCAAGGAATGGTAATGCAGCAAATAGGATTCATTCAACTCCTAAACCTAATGCATCACAACATGAAAGGACTCAAGTAATTTAATTGTAAATACTGGGAGACTTAGAATGCTCCGGGGCTTGCCTTGGGTGAAGACCGAGGCCTCGTGAGACGGGCACTCGGGCAAGTTAGTGTCGGGGACGGGGTCGGCTTCCTCGGCTTGCTGGAGCTCCGGAATCTGCTGCTCGGCGCTTATCTCCTGCTCCAGGTCGGGCTTCGGCGGGGTCGATCCTATTGCATGCGACGAATATAAATAATTGAAATGCGGGTGCAAGATGTGAGGTATGAAAAAAAATATATCTCTTGTAAACCAATAAAGCCAACTTGTTGAACCACTTTTGACATTGAGGTAATTACTTATTTATTTCATAAAACCAAATCTGATTATTCACCCTTTTCTTATTTAAATAAATCAAAAGAAACTCCGATTAGAACTGCGATTGCATTTTTCTGGACTCAAAAAAATCCACAAAAATTCCAGAAGGCAAACAACACTCTCAGAACTCCACTGAACAAATTTCAGCCAAAAATAAAATACAGAGCTGCATATACCAAAATGACAAACAAACTGCCCAAAAAGGTGCTTTGAACTAGCGATCCATCCAAAAAGTGTCAAACAGCAGGTTTCATAATTTTCCCGGCTTCTTCTACCCATAACCATGCTACTGCAGAAAATTTACTGCCAGAACATAAAAATACAAGCCTACACAAAATAAACAAATCTATTGCAAAATAAACTACTTGAACTGCAATCCTACTGGAAAAGGGTGCTAAACTCAATTTCATATTTTTCCCAGATTCTAACTCACATTTCATATTTGTCAAGAAAGTTTCATGAACAGAAACATTATATTATTTCTTACATGAATTTTCAAAGGAAAAGGCAGAAAAGCACATATGTGAAGCAACTCCAGATTTCTTCACATAATAGATCATTCTTACATTTTTCCTTAGCTTGAACATCATAAACAGAAACTACACAAATTTTTCCATATTTTATTTCAGCATATAAAATACCTTAATATTTATTCTAAGAAATCAGCCAAAAAGGACTTTTAATTAAAACAGAAACTTTTCCTACATAAACAGTACCTCATAAAATTTTTACACGTACTCAACGTGACAACAAAGTTACACAAATTTTGCCACAAATTATCTCAACCAGAAAAAATATATAACCATTTATCTAAACAAAAGCATATAAACTGAAATAAATGAAAACAGTAAAATAAACTTCTGCCAAAAATACTTTCATATTTTTCCATGATAAATCTGCTCATAAGCAAACTAGCAAAACTGAAATTTCATAATTAACAGAGCTACAGATTAATTATAGCAAAATGAACAAACTTAGTTACTGTGCAGAAAAAGAAAAACTTTATTCTAGCCCAAACGGGGCTTTCGGCTCGGTCCAACTCGACCCAACCTGGCTCGAGCGCATGGCGGAAGGTGTGGGTTCGCTCGAGGCCCGGCTCGAACGAGGCAATGCCCAAGGGTTCGCTCGAGGCCTAGCTCGAGCGAGATGATAAAACAACATCTGTCCGAGGCCTGGCTCGGGGGCTCGGGCGAGACGGAACAATCGCCCGTCCGAGGCTGAGGCCTGGCTCGAGGCTCGGGCGAGACGGAAAACAATCGCCCGTCCGAGGCCGAGGCCTGGCTCGAGGCTCGGGCGAGACGGAACAATCGCCCGTCCGAGGCCGAGGCCTGGCTCGAGGCTCGGGCGAGACGGAAAATACTCGCCTGTCCGAGGCCGAGGCTGCGGATACATGGGTGTATGTCGAGTCTCTGTGTGATGAGTGATTGTCAACGGAGATGATGCGCATGTTCTTTGGCTTGTGTTGTGCAGGTGTCGAGCACGGAGACAGTGATCGATGGCGGGTGAAGGTCAAGTTGCGACGTGCCGTGCCGACGGACTGGGCGCGATGAAGGATGGGCGTGCCGTGCGGCGGACGTGCCATGCCGATGTATCGGACGGTGAAGGGCGGACGTGGACTTGGACTGATGGACTGGAGGCCGGAGGATCAGCTGTGGTGGCTGGCAGCCTGCGACAGCGACAAGCGGAGAAGTGCGATCATGTCGGTGGAAGGGGTGCACAGGCGGTGCATCCCCTCTACGACGCCGGTTTGTTGGTAGAGCCCGGGAAAAACCAACGGTGGACGGTTTCCAGGTTTGGGCCTCAAAACCTGGGTGCTGGGTTTCCAGGTTGAGCCACAAAACCTGGGCGCGACGGTTTCCAGGTTGAGCCTCAAAACCTGGGCGTGGGCCGGTTTCCGAGTTTGGGCCTCAAAACTCGGGCGCGGACGGTTTCCGAGTTTGGGCCTCAAAACTCGGGCGCGGACGGTTTCCGAGTTTGGCCACAAAACTCGGGCTGGAGGCTGGTTTCCCGGTTTGGGCCTCAAAACCGGGGGCTGATGGAAAAGGCTGGTTTCCCGGTTTGGGCCGCAAAACCGGGGGTGCAGAGTGGTGGCGGCACGTGGCGGCGATCTGAAGGTTGCGTGGAGGCGACGCGGAAGACCGTGCGGGCGTGGCCGTCGGATCTACCTACCACCAGCGGGTGGACTAGAATAGCCTTAGGGTTAGGCTGGTCCGCTCTGTAATTAGAGTAGAGAGGGGTAGAGTAGGAAATAGACTTAGACTAGGTTAGTATAAGTAGTCTAGGGGAGACACCCTCCTCCCTATCTCAATCTCAGTTAGCGCAGTCATTTGCTTCCTAGCACCTAGGGTTTCCACTCTCCCATCCCCTGCTCTAGCTAGTTGAGATCCGCAGAGAGACTCCACTCTGTGTACTGTTGATTTGAGGAAGTGAGGCCGTATCCTCACCTTGGAGCACAGATCGATGGCTTGATTTGCGTCCTTAATTCGAGTTCGTGGCTGTGATTCGCGTTTTCTTTGTGTTCTTCGCGGAATCCTTTTTCTCCACGATTTTCCCGTCGCTTGATCTCTTTGCTCGGTTCATCTTTTGCAAAACCGTTTGAACCAAGTTGTTCTAGATCGTGAGGCTCTCCTTTCCACCGAAGGAATTAAACTCTAACCTCACGGTCTAGGAGATCGATCGATTTTCGCTTTGGATTGCGTTCTTGCCTCCATGCCCCGAAATTTCTTGATTCACCGATTTGGAGTTAGGTTCGAGCCATGATCTCTTAGAGATAGCTCACTAACATCCTTGTGACTCCTCAGATCGAATCCTAGGCCTAGAGCTTTTGATTTAGAGGAGATCGGGTTGAATCATCAAAGAACTGCACTGTTTTCGGGAGCATCGGACGCTATCACGGGAGCATCGGACGCTAGGGTCCCTAGCATCGGACGCTCCGGTGACGCGTGTCACGTTTTCGGCGTTTTAGTTTGCATCGGACGCTAGGCATCGGACGCGTCCGTTGTCCATCGGACGCGCCGGAGCCTTTGCATCGGACGCTGGGTGATTACTGTTCACAGCGTCCGATGGTGGAACAGTAAGGTTCCAGAACCGTCCAGTCTGCATCGGACGCTTCCGGTGGTCTGGCATCGGACGCAGGCCAGCGTCCGATGCGTCTGGTTTCGCACGGTTTCGTCCGCGGTTCGCTCGTTCGTTGTCAGAATTGATTTCCGTCTTTTGCGTTGGCTTTCTAGAGTTGTCTAGTGTCTCGCTGTGCTTCTAGGAAGCATCCACCCTACATATAGGGTCGTGGACATTAGCAAGCTCTAGGGTTCGCTTTTGGGACAGTGGCATCTAGTTTCCATAAGGAAATTTTGAAGCTCCCATTCACCCCCCCCCTCTGGTCGTTTTCGGTTAGCTTCTCGGTCCTTCAATTGGTATCGGAGCGGGTTAAGGATCTTCCACCTTAGCCGGTTCCAGATCCACCGAAGGCGACATGGATCGCGGCGTGGGCAAACCGCCGTTTTTCGATGGGACGAACTATGCGTATTGGAAGATACGTATGTCGGCCTATTTGCAGAGCTTGGGCGCTTCGATCTGGGATATTTGCAACTCCCCTGATTACGTGGTCTTGGCTGCTCGTGTGAATCAACAGCAGATCGATGAGCACGATGCCAATAGCCGAGCCCGTAATGCTCTTTTCTCTTGTTTGAGCATGGGTGAGTTTGATCGCGTTTCTCACCTCGCTACGGCTCGGGAGATCTGGGATACTCTCATGCGTTTTCATGAGGGCACCTCTCAAGTCAAAACCCGACTCTACGAGTCGTTCAAGCGAGAGTATGAGAACTTTAGACATCAACCTGGCGAGAGCATAGAAAGTTTATTCGCTCGCTTTCAGGTGATTGTCAACAGGATGAGGGCTAACAGAGAGCAGTTGCCATTTGACGATCATGAGCGTGCTTTGAAGCTTTTGCACACTCTTGACCGTTCGGTGTGGGACTCCAAGGTTCAGGCAATCATCGAATCGCCGAACTATGAGACTCTCACCTGCGACGAGCTCTTCAGTAAGCTCAAGTCCAGTGAGATTGATGCTATGGCGAGGGCTTCTTTTGAAAATCCTTCTCGCCCGTCCATGGCTTTGGTTTCCGGCTCTTCCTCTAACTCCTCAGCTGGCTTTGCGCTTTCTTCTCTTTTTTCTGTGACAGAGGACCAGCTGGAGTCCTTGGGAGACGACGAGTTGGCTTTGCTTGCCAACCGGTTCTCGCGGTTCCACAACAACCGCATGAACCGTCGTCGCGGAGGAGGACGCACCGGATGCTACGAGTGCGGCGACCCCGACCACTTCATCGCCGACTGCCCCAAGAAGAAGAACAAGCATCTTGGGAAGGGCGATCACGGCCACAGGCGCGACTCCAAGTACAAGGAGAAGCACGTTCCCCCAAGGCACAAGAAGCGGGGCGGCTTCAACAAAGAGTACATCAAGAAGAAGTACTTGGAGAAGCAGTAGGCTGAGCAGCGAGCGTTCTTCGCCACGCTCAGCGACGTCGACGGCTCGGATGACGACTCCGCTCGATCGAGTGATGACGAGTCCGAGAAGAAGAAGCTGGAGGACACGTTCAACGGCTTGTGCTTCTTCGCCGGCGACGAAGGCCTGTGTACCATGGCGCTCGGAGATGAGGTCGGTGGCGAGTTGGAGCACACACCTCGGAACGACGACGACGACGACACCTCCCAGGTATCTCTCACCTACGACGAGCTTTCCTCCGAGGTTGAGAAGTTGACTGCTGCCCTCCTTAGCCAAGATAAGTTGCTTAGGCGTGCCGCTAGAGAGCGCAAGGAGTTTAGGCAGAAGTGGGAGGACACGGTGAAGGAGCTTGAGTTCGCTCGGTCCACCGTGGTTGTGTCGGAGGAGTTGGAGTGCGAGAGTTGCGCCGCGCACATGACGGATCTTCTCACTCTGAGGAGTAAGCATGCTGCGCTGGTAGATGAGGTGGATGAGCTCCGAGCTAGACCGCAGCTGTTGGGTGCGTGCAAGACTTGCCCTGTCTTGCAATCCGAGTTGGCAGAGAAGAATGCCAAGCTTGAGTCTTTTGAGAAGGCCGGCTCGGATAGCACTTGTGTCAAGAGGTGTGCTTTGTGTGAGGGCCTGGAGCAGGAGATGGCCAATGTGAGGCATGACAAGGTGCGTACCGAGGAGGAAAACACATACCTTCGGACCATCTTGTCATGGGTGTCTTGTGGTGAGCCTCAGCTCGGGATGATGATCTCCCAATTCAAGCGAGCTGCTGGGGCTCCTGGTGTAGGTCTTGGCCAGAGTGTTGATCTTTCAGCTTTTGGTAAGATTGGAGAGTCTAGTGGTCTGAACCCCTGTGAGAAGCCCAACTCCACCACTACTCCCAAACTAACCAAGCTTCCACCCAAAGAGCCTGCCAAGCCTGTCACCAAGGATGGAGTTGTAGTTGAACCCCCCAAGGCTCCACCCAAGAATCCACAATGGCAACCCAAGCCCAATCACCTAAAGAACAAGCTTGACACAATGCCACCCATCCGAGAGGAGTTGCCACAGAAGGGCAAGGGCAAGGTGAACCATACCCACATCCCTGCAAACCAACAACCCCCTTTGCGCGCGGTGAGGTTTCAGTGTGACTTTTGTGGGCGGGATGGTCACCTGAGTGAGTTCTGCTTTAGGCGCAGGAGAGAGGCGCGCCGTGCTAGGGAGATGCAGAACCCGGACATGTTTCACCCAGCTCGTGGTGGACATGCTCCGAAGCCTCAGGGGAGAGCTGCTAGGTCTGGAGGGAAGCATACCCAGCCTAGGCAGCAGGAGAGAGCCCCTAGGAGGGAGGCTAGGCCTAGAGGTAGAGCACCTCAGTTTGTGAGGCCTAGGCAGGAGAGAGCTCCGAGGAGAGACGCTAGAGTTGAGCAGCAGGCTCCTAGGCGTAGACCTCGTAGAGAGCGTGCCCGACGGGATCCTGCTTTTGCAGGTAACGGACCCCGTGGCGGAGGCTTTGTTGAGCGCTTTGTCCCACCGCAGGTAGAGTTTCGCGGTGAGCGCTTCTTCCCCAGCGGACCACGTTTTCCTGTGCGTGGTGATCGCTATCCCCCTAGACAGGTTGGTTTTTACACTGACCGTTCTTTTGAGCAGCCGGCCCAACACTGGTTTCCTTCTTATCTTACTAACCCCAGTGTTGGACCGTATGTTCACCCTATGTCTTTTTATTGATGTAGGAGGAGCGGTTGGAGGACATTTGGCTTGTGGATTCCGGTTGTTCGAGGCACATGACCGGAAATGCCAAATGGTTCTCCAGCCACAGTCCGGTCGCCGGAAAGGAGTACATAACCTTCGGCGACAAAGGTAAGGGCAAGGTATTGTCCGTTGGTGCAGTGCGGGTTAATGAGCACTTTGTGTTGCGCGAGGTTGCTCTTGTTTCTAACCTGCATTTTAACTTGCTTTCTGTTTCGCAACTTTTTCGTGAAGGCTATGAGATTCGTTTCAAACCGAACCTTAGCCGGATCTTAGATCCTCAGGGTGATCTTGTATGTCTGATTTCACCCTTTGGGAATGTCTTTCGCGCGAATTTCTCAAAGTCGTTTGGATCTTCTCGCTGTCTTTTGGCTAGTCCTTCTTCTTCTGATCTTTGGAAGTGGCATAGGAGGCTCGGTCACCTGAGTTTTGACTTGCTTGCAAGACTTAGCTCACTTGGCTTAATCCGAGGATTGCCCAAGCTTTCGTTGGAGAAGGATCTAGTTTGCCATGCTTGCCGGCATGGAAAGATGGTTGCTGCTCCCCACCATCCTTTGACCAAGGTTATGACCTCACACCCCGGAGAGCTTTTGCATATGGACCTTGTTGGTCCGGCTCGGGTGAGCTCGGTTGGTGGGAAGTGGTATGTGCTTGTTATTGTTGACGACTTTTCGAGGTATTCGTGGGTCTTCTTTTTAGTTGAGAAGTCCGAGACATTCTCCTTCGCTCGCGATCTGATTTTGCGTCTTCAGAACGAGTTCCCTTTGAACTCGATGCGAGCGATTAGAAGTGATAATGGTTCCGAGTTTAAAAATTCGGATTTTGAGAAGTTTTGTAAACGCCTTGGTTTGGAGCATCAGTTTTCTTCTCCCTATACACCACCCCAAAATGGTGTTGTAGAGAGGAAGAATCGGACCCTTGTTGAGATGGCCAGGACGATGCTTGATGAGCATAGGACTCCTAGGCGCTATTGGGCCGAAGCTATGAACACTGCATGCTATATTTCGAATCGCATTTTTCTGAGAGTGTTTTTGAAGAAGACTTCTTATGAGTTGCGTTTTGGTCGCCAGCCCAAGGTGAGTTATTTTAGAGTCTTTGGTTGCCACTGTTTTATATTGAAAAAAGGCAACCTAGACAAGTTTGAGTCTCGTTCTTCTGACGGTGTGTTTTTGGGTTATGGTACTCACACTCGAGCTTATCGTGTACTTAACCTTGACACTAACCGAGTCATGGAGACATCAGATGTCACCTTCGACGAGACTCTTGTTTCTCCTTCTTCTCGTTTTGAGCGTGCAGGTGATCACGAGGTTGGAGAGCCTCTTTTCGATGACGAGGAAGAGGGTGCTGAAGGTATAGATGATCCAGCACCCCCTCCGCCTGTCGCGCCGCCGGGAGCGGCTTCGACGACGACCCGTGGCCCCGAGACGTCTTCTTCCTGGGGGCCGTGGGATCCACCTCGCGCGGTACCTTTTGTACCCGGGGTGGAACCAGCTACTGTTGAGGGGGAGGTTACTTCTTCCCGGGAGGCGCCACGACACATCCAGCGCCAGCACCCCCCTGAACAGATGATCGGCGACATCGACGAGCGAGTTACTCGCTCCAGGTCACAGCACATCTCGCACTTTGCTCATTCTGCTTTTGTTGCGTCTTTTGAGCCCCGAGATGCTGGACACGCATTGACGGATCCGGATTGGGTCAATGCCATGCATGAGGAGCTAGAGAACTTTGAGCGAAATCGGGTTTGGGTTCTAGTACCACCACCTCCTGACTGTAAACCTATTGGGACAAAATGGGTATTTAAAAACAAGCAAGGAGAGGAGGGCCACATTGTGAGAAACAAGGCCCGGCTTGTAGCGAAGGGTTATAGTCAGAAGGAGGGGATAGATTATGAGGAGACCTTCGCCCCTGTAGCTCGTTTGGAGGCTATTAGGATACTCTTGGCTTATGCTGCATCCATGGGTTTCAAACTTTTTCAAATGGATGTCAAGAGTGCCTTCTTAAACGGCTATATTGAGGAGGAGGTCTATGTCCAGCAACCCCCCGGTTTTGAAAATCCCAAGTTTCCAAACCATGTCTTTAAACTCCACAAAGCTTTGTATGGTTTGAAACAAGCCCCTAGAGCCTGGTATGAGAGATTAAAAACCTTTTTGCTAGCTAAGGGTTTTAAAATGGGATGTGTAGATAAAACGCTCTTTCTCCTCAAGCAAGGCAAAGATACTCTCTTGGTCCAAATTTACGTGGATGATATCATTTTCGGTGGTTCTTCTCACGCTTTGGTTGCCAAGTTTGCAGATACTATGAGCAGGGAGTTCGAGATGAGCATGATGGGCGAGCTGACTTTCTTTCTCGGGTTGCAAATTAAGCAATCCCGAGAGGGGACGTTTGTGCACCAGGGCAAGTACACAAGGGACTTGCTGAAGCGGTTCGACATGGGTGAGGCTAAGCCTCTTCCGACGCCCATGTCGACGACGACTGCCCTGGATGCCGACACGGATGGAGAAGCAGTGGACCAGAAGGAGTACCGCAGCATGATTGGATCGCTGCTCTACCTGACGGCGACACGGCCGGACATTCAGTTCGCCGTGTGCTTGTGCGCACGCTTTCAGGCTTCGCCACGCATTTCTCACCGTCAGGCGGTGAAGCGCATCTTCAGGTACCTTCGTTTCACGCCCGAGCTCGGGATTTGGTATTCTGCTTCCTCCACCCTCTCGCTTTGTGGCTTTTCTGATGCTGACTTTGCTGGTTGTCGCATTGAGCGCAAGTCCACTTCGGGGACTTGCCAGTTTATTGGATCTTCTCTGGTGTCGTGGTCTTCTCGCAAGCAGTCTAGTGTCGCTCAGTCTACCACGGAGGCTGAATATGTTGCTGCGGCTACCTGCTGTTCCCAGTTACTCTGGATGATGGCCACTTTGCGTGATTTTGGTTTGAGCTTTACTCGAGTTCCTTTGCTTTGTGACAGCACGAGTGCCATTAGCGTTGCTAAGAACCCTGTGCTTCACTCGAAAACCAAACACATTGATGTGCGCTTTCATTTCTTGCGAGACCACCAGGAGAAGGGTGATATCGACCTTCGCCATGTCGATACTCATCACCAATTGGCTGATATTTTCACCAAGCCTTTAGACGAATCAACCTTTAATAGGTTGAGGGGTGAGCTTGGTGTGTGTTTCCCCTTTTAGATGGGGGAAGCATTTTGAGATGTACAGACTGACTCTTTTATTTTGAGGCTCTTTTCTTTTGAGTTTCTTGAGTCTCTCCTTTTGGTATCTTCTTTCGTTCAGTTTTGTGTCGGGCATACGCATTTACATTCTGAGCTTTATGTCTATATTCACTAGAATGTAATTATGCTCTTGTTAGTATTGCTCCGATACTTATGATGATGCTTGTAGCTTATGCTCTTTCTGATCACTGTTACATGTTATGAGCGAGCTATTTTTTGGAATGGTGAATTATGCCTAATGTATATAAATCTGAAAATGTTCACCATTGAGATATGCAACTAGCATGTGTAGGGTGTGTTGAGTCCATTCCTGCTTTTCATATATGCTAGGTTGCTATGTCTCTAGTTCTGAGTCATTCACTTGCTTGGTTGTTCATAACTTGCTTAAAATCTGAACCAAGTATTGTTGAATTGAAAAGATCGAGATGGGATTGCTTGTCAACACCTCATGGTATTGAGACTGTTTCTCATTGCACTTTGAGTTAAACTTGAGCCATGTAGTGTATGACCGAAACCGTTGCTTTAAGCTTCTGATTGCTTCGGCATAGGCTTCGCACGGTTGAAAAGTTAGGCGATGACAAGCTTTCAACCTCTCGCAATCACATGCTAAAAATGAACTTGTGAATTCTTTTACCGCTGCAACTCCGATATGAATTTGAAATCACAAGTATATGCTTCATTCCTATGCATGATGATTGAACTTTGCTAGGGGTAGTTCACCGTGTATATATGCTTAGCACTTGTTTGGATTCCTTCTATACATGTCTAGTGCTATTTTGATGGTGACTATCCTTTTGGCTTAAAACTGCTCACATGCTCATATGCTTCATATCTCGTATAAGTGATCAGTTTGAGCCTTTGCTATTTGAGTGCTTAATTGAGATGTTGGAGCTACACTGATTAGAGCCTCTTTGCACTCTTTTGACTATATACTTGAAGCTCCTAACTTGCATTTTGACTCCATATGCATTGTGGACGGAGATCTTGTGTTCAGGGGGAGTTTATGTGAAGAGAGTTGCTTCTCCGATACCTTTTGGCCTTGATAAGTGCATTTTCAACTAGGGGGAGAAATTTACGCAAATCATATGCCCTGAAAATCTTTTGTCCTAGTTGCTTGCATTTGTCGAGGGGGAGTTTGCTAGTTGTGTTGAGCCGTTGCCTCTGTCTTGAGGGACTAGCAAACGTTCCTAGCTTTTCATGAGCTTTCATAAGCTTTTTCATTTGGCGTTCAATTGGTATCGTCTGGTGTGCATTCCCATTTGGTTTGGGTTGAATTCCAATTGGTTCGGAGTGATTTTCTTGCTAGTTGTGTTGAGCCTCTGTGCCTCTATCTTGAGGGACTAGCATTTTGCTTCTGTTGTCCTCCGATCTTCAATTGGTATCTGCTAGCGGTGTTGAGCCTGTTCTACCTCTTCTTGAGGGCTAGCTTTGCTTTGCTTGGTTGCGTCGAGCCGTTGCCCATGTCTTTGGGGACCAAGTTTTCGCTTCATCCACTTGACCTTCTTTGGCTTTTGTTAGGCTTTTGGGTCATTTGGTTGGGTTTTCTCTTCCCACTCCTTCCTACCTCCTTCTTCTTATTCATGATTTGTTGTGGAGTTGACAATGCACTCATCAAGGGGGAGATTGCGGATACATGGGTGTATGTCGAGTCTCTGTGTGATGAGTGATTGTCAACGGAGATGATGCGCATGTTCTTTGGCTTGTGTTGTGCAGGTGTCGAGCACGGAGACAGTGATCGATGGCGGGTGAAGGTCAAGTTGCGACGTGCCGTGCCGACGGACTGGGCGCGATGAAGGATGGGCGTGCCGTGCGGCGGACGTGCCATGCCGATGTATCGGACGGTGAAGGGCGGACGTGGACTTGGACTGATGGACTGGAGGCCGGAGGATCAGCTGTGGTGGCTGGCAGCCTGCGACAGCGACAAGCGGAGAAGTGCGATCATGTCGGTGGAAGGGGTGCACAGGCGGTGCATCCCCTCTACGACGCCGGTTTGTTGGTAGAGCCCGGGAAAAACCAACGGTGGACGGTTTCCAGGTTTGGGCCTCAAAACCTGGGTGCTGGGTTTCCAGGTTGAGCCACAAAACCTGGGCGCGACGGTTTCCAGGTTGAGCCTCAAAACCTGGGCGTGGGCCGGTTTCCGAGTTTGGGCCTCAAAACTCGGGCGCGGACGGTTTCCGAGTTTGGGCCTCAAAACTCGGGCGCGGACGGTTTCCGAGTTTGGCCACAAAACTCGGGCTGGAGGCTGGTTTCCCGGTTTGGGCCTCAAAACCGGGGGCTGATGGAAAAGGCTGGTTTCCCGGTTTGGGCCGCAAAACCGGGGGTGCAGAGTGGTGGCGGCACGTGGCGGCGATCTGAAGGTTGCGTGGAGGCGACGCGGAAGACCGTGCGGGCGTGGCCGTCGGATCTACCTACCACCAGCGGGTGGACTAGAATAGCCTTAGGGTTAGGCTGGTCCGCTCTGTAATTAGAGTAGAGAGGGGTAGAGTAGGAAATAGACTTAGACTAGGTTAGTATAAGTAGTCTAGGGGAGACACCCTCCTCCCTATCTCAATCTCAGTTAGCGCAGTCATTTGCTTCCTAGCACCTAGGGTTTCCACTCTCCCATCCCCTGCTCTAGCTAGTTGAGATCCGCAGAGAGACTCCACTCTGTGTACTGTTGATTTGAGGAAGTGAGGCCGTATCCTCACCTTGGAGCACAGATCGATGGCTTGATTTGCGTCCTTAATTCGAGTTCGTGGCTGTGATTCGCGTTTTCTTTGTGTTCTTCGCGGAATCCTTTTTCTCCACGATTTTCCCGTCGCTTGATCTCTTTGCTCGGTTCATCTTTTGCAAAACCGTTTGAACCAAGTTGTTCTAGATCGTGAGGCTCTCCTTTCCACCGAAGGAATTAAACTCTAACCTCACGGTCTAGGAGATCGATCGATTTTCGCTTTGGATTGCGTTCTTGCCTCCATGCCCCGAAATTTCTTGATTCACCGATTTGGAGTTAGGTTCGAGCCATGATCTCTTAGAGATAGCTCACTAACATCCTTGTGACTCCTCAGATCGAATCCTAGGCCTAGAGCTTTTGATTTAGAGGAGATCGGGTTGAATCATCAAAGAACTGCACTGTTTTCGGGAGCATCGGACGCTATCACGGGAGCATCGGACGCTAGGGTCCCTAGCATCGGACGCTCCGGTGACGCGTGTCACGTTTTCGGCGTTTTAGTTTGCATCGGACGCTAGGCATCGGACGCGTCCGTTGTCCATCGGACGCGCCGGAGCCTTTGCATCGGACGCTGGGTGATTACTGTTCACAGCGTCCGATGGTGGAACAGTAAGGTTCCAGAACCGTCCAGTCTGCATCGGACGCTTCCGGTGGTCTGGCATCGGACGCAGGCCAGCGTCCGATGCGTCTGGTTTCGCACGGTTTCGTCCGCGGTTCGCTCGTTCGTTGTCAGAATTGATTTCCGTCTTTTGCGTTGGCTTTCTAGAGTTGTCTAGTGTCTCGCTGTGCTTCTAGGAAGCATCCACCCTACATATAGGGTCGTGGACATTAGCAAGCTCTAGGGTTCGCTTTTGGGGTCGATTTTGGGACAGTGGCATCTAGTTTCCGTAAGGAAATTTTGAAGCTCCCATTCACCCCCCCCCCCTCTGGTCGTTTTCGGTTAGCTTCTCGGTCCTTCAGAGGCCTGGCTCGAGGCTCGGGCGAGACGGAAAATACTCGCCCGTCCGAGGCCTGGCTCGAGGGGTCCGTGGGTCAACGGGACCCACCCGTCAAAGAGAGGAAAACAGGGGAGAGGTTTGACCGTTGATTCCTCGCCGACGGTGAGGTCGCCGGCGGGGAAGCTAGGCTTGTGAACTCGCCTCGACGAGGCGCATCGAGTGGTGTAGGTGGTTTGGCTAGCGCACGGCCGGAGCATGCCGGCGACGAGCGGCGGCGCACGGAGGAGGCGGCATCGCGCGGCTACGCCGTTTCCGGCGGTCGCCGGTGAAATAGGTGGAGGCATAAGCTTCTACGAACCCTAGGGAGCAAGACTACGGGGTTGGTTTGGCTCGGGAAGCTCCGAGAAAGCTCGGTCACGTGAGCGGCCATTTCGGGCGGTGGCGGTGTTCGGCTGGGGAAGAAGAGGTGGGAGAGGGCGGTAGCGTTGAAGCTAGACGGTGTTCTCACCTTGCCTTGACTCAGTGAAGCTCGACGGGAGATACGAGGCTCGGCGAAGGTTCGGGTGGTGTAGAACAATGGCGTGCACTCCCGATCGTCGATGGCGGCCGAGAAATGGTACTTCTCGTTCTGGCAGTGCTGGGGCTCCGGCGGAGTGGAAGCGGGAGCACCATGCGGTCTAGATGATGGCGGAGTGGTGGCCGGAGTTAATCGGCCGGCAGTGGCTCAGTGAGGGCTGGAACGTGGGGAGGCGCTCTCGCGGTGGCGTGCAGTGGCCTAGGCGAGGTGAGCGCTCGGCCTTGCGTTCGCCGGCAGGAGAGGGAGTGAGAGCGAGAGCGAGGGGGGGGGGGGGCGCGAGTGACGAGTGAAAGAGAGAGGAGTGCGGGCGCGCGGGGTTTTGGTCGTCGGAGCGGCGGACGGCCGGTCGTGGCGGGGGCCACGGCGTGGCGTGCGACGCGCCCGGGCAGCAGGGCTCGGCAGGCGAGGCGAGCGGCGACTGGCGAGCGGGGATCGTGGCGTGATCGAGCGAGCAACGATCTTGCAGCGATAGGGTTTGCGGGATACGGTGCAGGCGAAGGCGGCCACGCGGCGCTTGCGGCCGGCGTACGGCACGGGCGTCAGGCGGGCGGCGGTGCGCGGCGCGCGCGGCGCGCGGGCGAGTGCGGGAGCGGGCCGGCGCACGCGAGCGGGCGAGCTGGGCCGGCGCGCGCGAGTTGGGCCGAAAGGCCAGATGGGCCGAAAGGTGGGGCGCGGGAGAAATCGTTTTCCTTTTTCTTTTTTCCGAATTCTTTTCAAAATTTGACCATTCAAAATAGTTTCAAAAACTCCAAACTAGGTTTTGACCCAAATATGAAAGTTGCTCCAAATAATTTTCTCTACAACTTTCATATAAGACACCTTTTTCTGAAAACCATTTTTACAACCTCCACATTTTGCAACATAAACCATTTTCTTTGCCTCATTTTTATCTGATAAACTATTTTGAACTAGGTCAAAAACTCCAACTCTATTTTATAAAATTCTTTGCCCAAGCAGAGATCCACTTAAATCATTGAGTCAAATAGAAATACAAATCCAAATAAATAAACAAAAGACAAAAGCACTCTCATGCACATGAAATGATGCAATGCATTGCTTATGCTTCTTAGTAGCTAATTGCAATTTCTAATGCAGTGCTTGACACTAGGGTGTCACAGCCTGAGTTTTGTGGCCCAAACTCAGCAAACCCGCAACACCCAAGTTTTGAGGCTCAAACCTGGAAACCGTCCTCAGCCCGAGTTTTGTGGCCCAAACTCGGAAACCATTAGCGCCCAGGTTTTGAGGCCCAAACCTGGAAACCGTCCACTCGGTGGTTTTTCTGTGGCTCAACCACCAAACCGAGCCATAGAGGGGATGCACCGCTCGTGCACCCCGTCCACCGACACATGTCCCCAGGTCCTCGACCCAAGCAACACCGTGCCCGCAAGTATTCGCTCGTCGCTGTCCCAGGCTGTCAGCCACCACAGCTGATCCTCGGGCCACTGGTCCCTCAGTCCAAGCCTCACGTCCACCCTTCGCCACTCTCGGTCCATCGGCACGGCACGTCTCTACTTGACCCTCACCTTGCCTTTGATCACTGTATCCGTGCTCGACACCTGCACAACACAAGCCAAAGAACATGCGCATTATCCTAGTTGACAATTACTCATCACTTAGAGACTCGGCATACACCCATGTATCCGCAATCTCCCCCTTGATGAGTGCATTGTCAACTACCAACACAATTCATAATAGAATAGAGATAGGAAGGAAGAAGGAGAGAGAACTCGACCAAATGACCCAAAAGCATATCAAAGCCGAAGAAGGTCAAGTGGAAAGAGCAAAACAACTTGGTTCCCAAAGACATGGGCAACGGCTCGACGCAACCAAGCAAAGCAAAGCTAGCCCTCAAGAAGAGGTAGAACAGGCTCAACACCGCTAGCAGGAAAACTCGATACCAATTGAAAAATCAACTGAAATTCAAGCAAAACAGAGCTTGCCCTCAAGAAGAGGCTGAACGGGCTCAACACCGCTAGCGAGGAAGCTCAATACCAACTGAAGAAAGCAAGAAAACTAGAAATCAGCTGAAGAGCATAGCAGAACAAAGGCGCTAGTTCCTCAAGAAACACTATACCACAACACCAATATAGCGTCAGTCATCTGACGCTAAAAGTGTATATTTACCGATGGGTAGTCTGATGGTAAAAATATGTGACAGAACATGTGACGGTAAATATAACTCTATCGATTGACTGTCTATCGGTATATCAATTTATAATTAGTGTTGGACCGTCCGTCGCTATTTTAAGCTACAGGGTCAGATGGTCTATCGGTGTAGAATCCTAGACATCTGGGGCACAAAAGCCCACCTGTGTGACACCAAAACCCTAAGAGGCAAAAAATTTCCCCTTAGTCGCCATCAATCTATCTTTCCCTCCTTCCTTCCCGCGCCGCCGTCTCCACCGAAAGCTTCCTTCCCGCGCCGCCGTCTCCACCAAAAGCCAAATCACCGTGGTTCCCTCCTCTCACCAAATCGCCTCCCCTCAATCTCGCTCCCTCTCCCTCCAAAATGTCCCAAATCCCACGGATAGGACTCAGGCCAAACCCTATCCTCACTGAGCTTCTCAGCTGTCACCTTGCTGGACCTCAGGCCGACGCGCTTGAGACCTTCGTCCAGGTGCGGTCGCCCTGCTGTGCCCCCAGCCTCTCAATCCAGGAGCCTAGTCATCTGTACGAGCGCTGGTCAGCAGGCCAAGCCGCCGCCCCAGGGTCAGGTTGCTATACTGCTGCCTCAGTCGAGCACGGATCTGCCCCAAGCCTTCAGGAGCACGGATCTGCGCGCCGTCCAAGAGAGCAGGTTTGGATTGCTTTTCACCTCATCAGGTACTAAAGTAGCAGCTGCAATTTAGAAGGTAAAAAATGCAAGAGTCTGACATGTAATTAATTTTTCCCTTCAGATCTATTCCTTTGTCAGATTGGATCAGATTTATCTTGTTTCCCTTGGAGACACCTATGAGCATCTAGGTTCTTTCGGTCAGTAGCCTATCCCATTTTTATGTTTACGATTTTCTATTCTTTTCCTCCTATGTATTTTTCTTTTATTTCTGAATTTTCATTGTGTTAGAAAAAATCTTTATGTTATCTCTTGGTACCCGTTACTGGTACATGGGTATATATATGTACCGGTGACCATTTACAATAATTTATTTGTGTTATTTTCATAAATATATTTGAGATGCTTGCTTGATGTTTGAAAAGCAACAGGTTCTATGCTGCCTAGAAACTTCTATGAAGCTAAGAAATTGATCAAATCCATAGGACTTGGATACATTAGCATTCATGCTTGTGAAAATGACTGCATCCTCTATCGGAAGGAGCATGAAAAATCTGAGTCATGTCCAAAATGTAAGGTTTCTAGGTGGAAATCAGTTAGAAAGAGTCTAGATGGAAAACATGTATATAAGGTCCCTAAGAAAGTTCTCCGCTACTTTCCAATAAAGAAAAGACTCCAAAGATTATTTGTGTCTTCTAAAACAGCAAGTCTAACAAGATGGCATGATGAGGAAAGAACAAGAGATGGTATTCTTAGGCATCCTGCAGATTCTCCTCTATGGAAAGACTTCGATGCAAATCGTCCAGAGTTTTCTGCGGATAGCCGCAATATCCGACTTGCTTTTGCCACTGATGGTTTCAACCCATATAGATCCCAAAATATTAGCTATAGCATTTGGCCTGGTATATGTATTCCCTATAATTTTCCACCTTCAATGTGCATGAAGCAATGAAATTTCATCCTTTCTCTATTGATTCCTGGGCGGCATGCTCCTGGTAGTGATATGGATATTTATTTTGAGCCACTTATTGATGACTTGAAAGACCTATTTGAAATAGGAGTCAAAACTTATGATGCTTCAAAGGGTGAGCACTTCCAACTACGTGCAGCAGTATTGTGGACAATTACAAATTTCCCTGGTCTAGGCTATGCATCTGGATGTGTCACATCTGGTAAAGCAGCATGTCCACATTGCCACTCCTATACATGTTCACTTAGACTAGGTAATGGCAGCAAGACATGTTATATGGGTCATTGTAGGTTTCTACCTGAGAATCACCCATTTAGGCTGGATGTACATAAATTTGGTTCAAGTGAACTTAGGACAACACCTACTCCTCTTTCACGAGAAGAAATTTTGGAGTGCACTAAAGAAATTGTTACAGTTTTTGGAAAGGATCCATCTAGAAGGAAACCATCAACCAAGAAACCCAAGGCAGGGGATCCATTAGTCATTTTCAAAAGGAGATCTATTTGGTTCAAACTTCCATATTGGAAAGATTTGATGTTGCGACATAATTTTGATGTCATGCATATAGGGAAGAATGTGTATGAGAACTTTGTCAATACATTCTTGGGTACTGATGGGAAATCAAAGGATAATTTGAATTCTCGCTTAGACCTTCAAGCTCTAGGTATTAGAAATGATCTCCACCCTGTTGAACTTGAAGACCAATTGTATTTACCACCTGCACCATATTCAATGAGTCCTGATGAGAAAAAGTTATTTTGTCAAGTGCTAAAAGGGGTAAAGTTTCCTGCTGGCTATGCATCTGATATATGACCTAATGTTCATGTAAATGAAAGAAAGGTGATTGGTCTTAAGAGTCATGAGTGCCACATTGTTCTACAACATTTACTACCACTTGCTATGAGGAAAATATTGCCACAAGTAGTTAGTGCTGCAGTTATTCGTGTTAGTCATTTCTTCAAGAAAATTTGTGCACCTGCTTTTCGGACAAGTGATATGGATAGTCTAGAGGCTGATATTGCTGAAACTTTAAGCCTCCTAGAGACTATATTTCTTCCTTCATTTTTTGACATAATGGTACACTTGATGGTTCACCTTCCTGCTCAAGCAAGAATAGCTGGTCCAGTACATTTTCGTAGCATGTGGCCTGTTGAGAGGTAGGCATAGTTTAACTCAAGAGAAGAAAATAAATACCTACTATTTAATACCATTATTATATGAACTAATTATATATGTGTATAGGTTTTGGATGAGATGTAAGGGTGATGTTCGTACAAAAAGCCATCCGGAGGGATCAATTATGGAGGGTTCTTTATTTTATGATAGCCTTAAGTTGTGTGCCCGCTACTTACATAATGAGACTCAATTTAGTCGGGGACTTAGTGATGAAGCGCATCAAACAGAAATTTACAGCTCAACTCCTTTCTTTGATAGCAATGGTCGAGGTTTAGTTGGGAAGTGCACAGTGACTTTAGACCACAAGACTTTGCTTCAAGCACATAGATATGTTTTGTTCAACTATGCCGATATAGGGTCTTACTTGGAGTAAGTTATCTATTGCACTTCACATCACATTTATTGTTTACATCGCATGATAAATTGATAAATTGCTTTTTTTAGCAAGCACACTCACTATCTATCGTCACTTGGTGTTCGAAACCAACGAGATATCAACCGCATGCAGCATGAATTGTTCCATGAGTGGTTTAGGTCACATGTAAGCAAGAAGAACATAAAAACGTATTTTCTATATTAACTTGGCATTTATTTTAAAGTTAGTGTTGCATACTAATCACAGGTGGAAGGATTATGTGAGGATGCACCAAAGGAGATCCAAATTTTAGCTAAGGCACCAATGATGATTGCACGAAAGTACAATAGCTACACGATGAATGGATTTGATTTTCACACAGAATCCTATGATGTGGGTAGGTGTGTCCAAAATAGTGGGGTTGCTCTAGTTGCAGAATCAACATGCTTTGAAAGGGGAAATAATGATAGAAGCATAATAGGAAACAAGACTTATTATGGTATTATAAAGGAAATTGTTGAATTGAACTATGAACACAAATGAAATGTGGTTCTTTTCAAGTGTGCTTGGGTTGACAACCGTGTGCAGGATAAATGGTTAAAAACTGATCAGTTGGGGATCACTACTGTGAACTTCAAGCATTTGTTCAATACGGGTGAAAAGGAATCTGATGAGCCTTTCGTACTAGCATCACAAGCCATTCAAGTCTTCTACGTTCCTGACCCAGTTGATACTGACTGGGTTTCTGTTCATCAATCAAAGCCAAGAGATTTCTATGACATGGATAATTTGGAGAGTGAGCACTTGGATAATGGCAATGGACTAGTTGTGCCATTGCCTGATCGAAATGTTAATGTGACTGTCGATGTTATTAATCGGTCTGTTCCTATTGTTAGAACAGAAATAGATGGTATTATTGTTCCAAAAAAAACTAAAAAAAAATCTAAGAAGTGTTCTTTGCATAATTTGGTTGCTGCTGATTTCTTGGAAGTATTTCCCCTTTTGTGTTAGTGCTTATAAAAAACAAAGTGTGCTTACTTTTTGTACTTTTCAGGAGGAAAAAATGTCCCTGAGAAGGAAGAATATGGATAATCTCATTAATGATTATGAGCTGCAGCAGCAAGCTCAGATTGCAAGAAACAAGCAGAACCTAGAATCTTTGAATATTCCAACTCTGGGCAACATAGTGCAGCCACAACCAGCTAAGAAAAGAACAAAGGTCAGCCCATCCTAATCTCTGTCACACCAAATTTTAAGAACAAAATTGAATGTATAAACTTATGTGCACCCAGGAATCAGTCGCACACATAAGGGACAAATTACAACGAAGACATCATCACTGTGCTCAATACATAGCGTATTTATTACAACTCAACAAATAAAACTAAACATAAACAAGCGGAAGATAAATAACTCTCGACGAAGCTCCACTCCACATGGACGTCGACTAGTGATCCGCAAGACTAGAAATCCTCTGAGAACTTATCTTGCTCAAACTCAAATCCATCTGTTACCCATCCGGGATTTTTATCCAAAAAGAAGAAAATATAACAAGCGTAAGTACATCTCGTACTCAGCAAGCAACATGGGGTTATGCAGCTCAAAAGGCTTGACACTGGTTTACTGCGGTTAGCATTTTTAGTTGGTCAATATTTTAGCTTTAGATAATCATCAAGTTGTGCTTGCAAACCCAATTATACCACATGAATAATAATATGGCAACATCTTCAGTGTCACAAATATGATAGTAACGTGAACAAAAGTAAATTTTGTTTAAGTGGTTAGCCTGCAAGTTTTCCGAGCCGCTCGTGACCGTGAGCACGGCTGATATATCAGTTTATTACTCTGCAGAGTTTGTACAACTTTACCCGTGAGCCGTGATCCCCATATGCCTGGGGTTGCAAATCCCATATCACCTCTTCCAAGGAGGTGCGGCAGGGTACACTATGAAGTCTTTCGAGGTTCCTCTAACAAGATAGTGGCCACTAGGTTTCCAATCGGCAAGCAGATATAGGAACACCCCTTTCCGATGGCACATTCCTTCCCGGCTATACACATGAGACCAGGCGGCCGTCCTATACCCGAGTCGTCGAGCCCCTTTTGTGCCCTTTCAGGTAACCACCATCAAGCGAGGAGAGGTCCCCGAACCAACTAAAACCAGAGCCATGTAGCCCTCACGGTTGTACTGTATGTCCCAGCTTTTGCCCGCAGAAGATCATTTAAGGGGCCAAGAGCACGAAGACTCCCACGCCCGGGTTCACATTACCAAGAACAAGATAAGATCAGAAGTTGCGCATATCATTAGTCAGATTATCAGATCTTATTTGAAGATTTACAGCACTAGCAGATCTACCCACATGCACATATCCCACGGTAACAAGGTACACGTTGAACATCTAGGTAATTCCTATGGTTATCATTTTGACACATGCACATGATTGGTAGATTAAAATGCGTAGGTAACAAGGATGATCCCATGTATACTTGCCTTGGTTCGCGTATTCCTGGTTCTGGTCCTCTTGCTGGTCGTAGAAGATCTGATCTTGGTCACCCACGTACTGCTCACCGTCTGAACTCGAATACAACGCAACATACAAGCATCCACGCACACACATGCATTGCAAACAAATCTAACATTAGAACAGTACACCAACAGATTTAAATAAATAAATAAAAGTTGTAAAACAGATCTATTCGTCACTACGATCACATAGACGTTTGGATCACCGAAATCGGATTTAAAACGCGAAAGTTACGGCCTAAACAAGATTATAAATGGCCTAAACGAGACTGACTTAAACATGAAATAAAACTTTTGCAAATCTAATCTACAGTGGTACTACTGTGTAAAGCACGAAATTACGAAACTAACGCAATTTGAATGGATCAAAACGGAGTTAAATTGAGCAAGATATAGACAAAATGGTGCAATGGCAGTTCTGTAAATAGATCAAACTATTTTCGAAATAAAATAAATCGGAAATTCGGATTTAACCACGCCGGCAGGGACAGGCGGGTTAAATTAGCAAAAACCGAAGGACTCTTTAGCAAAATAGCCGGCGAAGGGGTATCGATGCATTTCGGTCGTCCGATCTAATCTGGGCGATCCGGATTAAATCAAAGGAGGGTGGGGGCGGCGCCGCCGGCTTGCACAGTGCCGGTGCGGCGGCTCAGACCTTCCGCGGCGGCGGAGGCTCGCCGGAGTTGGCCAGCTCGGCGATTCTGTGCATCAAACGCGACGGAAACAAGACCAGGAGAGCGAGAGCAAGATGGCGAATTCACCTAGGCACAAAACGAAGGTTGGGACGAGTCGAGGGGGGGCGCACGACGACTTTTGGCGGCCGGGAGAACTGCAAAAGACGGTGAGGTCGATTAGGCGACTGGAGATGACCAGAGAGAAATTAGAACTCGCCGCGACATCCTTACGGCACGGCGAAGCTTCGGATGTGGACCAATTCGACGGTCAACCGTCGAATCGCGGAGAGGAGCTCGGCGGCGGCGGCGGCTAGGGTTTCGTCGTCACAGAGCTCTGGGCGGCGGCGTTGTGGTTAGTAGATGGGAAAGCGGAATGCGGAAGACGGCGCTCTCCACTTTATAGAGGACCAGCGCGCGCGGGATATACACAGGCGGCGAGAAAATCGGACGCGGAGCGGCGGCGGCTTGCAGCGGAGTCTCCGGGCGGAGGTTGGGGATGACTCCGACAGGTGGGCCCCACCTGTCAGCGACTGCGCGACACGGGACCCGTCTGTCAGCAAGACGGCGCGCGCGGCGGGGCGCTGCGGCGCTGCGCGCGCGGTTGGGCCGGTGCGCTGGCTTGGGCCGCGCGGAAGGAGAGCGCGGAGGCGGCACCGCTACGGCTGGCGAGCTGGGCCGAGGCGCATGCGCGAGACGGCCCAAGGAGGAGGGAGCAGCCTGCAGAGAAGGAAAGTAGCAAGCCGAGATGGAGAAAGGAAATGGCCTTCGGGCCGGAATTGGGAGAAGGGAGGGAAGGAAATATGTTTTGCCCTTTTCTTTTATTTGCAAAGCAGATTTCAAAACATTTTCTAAAACTGAGTTTGAATTCCAGTTTTCAAATTTGAACTTCACTCCAACAAAAGAATGCAGCAGCATGTATGCATCAACTTTTTGCTAAACTAGGATAAATTTTATTTCCCCGACATTTATTTAGTTTGCCTATGTTATAATGCCACAATAAATTTAAATAAATCATATTAATCTATTTTGAACTAAAGAAAAAAAATTTAGGGTGTTACAATCTCCTCATGTGAGCACCATGATACATTAGAAGCATGTTTTTTTGAAACACTAATGGCTGTTGTCGTGTTATCTTTTGTAGAAAACTTATCCTACACCCACTGATGGTCGTAATCTGCGACCAAGGCTACAAAGAAGTGTTCTTGATACTGCAAATGAGCAGATTGTTGATGCTCCTGACTATATACCAACTGGAGACTTCTTATGTGACAACGAGGGTAAATATTTAGCACTGCAGTCTCAATATATTTGTTTCAATATATTTAGCACTGCAGTCCTCAACGAGGTGTTTTTTCATGTGCTTGATGCTATAGTAAAGTGAAGCTTGTTGTAGAAGCATAAGTATTATATCATGATTGGGTATGTTTCTCATATTTCAAATCCATTTCTATAGATTTGCTCACTGGTACACAACAGAAGAGGAATGGAAGAGGCATTACACAGATGAGTGACATATGTGCAAGGACTCCCGACATGCCTAAAATTAAAGTAACACTAAATGAATATGGACAGCCTGATGGACAAACTGCTAGGAAGCTTGCTAGTGTCATTGGGACTCATGTGAGAAAGAAATTATCAGTTGGTTGTAAGGACTGGAGGCTTGTTGATCCAAAAAAGAAGTTAGCAGTTTGGAATGACATAAAGGTACAACACCTATGATTTGGCACTGATTTATTTGAACTGAGTGGCATATCAAATTGATGACAGCTATTGTGTCTTCATCAACTGAGCCAAATACAACATGATATACGTGTTTAGTTTTGTGCACATGATCTGTACCAAATACAACATAATCTGACCCATATTACCCTGCAAATTAGGCATTATATGACATGGATGATGATGCCATGAAATGGTTCATGGACACAGCTGCAAGAAAATGGAAGGATTACAAGGCAGACTTGAAAGAGAAGTATTTTGATGAATCATTAATAGATGAAGAACTCAAGGCAAGAGTTGGTAAAATAGTAAATGCTGCTGACTAGGATTACCTTATTCGCTTTTGGAGGACTCCTGAATCTGATGTAAGTACCAAATTATATCAATATGTTTCTAGAATTTTTGAGGGATTCCTGAATCTGAAGTACATACCAAATCCTTTCAATATTAGGCTCGTGTAGCAAGAGGAAAGGCTAATCGTGCCAAGTTACAGCAACTTCATACATCAGGCAGTGTGAGCCATGCTTGTTGTAGGCATGATCTGGTTGATAAACTTATCACTCACATTACTAATTCAAAATACATTGTTTTGAGGAATTTTTATTACTTAAAAGTTTGAGAAAAAAACTTGTAGGGTCAAGAACTTGGTCGTACCCCACGAAGAGATGAAGTTTATATCAAAACTCATACAAGGAAAAATGGAGTACCTTTAATGCAAGCATCATCAACAATTGTAAGTTTCTCTAGAAAAGTAATAACAACATGTAATGTTATGTATAATCAAACTGATTGCTTTTTGTATAGAATGAACTTAAAGCAATTGTTGAAGCTCGTCCAGAGTTGAAGGACAGATCCATTAAAGAAGGAGATGCATATGCTGCTGTTTGTGGAGAAAAGAAACCAAAAGGTCGGGTCCGTGTTTTGGGTTTAGGACCAACACCCCAAGAGATTCGCACCCCAGAATTGAAGTCATACATGTCAACAAGGCTTCAACTGGAAGCCTTGGCTCGTAAGAACTCTGAAATTGCACAAGCAACCTTGGAACAACGTATCGCTGCACTAGAAGAGGCACTAGAACAACAAAGGATGGCACAAGAAAGGCAAAATGCTGAAACTTTGTCACAACATGGTTCTAATTCAAGACAACACATGGTAAAGTACTTTATTGATATCTTTGACTCGTATACAATGCCTTAAGGCTCCATGTTTGTGCAATCAATATATATCATAAAACTCCTATGTATTATTTCAATGCATGATGTAGACCCCAAGGTCTGAAGAACATGTTGATGCACATGTTGATGCTGGGCTCGAAGAATATGACAATATTGCAGATAATGAGGATTGTGGTCAGGACATTGAAGCCCCACCAGGGTTTGCTAGCATGAATGCTATAAACACAGCAAGAAATGCCTCTCGCTTTACACATGATGGGCTTGTAATGTTCTTCATCCTCTTGTTAAGTTTATATTTGTGATTTAATATTTGTTCCTCACATTTCTGTAGTTCTCACGGATGTACCATCTACTTTAGGTTGGAAAGGAAGTGATACTATTTGCTATGTTGAGACCTGATCTCTCTGTAGCTAAGGGAATTGTCCTTTCTGTTAATCCAAAGACCATGGTAGGAGGTCAACCTCTTGGAAAGCAGTTTTGTGAAGTTATGGTGGAACATGTGATAAGAAGGGATGCAATTCTGCCTCGCCCTTATGATCATATGGAGAGTATGGCTGGGGCTTATATGATGTCAATTGCGTGGCCACACGAGCGAGTAAGAAGTTATACCTAATGTCATTTCTTTTTTGCTTTTGATGAGTATCCAACATTCCTAATTGATGTACTTTATATAGCTGAAGCCTTGCAACAATGCATCTCGATCTTCCAAGGGTACGACAGGTATTTTGAGCCCCTCTATGACTCTTCCTTTGGGCTGTACATATGTCTGCTCGCTGCTGCTATTTTAGCATCTATATCTGGAATGGTATATAGTTGTACATATGCTGCTGTAAGATATAGCTGAACATATTCTCCTACTGCTAGCCATAGTTGGACTGGTATATTGTGGCAGTACATATAGCTAAAGTCATGTATTATTTCCATTAAAATATTGTCAAAGATTGCAAATAGCTAAGATTGTGATGCAAATAGCTGAGATTGAAAATAGCCGTACATAAGCTACTATTTTCTAAGAATTTATGCTGATGATATTACAAATAGATGTATATATTTTAGCGGAGATTGCAAATATATCACTGAGATTGCAAATAATTGTACATATTTTGGTTGTGCCTATGCTGTTATTTTCTGAGGCTGCAATTCAAATAGTTATACATATTTTGCCTGTGCCTATGCTGTTATTTTCTGAGGTTGCAAATAGTTGAGATTGATATACTATCATTTTTTAAGAGCACATCAGTAAAAGTATCAACAAATTTCACTACACTGCTATATGAGATTGTAGCCGAGACAGAGACCTCTAGTTCCTTACTATTGTACTACTTAATAATTAGGTTGATGTTAATTTTATTTTTCAGGTAGCGTTGGGCGCCACTAGCGGCTTACAAAATGGATGGGATGTTAACTTTTGTGCAACTGATGCATTTGGATCCAAGTATTTCTTTTGTTTTCTAAGTATGTAGAAGAACTTGTGGACTTGTCTCATTGGCGGAGCAAGAACTTGATATTGGATCAATGCGTCTTCTTTTGGTTGTTCAGTGTGTCAAATTAGGGATTGTGTACTGCAAACACTCTAGTATGCTCCCATCTATGTTTTATGACTTGGTGCAAATTGGATATGTTGTTATGTATGTAATTGTGTTTTATGACTTGGTGCAATTGTGCAAGATAGTTATATTCATATCAAATCGAGATCTATGTATTTGGGGACTAAATTTGTGGAGATGAATGTAATATGATGGACCTTCGATTAGTCAAATGCATATATAGCATGTAATGCCTGTGCTACATTAGATTTTATTTTTTTTAATTAGTTTTAAAATTCCTGTTGGAGAATCTGTCGGTAAATATATGTATAACATCGCACGGTCTGTCGGCACAAATAGTAACACATTGTTTGTCGGTGTTTTTTCTTCATCAGACTGTCTGTCGGTAAAAGTGTAGTCTGTCGGTAAAAATGTAGTCTGTCGGTAAAACTTGTTATCGATAGGTCTTGCAGCGACTGACTTGGACTGACGGTATATCTCTACATCGACATACTGTCTGACGGTAAAAGGACTTATACCGACAGACTGTCTGACGTTATTCTGAGGCTGTGGTGTAGTGAAAGAGGCAAAGGCTCAACACAACTAGCTACCAAAAATGCTCCAAACCAACTGTTACCAGCTTGAGAACGCAGCAGCGAGCAAACTCCCCCTCAAATGGTACACACAACCAGAAAATCTCCCCCTTAGTTTAACTCCCCCTTAGTTGAACACAGAAGGCACTCATGATTTGTCAATATTTTCTCCCCCTTAGTTGAAAATGCACCATCAAGTAAGATTCTCCCCTTTTGACAAAAGAACTCCCCCTTCCAAAATGCATATGAGTCAAAATGCAAGTTAGCAGCTTCAGGAGTATAGTCGATAGAATATGAAGATGCTCGACAAAGTGCTGATCCGATGACTCATAAGATGCACAGAATGCTAGCAAAGACTCAAAATGATCACCAAATGCGAAATATGAACATGTGAGCAAAGTGAGCAGTTTTTAGTCAAAGAGGTATTCACCATCAAAATAGCACCAAACATGTATAGACAAAAATTCAAACAAGTGCTAAACATGTATAAAAGGTGAACTACCCCTAGCACAGTTCAACCATCATGCTATAGAGTGAAACATAGACTTGTGTATCCAAATTTTATCGGAGTTGCAGCGGTTAAATTACACAAGTTTAAATTTCAGCATGTGATTGCGAGAGGTTGAAAGTTTGTCATTGCCTAACTTTTCAACTGTGTGAAGCCTATGCAGAAGCAATCAGAAGCTTAAAGCAATAGTTTCGGTCATACAATACACAACTCAAGTTTAACTCAAAGTGCAATGAGAAACAGTCTCGAAACTGTGATGTGCTGACAAGCAGTGCCATCTCGATCTTTCCCATTCGCTTAACTTGGTTCAAATTTTATATCAGAATATGAACAGACCAAGCAAGTGAATGACTCAGAACTAGAGACATAGCAACCTAGCATATATGAAAAGCATGAGTGAATTCTACACATCCTACACATGCTAGTTGCATATCTCAATGTTGGACAGAGTCAAGTTTTATGTTCATTAAGCAGGTTCACCATTCAAAAATAGCTCAGCTCACAATATGCATTAGTGATCAGAAAGTGCATAAGCTACAAGATAAAGCATCGGAGCAAATACTACACAGAGCATAGCCACATTCTAAAGATTATATTCATGAAGCTCTGAATATAAATATGCAAGATGAAATGCAAAGAAGAAACCAATTGAAAAATTCAAAGTCAGTTTGTGATACAAGAGTCAAAAATGTTTCCCCCATCTAAATGGGGAAACACACACCAAGCTCACCTCTCAACCTAGCAAAAGTCGATTGGTCCAAAGGCTTGGTGAAAATATCAGCCAACTGATGATGAGTATTGACATGGCGAAGGTCGATATCACCCTTCTCATAGTGGTCTCGCAGAAAATGAAAGCGCACATCAATGTGTTTGGTCTTAGATTGCAGCACGGGGTTCTTAGCAACGCTAATAGCACTCGTGCTGTCACAAAGCAAAGGAACGCGAGAAAAGCTCAGACTAAAATCACGCAAAGTGGCCATCATCCAAAGCAACTGGGAACAGTAGCTAGCCGCAACAACATACTCAGCCTCCGTGGCAGATTGGACGACACTAGACTGCTTGCGAGAAGACCATGATACAAGAGAAGAACCAATAAACTGACAAGTCCCAGAAGTGGACTTGCGATCAATGCGACAACCAACAAAATCGGCATCAGAATAACCACGAAGGGAGAGGGTGGAGGAAGCAGAATATCAAATCCCGAATTCTGGAGTGAAGCATAAGTACCTCATAATGCGCTTGACCGCCTGACGGTGAGAAGTGCGCGGCGACGACTGAAATCGCGCGCACAGACACACCGCGAACTGGATGTCCGGGCGTGTCGTCGTCAGGTACAGCAGCGACCCGATCATACTCCGGTACTCCTTCTGGTCCACAGCTTCTCCATCCACATCCGCATCCAGGGCCGCCGTGGTAGGCATGGGTGTTGGAAGAGGCTTGGCCTCACCCATGTCGAACTTCTTCAGGATGTCCTTGGTGTACTTGCCCTGGTGCACGAACGTCCCCTCTCGGGATTGCTTGATTTGCAGCCCGAGGAAAAACGTCAACTCGCCAATCATGCTCATCTCAAACTCCCTGCTCATAGTGTCTGCAAACTTGGCAACCAAAGCGTGAGAAGAACCACCGAAAATGATATCATCCATGTAAATCTGGACCAAGAGAGTATCATTGCCTTGCTTGAGGAGAAAGAGCGTTTTATCTACACATCCCATTTTAAAACCCTTAGCAAGCAAAAAGGTTTTCAACCTATCATACCAGGCTCTAGGGGCTTGTTTCAAACCATACAAAGCTTTGTGAAGTTTAAAAACAAGGTTTGGAAACTTAGGATTTTCGAAACCGGGGGGTTGTCTCACATACACTTCCTCTTCTATGTAGCCGTTTAGGAAGGCGCTCTTGACATCCATTTGAAAAAGTTTAAACCCCTTGGATGCAACAAAAGCCAAGAGTATCCTAATTGCCTCCAAACGAGCTACAGGAGCAAAAGTCTCCTCATAGTCTATCCCCTCCATCTGACTATACACCTGGGCTACTAGTCTGGCCTTGTTTCTCACAACATGGCCATCCTCTCCTTGTTTGTTTTTGAAAACCCATTTTGTCCCAATAGGGTGACACTCAGGAGGAAAAGGAACCAAAACCCAAACCTAATTTCTTTCAAAATTTTCTAACTCCTCATGCATGGCATTGACCCAATCTGGATCAGATAAAGCGTGTCCAACATCTCGGGGTTCAAAATCAGCAACGAATGCAGAATGAGCAAAGTGAGAGATTTTTTGTGACCTTGACCGAGTGACACGTTCGCCGATGCTGCCGATCATTTGTTGAGGCGGGTGCTGGCGCTGGATGTGTCGTGGCGCCTCCCGAACTGATGTAGCCTCCTCCTCAACAGCAGCTGGAGCCTCCTCGGGTACAAAGGGTACCGCTCGAGGTGGCGGATCCCACGGCCCCCAAGAGGAAGAAGTGTGTGGGCCGTGAGTCATAGTAAAAGCCGCTCCTTGCAGCACAGCAGGTGGAGGGGTTGCTGGATCATCCATACCTTCAGCACCCTCATCCTCGTCATCAAAGAGAGGCTCACCAACCTCATGATCACCTGCACGCTCAAAACGAGAAGAAGGACAAACCATGGTCTCGTCGAAGGTGACATCTGATGTCTCCATGACTCGGTTAGTATCAATGTTAAGTACACGATATGCACGAGTATGAGTGCCATAACCCAAAAATACACCATCAGAAGAAGGAGACTCAAACTTGTCCAGGTTGCCTTTCTTAAGTATAAAACATGGCAACCAAAGACTCTAAAATAACTCACCTTGGGCAGTTTTCCAAAACACAACTCATAAGAAGTCTTTTTCAAGAAGGCTCGGAGAAAAATGCGATTGGAAATGTAGCATGCAGTGCTCATAGCTTCGGCCCAATATCGCCTAGGAGTCCTATGCTCATCGAGCATCGTCCTGGCCATCTCTACAAGGGTCCGATTCTTCCTTTCTACAACACCATTCTGAGACGGTGTGTAGGGAGAAGAAAACTGATGCTCTAAACCCAAAGAGTTACAAAACTTCTCAAAATCCTAATTCTTGAATTCGGAACCATTATCACTCCTAATAGCTCGCATCGAGTTCAAAGGGAACTCATTCTGAAGACGCAAAATCAGATTGCAAGGAAAGGAGAAAGTCTCAGTTTTCTCAGCTAAAAAGAAAACCCACGAATATCTCGAAAAGTCGTCAACAACAACAAGCACATACCACTTCCCCCCAACTGAGCTCACCCGAGCCGGACCAACAAGGTCCATGTGCAAAAGCTCTCCAGGGCGCTTGGTCATGACCTGAGTCACTGGATGGTGGGGAGCAGCAACCATCTTCCCATGTCTACAAGAATTGCAAACAAGATCCTTCTCCATGGATAACTTGGGCAATCCTCGGATTAGGCCAAGTGAGCTAAGCCTTGCAAACAAGACAAAGCTCAGGTGACCAAGTCTCCTATGCCACTTCCAAAGATCAGAGGAGGAAGGTCCAGCGAAAAGACAACGAGAAATTCCAAACGACTCTGAGAAATCCGCACGAAAGACGTTCCCAAAGGGCGAAATCACACAAACAAGATTGCCCTGAGGGTCCAAAATACGACTGAGATTCGGCTTAAAACGAATCTCATAGTCGTCATCAAAGAGTTGCGAAACAGAAAGAAGGTTAAAATGCAAGTTAGAAACAAGAGCAACATCGCGCAACACAAAGTGCTCATTAACTCGCATGGACCCACGAGACAACACTTTACCTTTGCTATTGTCACCGAAGGTGATAAACTCCTTTCTGACGACCGGACTAAGACTGGAGAACCACTTCGCGTTTCCGGTCATGTGCCTCGAACAACCGGAATCCACCAACCAAACGTTCTCCAATCGCTTTACCTACATCAATAAAAAGACATAGGGTGAGCATACGGTCCAAAACTGGGTTAGTGAAGTAGGAGGAATACCAGTGTTGGGCCGGCTGCTCAAAAGAACGGTTAGCAGAAAAACCATTCCTAGCACGCCTACGGGAAGAGCGATCATCACGTAGAGGAAAACGTGGTCCGCTAAGGGAGGAGCGTCCATCGCGATACTCAAAACGCGGTGGTGGAAAACGCCCAACTACAAAGCCACCGCCACGGGGTCCCTAGCCTACAACAGCAGGCTCCCGCCGGGCATGACCTCCTCGCGGCCTAGGCCTAGGAACTTGAGGTTTTGGACCTCTAGGCCTAGCAGCACGACTCTGAACATTCGGCACATGTACATCATGGAAAGGATGGTACATGTCCGGGTTGTTCATCTCCTTTGCACGGCGAGCCTCTCTCTTGCGCCAAAAGCAAAACTCACTCAAGTGTCCATCTCTCCCACAGTGCTCACAATGGTACCTCACCGCTCTCAAAGGGGGTTGTTGGTACTCACGGTAGTGGGTATGGATCACTTTGCCATTCTGTGGCATAAGCTCCTCTTGGATGGGTGGCATGGTGTCTAGCTTGTTTTTGAGGTGGTTTGGTTTTGGAGCCCATGATTGTTTCTTGGGTGGAGCTCTCGAAGGTTCCACAAATACACCATCCTTGTTGTTAGGCTTTAGAGGCTCTCTGGGTGGAATCTTGGTAAGCTTGGGAGTAGTGGTGGAGTTGGGCTTCTCACACGGGTTCAAACCACTCGACTCTCCAATCTTCCCGAAAGATGAAACATCAACACCCTGAGCAAAGCCTACACCGGGACCTCCAGCAGCACGCTTGAACATGGAGATCATCATCCCAAGCTGCGGCTCACTAATCGACACCCATGACAAGATGGTCCGAAGGTATGTGTTTTCCTCCTCGGTTTGCATCTTGTCATGCTTCACGTTTGCGATCTCCATCTCCAAACCCTCACAAAGAACGCACCTAGTCACACACGTGCTATCCGAGCTGGCCTTCTCAAGAGACACAATCTTGGCATTCTTCTCTGCCAACTCGGATTGCAAGCCCGCACAGGACTTGCACGCACCCAACAGCAAGGATCTAGCCTTCAGCTCATCCACCTCTCCTACCAACGCAACATACTTACCTCTCAAAGTGAGAAGGTCAGTCATGTGCGTGGTGCACATATCGCACTCAACCTCCTCAGAAACGACCACGGTAGACTTGGCAAACTCAAGCTTTTTCACTGTGTCCTCCCACTTCTGCCTAAACTCCTTACGCTCTCTAGCAGCACGCCTAAGCAGCTTATCTTGACTAAGGAGAGCGGCAGTAAGTTTCTCGACCTCAGCAGAAAGCTCATCGGGGGTCAGAGATACCTGGGAGGTGTTGTCGTCGTTCCGAGGGATCTCCTCCAGCTCGCCGTCGACCTCCTTGCCGAGGGCCATGGTGCAGAGACCCTCATCGTCGGCGAAGAAGCAGAGGCCGTTGAGCTTGTCCTCGATCCTCTTCTTCTTCTCGGACTCATCGTCGCTTGAGGAAGCAGAGTCGTCATCCGAGTCATCGACGTCGCTGAGCGTGGCGAAGAAGGCACGCTGCTCAGCCTGAGCCTTCTCCAAGTACGTCGTCTTGATGTACTCCTTGTTGAAGCCGCCCTTCCGCTTGTGCTTCACGGGGACATACTTCTCCTTGCGCTTGCCGGAGTCATACTTGTGCCCATGATCTGCCTTGCCGAAGACTTGCTTGTTCTTCTTCGGGCAGTTGGTGATGAAGTGGTTGGGGTCGCCGCACTCAAAGCATCCTAAGCGTCCTCCTCCGTGGCGACGGTTCATGCGGTTGTTGTGGAACCGCGAGAACCAGTTGGTGAGCAAAGCTAGCTCGTCATCCCCCAAAGACTCCAGCTGCTCCTCTGTGACAGAAAAGAGTGAAGAGAGTGCAAATCCTCCAGAGGGGTTAGCAGAAGAGCCAGAAAGCAAAGCC